>CM060635.1:3735145-4107645 GCA_030578275.1 Meda fulgida
TATCATATACATAACTATGTTTTGAGTGGTGTATAAAGACCTTACTTAATGAACCGTTGTGTTTTTATTACCTTAGAATGAGCCATTGATAATTAACCTTAGAATAGGTCTATCTACACACACCGCGGGTCCCCTTACGTTGATGCGCCGACATGTTTCTACGGTGGCCCTGAACGGACAAACGTGCTTCGTCACTATGGTGTTCTTCGAGCAAAGAAGCAAGCTAAAGTCAGCAAAATCTACACTGACACAACAATAAACAAGTAACAATAATATTCGCAATAACATTGTTTTACTGAATAATTAATTAAACCTAGTTTCTTAATTTATCTTTGTGAAGAAACCTCATTGCTTAACTGGATACTCTCTGCTGTCTCAGACGATGACATCACTTCCTGTCAGCGTGCAATTCGCAAGCTCACCACTAGATGCCGCTAAAAATAACACACTGCACCTTTAAGTGAAATGGACTGAAATTTTGTTAATATGAATTAACATGTCGTGAACATGATTTAACGTGTTGCTAGCATGATTTAGCACATTGATAGCATGTCCTAAGCTAGCTACGAAGATTTTCCAGTGATACGAATACGATTACAGTGGGACGAGTTTATCCTCGATTAGAGTAAACTGTATCAAAGTTTTGACCCCCACAATAAAAGTCTATGGGACATTTTTTTCTGCAGTTTTTGATTGTCCGTTTAACGAATAAGTAAGGATCAGTTAGAAAAGATATAACAACCCGAGTCAGAACAGTCTGAGGGTATGAGCCGAGTTTGACGGTTGTAGCTTGAAAGCTCTAGGAGAAGATACTGTTTAAACTTTGGCTTTAAGTTGAAGAAGAAGAAATAGAAGAAGAAGCAGCTCAAATAGTAGATCTTTATCAAGGCAACATAATTACCAATCAACATTTCTCTTGACTTTGATGATTTTTTCATGCATTGAGGGACTGGATAGATGGATTGCGTGTTTCTGCTGTGATCTGTGTGTGTGTGTGTGGCGTCACCTGAGGGTGTGTGGTGAGCAGAGAAGAGCCAGACACATAAGACACTTTCTCATAATGTGACTGAATGATCCAGTTTGAGCTGCCCAGAGAATATCCCGAACTCAACGGAGTGACCTGCACTGCTCCAAACAGCTCCTGAGACACACAGAGTTTAAACAGAGTTTATGCAGCGTCTTCAGATTCAACATCACAGTACAGAGCCAATGAAACACAGTTAGCATCTGACCAGAAGTGCAAACAGTAAATATATATACATTAATACATCTAATATATAACAACACATTATAGGAGAGCAAAATAAAGGATACAGATGCAGAGACCAGCTCAATGCAGTTGTCTAAAAGACTATACCAAGTGCAATATATTACAAAATGCTTTACAATGTGCACATGTAAAGTATAACACAGAAAGTGCGCTTTTGAGAATGAGGTATATGTAAATGGGAAGTGATCACATCAGTGCAAAATGGCATCAAGAGGTAGAAAGGAAAGTGCAAAAGAGGCATAATAAGAGACATTTGTAAGAGTACAGTATATGGAGGTATGTTAATATACAATGCAGAATCTTTTTTTAAAAGAAGGTCCAGGTTGGATGTAGTGTTCATCATGTTAATGAGTCTTGTGTTAGATAGGAGTGTTGGTATGAGGACCTCACCACTTTCTGGGAATATCCCACCAGCTGGACTTTACTGAGGGCAGAGTTGACCTCCTGCATGCTGTAACACGTCCTCCAGCTCCAGACGTCCACCGCCTCCTTCAGGGGGCCTGGGAGAAGCCTGAAATACACACACAACCTCAGGTCAAAATACAGCCAATGCTGGCCTAAATGGCCTGAATGAGCTGAAATGTGGCGTTTAGTGCCTTTGAATGTCTTTGTTCTTCCAGCAGGAGGCAGCATGAGCCTTTGGGACTCTCTCCATGAACGTCACCAACTCCTCCATGAGCAACCTGAACCACAGACACCGAAACCAGTTACTACAGGTCAAGATCCTCTCATGTACTGATAAATCAAATGGAGATCATATCAAATCAGGGATTCATTTGTCTGCAACTGTGAGATTAGGTCCACATACAGTACATGTCAAAAAATACAGTAAAACCAATCATTTAAAGTCCCACTGTGGTGAAAATCAAGTTATTGTGGTGTTTCATAACCATGTGCAAATTCATAAGTCGACAGCATTGCTGAGTATTTTCTGCTTAAAACTGCAGTGAATCAAAGACAGTCTCAAAAACACGGTTTGAAGTCCTTGTAACCAATCAGATCAATGTGTGATCGTCAGCGAATGGATCTCTGAGCTGAGTGAGTGAGTGGAGGCGGGACTCATTTGCATATTTATAGAACCACGTATACTAAATGAGGCAAAGGTGTCGAGTTACATTCAAGATATTTTAAGGCATGAAGAACATTTTATCAAGGAAAAAAAAATTAAATATGACATTTTTGTGATCAAAGATGAGTTTTAAGGCATATAATTATTGACTACAGAGGGACTTTAAACTGCAGATTCTGGCCTTCTCCGAAATTTTGTAAATGAGTGGTTAGATCTAGATTAAAAAGTACTTTCTATGGAGATAAAATGAAATTAAGAGCAAAAGTATACTTTTTATAAAGAAATGGGCATCTCTCAAATCAAAGAATATAATACAGGAATTTATATATATATTAACTTTTTTTCATATAATCCTCCCTCCTTTTTATTTATATATTTATTAGTCTACTTATTTATTACTATTTGATATTTAAATAATATTATTTGAATTATTTATTAGGTGTGGTTATAAGAGCTTGATACTGTATATATGTGAATGTTAACTTTTTGTATTTAATATTTATTTATTTATATGTAAAAGTATCTAATTATGTCCTTATTGGTTATCACAAAAAAAGGAAAGGAAAAGAAAGTAGAAAAAAAATTATATCTTGAAATTAAATGTTTATTTGTGTAAATGTATTAAATGATTTTGAATGGAAAGACATTAAAAAAGCATAAAAAATAGTTTCAGGATCTTTTTTATGAATCCAGTTCAAAAGAACAGAATTTACTTGAAACAGAAATCTTTTGTAACATTATAAATGTCTTTACTGTCACGTTTGATGAATGTAATGCATGCGTGTGTGTTATTTTCAGAAGGGTGATGTACTAGAGAAGCAGACCTGCCGATCTGTAGCGTGGGTTCTGTGGCGTACACGGTCCCCGTGAAGCCCGTGTGTTCTGTGATATACGGCAGCGCCATCATGCAGTGATAGTTGGATATCAGGATCACGTCTATGGTGGAGAGGTCCAGCAGCTCTTTCTGGGAAACAAATCCAATCATCTCTTTAACAACAATACTTTCTGATCCACAGACAAGAAAGAAATGATGAAGAAGGGGCCGTTTCATTCGTGTGAAGAGCAAATATTTACTTCAGGGAGGCAGAATTCAGGCTGTGAGTCGACAAACACGCGTCCTGAGCATTCCTTCAACTCCTACAACACACATTCAACATACTTCTTATAACGGAAATATACTGGTATTTATAAAGTGAGCACTGGGATCATTCCAATGTCAAGCAAACACTCACTTTTTCCAGGTTTATGGCTCCATCCTTGGAAACCCATCCTGGGAGCTTAGAGAGTCTTGGACTGTAAATCATCAGAACAAAATGATTTTTATCAGTATTTAATAGAAAGAAAAAAAACTTTAAATAACATCTAGTTGTTTTAGTCCACTGGATGTGATTCTCTGTTGCTTAAATCCACAAAATATCAAGTAGCTTTTTGTATAATGTAAGATTATAAGATATATAATACATCTAATATTTCAGTGATATGAAGATGAAGATATTTAAGCTATTTTAATGAACTAAATAGATAATAATAGGTAAATAAAACAGAGTAAAAATGAAATGTGTATTTAACCCTTGCACAGTAGCACTGATAGCCAAGTAGATTAAAAAAGGTTAATGCAAGTAAAATATAGTAAAAATAATGCCTTCTACTATACACTATTATGCATTATACACTACCATTAAAAACTTTTTAAAAAGAATGTAATACTTTTATTCAGCAAGGATGCATTAAATTGATCAAAGGTGACACTAAATACATTTATAATGTTAAAAAGCTTTCTATTTCAGGTAAATGCTGTCTAAAAGCTTTCTATTGATCAAAGAATTCAGAGAGAAAATTGTACACAACTAATTTCAGCATTGATAATAATCATAAATGTTTCTTGAACAACAAATCATCATATTAGAGTGATTTCTGAAGGATCATGTGACACTGAAGACTGGAGTAATGATGCTGAAAATTCAGCTTTGATCACAGCAATAAAATACATTTTACTATATATTCACATAGAAACACGTTATTTTAAATTGTAATCATATTTCACAATTTTTACTGTATTTTTGATCAAATAAACACAGCCTTGGTGAGCAGAAGAGACTTCAAAAACTTTTGAATAGTGTAAATACATTAATAAATCAACTCTTTAATGATCCACTAAATTAAACTGTACAGAGTTTCTGTACAGAGTACCACCAACAAAATGTAAATACAATACAGAAAAGTAGTGTCAGTATGCAAAGAATAACCAAATACAGAAAACTAAAACTTACAGAGCCTATGCAAAATGAAAAAAATATCTTTCAATATCTTGTGTAGATTAACAGTAGCCTAAACATAAACAGATATTCATATTTGCTTAACTATCTGTATTTAGTTATTCAAAGTGCCATTTCATATCATCACGTCAAAGTGTCCATATATATTCTGAGTGATCCAGGCTATAATAATAATAATAATATTGTGATCAGTGTAATTATATTGATACCTGTGCACTAAAGGCAGTGGGAGGAAACACAGAGCTGCTGTTGTGTCCAGCCCACAGTCCAGCATGATGGTGGTGGATTTAAACTTCAGCACATTGCAGGGAAGAGTGGGATGACCTGACAGACAGTACTAAAACACACACACACACACACACACACACACACACAAACACAAACACAAACACAAACACACACACACACACACACACACACACACACACACACACACACAAACAAACACAAACACAAACACACACACACACACACACACACACACACACACACACAAACACAAACACAAACACACACACACACACACACACACACACAAACACAAACACACACACACACACACACACACACACACACACACACACACACACACACACACACACACACACACACACACACACACACACGCGATCATGTGCAAAACATGGAAAGATTCATTTACTGCAGGTGAGACTGATTTCAAATAACCGTGATGTGGTGAATAATGGTTATGTATTAACAAATCACACTAATATACGCACCAATTTCATGTCTGATCTTCAGAAACTGAATTGATATTCTAAATGAGTTGTTTTCAGGGTAATATTCACGGCTGATGTCTTCTCTTCTCCTGTATGCCTGTGCGTGTCCTTCAGCTCATGACAGACACGCGTTTGCCCCCAGCGGCGGGGAGTGGCACTGCATTACGAATTTGAGTCATCATACTCATCATGCAAGCAACACCATTTAAATGGAACTCCAAAATATTTTAAGGAATATCACATTCACGGTACATGTCCAAAAATCAGACAGGAGTACCTTGCTTTTTTGTTGTATGTGTTTATATAAATAATATCACGATACATGTCCGAAAGAGTACCTTGCATTGTTGTTGTTTATATAATATGTATTTATATAAAAAAAAAATGCAAGGTCCTGTCTGATTTTTGGACATGTACCGTGAATGTGATATTCCTTAAAATATTTTGGAGTTCCATTTAAATGGTGTTGCTTGCATGATAGTCCTCTACACTTAAATTATATTAAACTGACTTAGAAGTTGAATGTATAACATAAAAAACTGTTGAAAATTGCTTAACGTATTTTGACGAGTTAAAACAATGTTATCATAACTTAATGATCATATCATATTTTACAGTGTGTAAAGTATTGATATAATATACTTGCTTATAATTACAATATTATTTTATCTGATCTATGTTTCTAATTACGTTTTTTTTACAAAGCCACTGATGCAGTCTGAAAAAAACTAATTTACATATATGCATAGTTATTTTGTAACTTTGTAAAAGTTGTATTTTCCGCCACTGAATAATTTTTTTTTAAAGCGACTTAAAAAAACGTTTCTTCTTGCAATTGCGAGTTTACACCGAGTTTACAACTTTCTTAGAATGATAAGTTATACGAGTTATAAAGTCAGAATTGCTAGATATAAACAAGCTTCCATAGTAATGTCCACTCCATTTGCAGTAAAATTTAGGCCCACCATTTCTGACCAATCAGAAACGATCCCTTCTCGTCAGGCCCCGCCCATTTGAGCACTCGTATGAGTGACGTATCCGCTCTACCTGCTCGGTCGGTCCACGCGCCGTCAGTCCCGTATGTGCGTGATTCACCTGCTCAAACGCTCCTGAAGATCCGCTGAAGTTCAACACGGTAAGATGGCGAGGGACCAGGAAATGAAACAGTTGGATTTATCGCGTGTTTTCCCTCGAATAAACTCTTGTCTTGATGTTTGTTTCGTAGGTTTGCCTGGAAGTGTTGTATTATTCCTGTCTGGAAGAGTCTGTTCTGGTCCTTTAATCTGTAACACTTCCACATGATCACTGCTGGAATGACACACACAGCTACATAACGAGCACACACACTCTCCACGAACAGGTAAACCCTACTGTTGGCTATTATAACCTTTTTTTTTCTTTAAATATATGAAAACTTCTTGGAGTGCATTCACATTTCACACGTTTGTTATTTGAAACTTTAAATCGCAACATTGTTACGGATCAAACAATTGAAAGAATGCTGTTTAAAAGTTTAATTTGTAATATTCAGAGCTGTATGACAAATAATAAATGGTTATAATTTGTAATGTTGAGTATGAGGACGCATCTTTTTCGGCAACACTTGATCCATTAATACTAACTTCTCTTCTCTATTAAAAAAAGACATGTACTGTGTTAGACTAAACTGGGAAGGGTCATAGCACTTGCATATTGTTGTCCTATTGTTAGTTTAACTGCTTCTATTGTTCTCCTAATTTGTAAGTCGCTTTGAATAAAAGCATTTGCTAAATGATTAAATGTGAATGAATAACTGGTTGAGCTGCATTTGGTTTCATTAAGTGGAGTTATTACTCATAAGTGGATGAAACCGTAACACTGGACCTCTTGAAGCAGGTGCAGAAGATCTTCATGATGGATGACGGGGCTGTGAACGAGTCTAATGTGAAAGTGGCTGTCCGGGTGCGACCCATGAACAGGAGAGGTGAGAGTGAACGTCACATCATGTGTGTGTGTGTTTCATGTTTAGAGATTGTTTCTGATCAGTATCTGCGGCCTTTATTTCATTTACGATCCCTTTGGCATTGTCACATGCATCTCATAATAATAAACAACCCCTGCAAACACAATTGGATAAAACATAGGCGATATATTTCCCTTCAAAGACTAGGTGTTTGATTTCAGTGAAACAGAACTTGAAAACCACATTCATATATGATTCCCATCAATATGACCAATTTCTGATTGACTGTTATTAATGTGTGTTTTACAGAACGAGACTTGAAGACAAAATGTGTTGTGGATATGGAAGGAAACCAGACCGTCCTGAACCCGTCCAGTGGAAACCTGGGAAAGGGGGACAGCAGGTTGGGCTGAAGTGTGTGTGTGGTGTGTGTGTGTGTGTTTGTACCTACTTAACTATATTTTGGGGACAAATTTGTACCTAGTAGTGACCAAAACCTGACAAAATCTCACGTCCCAATTTGTAAATCTGGTATAAAAATAAAGTAATTAAAGGTTGTTGTTTTTTTTTAATGTAAAAATGCAGAAAGTTTTCTGTGATGGGTAGGGTAAGTGTAAGGGGATAAAATATACAGTACAGTTTGTACAGTATAACATTAATTACGTCTATAGAATGTCCCCATTTAGATAGCTAAGTAAACATGTTTGTTTGTTTGTGTGTGTGTGTGTGTGTGTGTGTGTGTGTGTGTGTGTGTGTGTGTGTGTGTGTGTGTGTGTGTGTGTGTGTGTGTGTGTGTGTTTGTCGAACAGTCAATATAGTAAAATTTGTAGATGTGATTTTTGCAGCTCTTGTTAGATGACTCTAAATCTAGTCTTGACAAGCCTCAAACTATTGAAGTAGTATTAATTCAATCTGAAGAACATGTAAGTGCTGTTTGCCCGTGCAAAACTGGCCACCACTGTTCTAGGGTGTTCTAGGTAATTTCTAGTTGCTAGGTGGTTGCTTGTTATTGCTCACCAGGTGAAATCATGAGTCTGATCACTCAGTAAAGTAGTGCAGAAACAGAGAATCTCTATTTAGCAGTTAGACTTCGTGTTTCAGGATTCTGATTCTCTGGCATTTTCTTTCTTCCTCTACATTCCGCCTCTCATATGACCTTTAGTGTCCATAGAAACGATTGAAGGTTCGTTGGCAGGTCAAGGGTAACCGTGGATACTCCCGAAAAACCCCATGAAGCTAAATTACTCATGTCTCATTGGGTCTTTTCAGGCAACTTAAAGCAAAGCTGCACAATGTGTGATGTCCTCTTCATGTGTGTTGCATTTGCCAAGCATCTCACAGCTTTACAAATTATATCTTGGTAACTTCCTATGAATGCTAGGCATTTTAGTAGAGATCCACGATTAAAAGATCGGCATCTCGATTAAAACACATTCGTGATCTCATGTCTGCGCTGCCGCTGAGCCAGAGAAAGCAGTTGTCATGTATAGCTATGGTTATTTCCGTGTTGCAAATATTTATATTATCACAGAAGTACTTGGATAAAAGTTTATAGTTCTGATATAAACACTGACGTCTACGGTAGAGATCAAAATAGAGCAAATCACCTTTTGAAATTAACTTAATGCTCAAATAATGATCGTATCGATTTACATCGTTACACCAGTAGGTGGCGACAAATGACTGATACAAATATATTTGTCATTGATTCAATCATTGAATTAAGAGATTTGTTCAAAAATGCCGATTCATCCAGTAATGAAACAAGCCACATATTTATGAGTGAGTCATTTAATTATTAATTTAACCCCATTCTTTTTAATAGTTCAGATTAATTAAACATTTTAAATACACTGCAGCAATGAACATTTTCAGAACAAATACAATAACATAATTGTTAGAGTGTTTCTATTTGGTTGTTCGGCAGTTGCAAAGGTCTTTTCGGTGGTTTCCAGGTCATTAAGTGGTTTTCAATGTGTTTGGATGGCTGATAGGGTGTTTCTAAGCAGTTGCTAAGGTATTCTGGGTGGTTGATAGGGCATTCTGTGGTTGTCAAGGTGTTCTGGGTGGTTGCTAAACAGTTGCTTAAGTGTTCTGGGTGGTTTCTGGGGCATTAAGTGGTTATCAATGTGGTCAGGGCGGTTGCTAGGGCGTTGCTAAGGTACTCTGTGTTTTCTAGGGAATTATGCTATAGAAATTTGCCTAGTGTTATTCTCCGAGGTTGCAAGTTGCTGCGATTTTCTGGGTGTTCACGAGTGCTGTTATGGGTTTGTTAAGGTCTTCTGAGTGGTTTCTGGCTGCTAAGGTGTTCTTGGCGGTTTCTTGGTACTTGATGAGTAGTTATCCAGCCAGTATAACAAATGTTCAATTAAATAATGTTGCTGGATTTCTATTGGTTGTTAAACAGATTTGCTCTTGGATTATTTGTTTAAACATTGTCTAAAAATTATTGTAATTTTTTTTTTTTTTTTTTTTTAAGTCAGTTGAGGCAAGATTTTTTTATTTACTTTATAATGGCCTGATGTTTTTGTCAATGCATATGTTGCATGCCTCAGTTTTTGAGTGTCAGGTCCCTTTGCTCCATTAACACAAAGGTTTTGGAGCAGAGCCTTCATCAGTCACCAGTGTTTCATATCACAGTCACTGATCCAGCAGTTTGTCAACCAAAATAGTCGCCTCTCGGTTTTGTGTTGGTCGTCTGTCAGCACGCATCAAACTGTTATATTAAAGAGCAGATAACTTTTCTCGTTCCCTCAGTCCTTCTCTGTGTCTCCTCCTCCTGGTCTCTTTACAAAGGGTGTGTTTGTTTTCTGTTTCTCCGAGATCTGGCCATCTTCCAGGTCACCTGAATCTCCTCAGTTGTGTCCAACCCTTTCTCAGTGTCTGAGCGGAGATCTAGTCATGAACCTCCTGAGAAGTTGCTGTAACTTGCAGCAGTTTGCAGTGTTGGCGTACAAACAGGTTTTACAGGCTTATTCAAGAAAGTTTACTCAAATTCCATAATTATCCCTGGCAGCAAATTTGTGTTTTCCTTATGAAGTGCAGGTAGAGACAGGACACTTTATGCAGAATCTGCTTGTCATGTTAATGATACCTGGGTGGTTTTTAGTTCAAGTAAAACTTGGGATGAAGGAGGTTCAAAAAGTTTGGTTTCATTGTGTAATTCTCACACACGGTTCAGCTTGTCCTCAGACATTGCACATAATCAGAGTACGAATTACACAATGGGTGGGGGGGGGGGGGGTATGTCTCTCTCTCTCTCTCTCTCTCTCTCTCTCTCTCTCTCTCTCTCTCTCTCTCTCTCTCTCACCAGCAACCCATCAAAATAAAAGCTCGATGGTTACGGTTTGAAAATGAAGAAATTAAGATGTAAATATTAATATTGTAATTTTGCAGTATAATAATGTTATTACAATGTTTATTTTTTACATTATTTTAATAATAATCACAAAATCACATAATTATTATTCTTTTATAGTCATATTGAATTGGTCAAAAACAGTGGGAATGTGGTCCATGAAAACTCAAGGAGAGATTTTTAAATCCACATTTGGTGTAGAATTTACTTTCAAACTATTTTCAGTCTGAAATTACTAGTACATTTTACAAATAGTTACAAAGAAACATGAAATATTGAGGTAGAAAGACTGAAATAGTATTTTCTTCTAAAGCGGCACTCCAGTAATGTTTTATTTACAACTTCAAAAATACTTTCTTGCATTGTACTCATTGATTCTTTATTTGTATTGTCTATATGTTGGGTGAGTGATCTAATAGTAATGTGTTTTGTTTTGTTTTTTGTCTGTCCTTTTGTAAATACAGGAACAAACCAAAGGTGAGTTCTCTCATGTCATTTCTACATTACGTTCATGTGAACAAAAGCTTGTCATGACAGAAAAGGAATTAATTTAACATGTTCGACTCTACTTGTAAAGTCATTATTCTGTTGAATATTTCATGGCTCATTTCAAGATTGTGATGTCTCGTTTCAGGTTTTTGCATATGATTATTGCTTCTGGTCTATAGATGAGGCTGAAGCGGCCAAGTTTGCAGGTCTGTTCATATTAAAAATAATGCATTTCTCTATGATGACTTCCCATTATGGAAACTCTCTTACCGGTAATCTGTTTATACCTTTATACTGCAGTGATATGGATCATCAGACACTATTTATGATGACAATAGAAACTCTTATAAACATCAATATTCCCTGCATGTGTTTCCTTTTCTGAAGAAAAGACAAACCTGTAGAACTACTTGATCAAATCTGCAGTTTATCAGCTCTAAATAAAAAAAAAAAAAAAAAAATCAAGTTTCAAGACCTTAAGCTCTAAAAACAGTTGCTGCATTTGTTAATTACCATAGAAAATAGTTTTACACATTTTTCAGTTAATAAGAAAAACCAAAAATCTCAGTTACAGAAAGACACTTTCAATGGAAGTAAACGGACGATAAACTTGAAGGCATTTGATAAACTTCTATTGAATGTTTCTGCAGTATTTTTAATTGATTTAGTAATGCATGATGCCAGTTATTCTCATTTGCAAAATATAATTATTTATATTTTGTCATTTCTAACCTGTAGGTCAGGATGTGGTGTTTCAGTGTCTTGGAGAGAGTCTTCTGGACAGCGCTTTTCAAGGATACAACGCCTGTATATTTGCATATGGGCAAACAGGTACAGTAGGACAGCTATCTATGCTAAAAGTATTCTCAAGGTTTAAGCAGGCATACTTAATATTTCATGCTATCTGCTTTAATGGCTGTGCATTAAACAAAACAATAAAACATATTTAACCCTGTAAAGACTGATATATGAAATTATATATTTTTAAGGAACAATTTATTGTACTTTTAGACAAAATACTTCTTTAGAAAATCTTAAATATTTGCATGTGTGTTTTATGTTGTGTATCATATTTCATCAATTATGCATGGCTCATATAATATGATATAGTGAGAATATACAGTAGAGCCCAAATATTCAATTTGATGCAGATATTTGTATGGCCAAAAAGATGAAATTCTGATAGCTTGTAAATAAATTAGATCTTTATAACAGTATAGCAGATACTTGCATAAAGTCATATAAATCACTCTATATCTCCCAACAATATGTCTCAGCGAGATGATATTTAAATGCTTAGTGCTATGATGAAAACTCTGAAGTTTTAAAGCATGCAATGCAATACGATGGAGATTGAGAGATGAACAAATAAGCGTTCCTCAAAAGCCTGATGGATCATAGTTGATGCACTTTAACATGAATGAAAATTATTTTACCTCATAAAAATCAGTAAAGTCTTCACAGCAAAAAGACACGTGAACCACAAACTGAAGGTGGACGTTTGTACAATTATACTAAAAGGCCTTTTACTTGATAAAAATGTATGACAGATGCCATGTAGTATATTGTGTACATCATGTTTTCCAGCAATTTTTTTTATAAATTAGAGGCCTTAGAAATGTATGTATCAAATGTGATACAGTTTTGCTTTACAGGGTTAAACAAAGATCTCTGATTGGTTCCTGCTATTCCCTCTTTGTCTTGATTGGCTGCAGGCTCAGGAAAGTCGTACACGATGATGGGAACGGCCGAGCAGCCGGGTCTGATCCCGCGTCTGTGCAGTTCTCTGTTTGAGCGCACCGTCCAGGAGCAGAGGGAGGGCGAGAGCTTCACCGTGGAGGTCTCATACATGGAGATCTACAACGAGAAGGTCCGAGACCTTCTAGATCCCAAAGGGTGAGGATGAACAACTACATTATTTTACAATTAAAGTGCAAGTTCGCTGATTTTCAACCCTCTTTGTATTGTTACAATGTCGGTAGTATTTGTAAATGGACAATGTTAACTCTTTATTTGTGTTTTTTACTCTGTTATCTTGGCCAAGAAATTTCAGGGTGTTTTTTTCAGCAAAACGCATCATCCGGCGGACATTTTAACTATCGGAATGGCCGTTTCTTTCAGTTCTTCTCCCTCGGTTTGGCCTAAAACACTGTGTTCCCAGTTTGAAATGTTAACTGCAAACATCGAGGTTTTTCAGATATCAAAAGGTTTTCTGATTTCCCATCCTAGCCTTCTCTCCATGTTTACGATACTTTTCAGCCTTTATCCACAGCCTTCAACATGCCGAACTCTTCACTGGAAACTGAGAGGGACACACTCCCTCTAAACGTTTACTCTTTGAGTTCTTGCACCCGGGAACAATACAATTCGACACCATTATGACTAAAAATTTGCTTAGAGGTTTTTCTTCTAAAGCAGGGTACTAGTTGACTCTGGTCAAGCCTATCCAATACGAGCAGGCGGGGCGTGGCCTTGGATGCCAACATGCCCAGTGCATTGTGGGTGTTGAAGTTTTCCTACCTATTTGTTAGTTTTCTCTCCTTTTTCTTAGTTTTCTTTAGTCGTATAGCACCGATTAAAATTTTTTTTGCCTTTTTATTACATAGGCAGCCAGTTTTATTGAAAGGCCATTTTGACACCAGTGAAGTACCTCTTTTTTTGCTTGCTATTAGGTTTCCGGCATTCATGAAAAACCTGTAAAAATTATACAATTACAATGCTTAATATGCTCTAATTAAATTTTGCGTTGTGTACTGCAAATATTGTTGGCTCTTATGAAAAATTGCTGTGATGTTTCTCTCAGGAGCCGGCAGGCGTTGAGGGTCCGGGAGCACAATGTGTTGGGGCCGTATGTAGACGGTCTGTCCCGTCTCGCTGTGACCAGTTACAAGGTTCTTCCAACACCTTCATGAATTTCCAGTCTAATGCTCTCAGTGCTAAAACAGTATGTTTGTGAATGTCCTCCTTTTGTTTTTCAGGACATCGAGTCTCTGATGTCGGAGGGGAATAAATCCCGCACTGTGGCAGCCACAAACATGAACGAGGAGAGCAGCCGATCACATGCCGTTTTCAACATCATTCTCACACACACGCTCAGAGACCTGAAGACGGGGGTGAGAGACAGATCTGTCATCAAATTAAAGGTGCAGTAAGATATTTCTGAGAAACACTGTTGAAGGTTGATCACACACTTCAGCCAATCAGCAGGAGGGGGGCGTGTCCACTCATGATGGGGGAGGAGAGAGAATGAGCCAATCAGCAGTAGGGGGCGTGCCCCACTCATGATGGGGGAGGAGAGAGAGTGAGTCAATCAGCTGTAGGTGGCATGTCCACCAATGATGAGGAAGGAGAGCCAATCAGCTGTAGGGGGTGTGTCCACTCGTGAAGGGGGAGGAGAGAGTGAGTGAGCCAACCAGCAGTAGGGGGTGTGTCCACTTGTGAAGGGGGAGGAGAGAGTGAGTGAGCCAATCAGCAGTAGGGGGTGTGTCCACTCATGAAGGGGGAGGAGAGAGAGTGAGTGAGCCAATCAGCTGTAGGGCGTGTGTCCACTCGTGAAGGGGGAGGAGAGAGAGTGAGTGAACCAATCAGCTGTAGGGGGTGTGTCCACTCGTGAAGGGGGAGGAGAGAGATTGAGTGAGCCAATCAGCTGTAGGGGGTGTGTCCACTCGTGAAGGGGGAGGAGAGAGATTGAGTGAGCCAATCAGCTGTAGGGGGTGTGTCCACTCGTGAAGGGGGAGGAGAGAGAGTGAGCAAGAGGGAGATTTGAAGAAAGACTGTTGAAAGAGAGATGGCCGAGAGACATTATAAAAGAGAAAAGCTCAGAGGAACATCAGTGGAAAAAGAAGGGTTATGATCAGGCAAGAGCTTAAGGACCCGCGTTAATAATATAAAAGCTTTCCAGCGCTGGAGAGACCTCAGCGGGAAGGACTGAAAACAGACGCAGAGGTTGAGTTTTGATAGCTTCAGCTAGGATAAAGACACATCCACTCTGCACTGCATGTTCATGCATTTTAGGGGCGGAGCAATGAAGGGAGGGGTGTGTTTGTTTGGTTGATTTCAAATACCAACAGTGTTTCTCAGAAATCACTTACTGCACCTTTAAACCCTTTTAATGAAAGGTGAAGTGTGTTATTTTAGCACCACTAGGGGCACTAATTGAATTTAGCAAATAGATAGATATTTATATTTTCTAAAGAAATGTTTGCATCACTCACATTTTCCCCAGAAAACGTAAAAATATATATTATTTTTTGCAATTCAGTTTGGTTTTACTAGTAATGTTGAAATCACACACTGCAGCTTTAAAGCAGGGTTATTATAGTTAAATAAAACCATACAAAACTTTCGTTACTTGAAAGAAGATAAACTTAACCAAAATAAAATACAAAATTAAGCCTATATTATTTCAGCTAGTTGCCAAAGTACCATTTCTCCTTTTATTTATTTTAACTTGTATGTAGATGGGGGAAAAAAAACTAGTAAAAATAACAAAAACAATAAAATTAATACAACTTTTAGTTAATTAATATATAAAATATCTAAAAAAAAATAAAAACAGTAATAAATTAAAATTAGGTTTAGTAATTAAAATTAAAATAGGAATAAAAACTATAATAGGAATAAAAATATCACAGTTAAAGTCATCATGAAATCAAATTTGACACTAGTTATTTTTCTTAATGCATACTACTGGTCTCATGGTAATTTTTGTTTTGTTTAATAGTTTGAAAATGCATCACAATATGCTAGTAAATTCGGTTGCAACTTTTATTTCATGTCAACTTAAAAGAAAAGACAGATCTAGTGGGTGTGTTATTGTCATAGACTGGAGGAATGTTTCTTTCAGACGAGTGGAGAGAAGGTGAGCAAACTCAGTCTGGTGGATCTGGCCGGCAGTGAAAGAGCAGATAAAACCGGAGCTGGAGGAGAGAGACTCAAAGAAGGCAGCAACATTAACAGGTTAAAGAGAGAGACACACACACACACACGCACACACATAATATCGCATGTTTTATAGGGACTTTCCATTGACATAATGAATTATACTGTACAAAATATGTTCTATCCACTTACACTAACCCTACTCTTAAACCTACCCATCTCAGAAAACTTTCTGCATTTTTACATTTTCGAAAAACATAATTGTGTATGATTTAAAAGCTGTTTTCCTCATGGGGACCAAAACATGTCCCAATATTGTCCCCCATTTTGTTCCAATACTATAGGGAACCACACACACGTTTGTTTTATATCAGGTTGGGGAGTTTTTCTGTTCCTCAATTAATTAATTAGAATAATCATCTGATATTTGTTCTATTTAGACACTATTTTTGTTTATCCCTTCATATTTTCAGGTTTCACACAAACACACTGTCATTTATACACATTTCAGTGTATTCTTGTGCTAATGTGTGTGTTCAGGTCTCTCACAACTCTCGGACTGGTGATTTCGGCATTGGCGGAGCAAGGCGCAGGAAGAAACAAGAGTAAATTTGTTCCTTACCGAGACTCGGTGCTCACGTGGTTACTGAAGGTGACGATAAGCGTTGTTTTTACACTGCACACCTTTCTAAGAATCTAATTATTAGTCTTCAAGGGGTAGGTTGGCTCAAAATTAAGATTTTGTCATTGTTTTCTCACTCTCATCATGTCAGTCAGTCCCTGTATGCTGTTAGTTTTTCTGTGAAACAGAAAAGGAGATTTTTTCAAATGACTTAGTCATGCAGCTCTTTTAAAATGCACTGTTCATATTGGCTAGCAAAATCCGAAAAGTACAAAAAAAAACACATCTATTTGAGTTGTTATGGAAAAGTTGCCATAGATTTTGCTTGGCATAGATAACAACTTTCTGATGTGATTTCCTCATTTTTTCTGCATGTCAGGACAGTTTAGGAGGCAACAGTCGTACAGCTATGGTTGCCACGATTAGTCCAGCGGCCGACAACTACGACGAGACTCTGTCCACGCTACGGTACGCCGACCGGGCCAAAAGCATCGTTAATCATGCTGTGGTTAACGAAGATCCAAACGCCAGGATCATCAGAGAGCTGAGAGAAGAGGTGGAGAAACTGCGCAGTCAGCTGACCGAGGCTGAGGTACCACACACTAACACCTGTCCCCTGTGTGAAAGGGATGAACTTTGACCTGTAGTGCATTCAAAAGTGTTTTTCTGTGTGTGAAGTCAATGAAAGCTCCTGAGCTGAAAGAGAGACTAGAGGAGTCTGAGAAGCTGATCCAGGAGATGATGGTGAGCTGGGAGGAGAAGCTCAGGAAGACGGAGGAGATCGCACAGGTATTAAACACACGATGCTGGATGTGCCACACTGACGTCACATTAGCTGTGTTTCCATCCAAAGTTGCGAATTTAACAGCACCGTTTCCCGAAGAGAACAAAATCGTCACTACCTGATAAACTGGTGCTAAAGTTTGGTTCCAGAAGTAAAAACTTCCATTAGCAAATAGATTTTGAAGGATAAGTAATGGGCCTTTAAAGCTACGAGGTTGTTAATTGATAGCATTTGCTTCTGTCGACGCCGTCAGCCAGCATTATTTAAGCATATTAAATAATGGTGTTTAACTGTGGATTTCCTAGTGAAAAATTACATTGCTCATGATGCCGTAAAGAAAATTACACCAATCAGAGAGACGAAACAAGCAACATGCTCCAAAAAAACCTCTTTAGCTCCGCCCACTCATATTAATATACATTTATATCCCATATTTATACATTTATGCATATCTTGCAATAAACTTAAAATATATTTTGTATATAAAAATAATAAACATTTGTAAATTAATAGTTTTATATTTTTTCATTAAGTCGATTATGCCGTCGTCAATGCTTTATCGGATTGTAGTTCTTTCCCTCACTAAAGCCAGGAAGTACCCAGGCTTGTACCTTTGTATTTTAGTCAAATCAAAGTTTGTAATGTTATGATTCTTTAACTGGCGGCAGTGGTTCAGTGGTTCATGCAGGTTGTCTGCAAACCGGAAGGTTGATGGTTCAATCCCCAGTTCCACCTGACCAAAATAACCTAGCGCTTCGGTGGCCAGTGGGTC
Source organism: Meda fulgida (assembly GCA_030578275.1). Classification (NCBI taxonomy): domain Eukaryota; kingdom Metazoa; phylum Chordata; class Actinopteri; order Cypriniformes; family Leuciscidae; genus Meda; species Meda fulgida. The sequence goes on from CM060635.1 coordinate 3,753,349, forward strand.
TGTGAAAGCGCTATATAAATGCAGTCCATTTCCCATTTTAACGAATACTATTTTAAAATCCCTATGATAATTTTTTTTTTTTTTTTTTAAATACGCAGATAAAAAAGGTGGCGGGTGCTAATGCACTTTAGCTGTTTTTTACAGTGCATTTTAATTGTGCATCAACAATGTATAATTGTTGATCTTCTTGTTCTAATTGTGGGTATGGGGGTTTTGTCTGGGGTTTTTTGTATTTAAAGAAATGATAAAGCTCCTCAGGACAGTCAGCAAATCACACAATGGCTTCTGTCCTCTGAATTGAAGTTGTCTGGGTTTTTAGGAGCGACAGAAGCAGCTGGAAAGTTTGGGAATTTCTCTGCAGACGTCTGGGATCCGAGTCATTGATGATAAATGTTTCCTGGTCAATCTGAACGCAGACCCCGCCCTCAACGAGCTGCTTGTGTATTACTTAAAGGTACAGACACGAATGAATGAAAATTAGTGTTGCCTTCTCAGCTTGAATATTTCATATATAACAATTCACACATGTATATGTATGTAAAATATATGCATGTATAAATGGTAAATCTGCTGTAATGATTTCAATTTGAAAGCAACATGTTTTGAAGGGTTGTATTTCCATTTGTGTGTGTGTGTGTGTGTTTATGCACAGGAACACACTCGTGTGGGTTCTGCGGACTCTCAGGACATTCAGTTGTGTGGTTTGGCGATTAATTCGGAGCATTGTGTCATAGACGTCAAACTAGAGTCGGGAGTCACGCTCACCCCGAAGAGAAATGCTCGGTAATCACACACGCACACGCACACTGATTTGCACATATGGAGAATTATGAGCAAAAAACATAATAAATTATGTCTAAAATTACAAACAAACAGGGTTATTACAGTTAACTGAAACTAAAGCCATGAAAAAGTTGTATGGAAACACAGATAAAATTATAAAGTTAAATTATATAAGATATTTATAATGAACTAAACTATAATGAACTAAATATTGTTTATACAGGGTTTAAACCTACATTAATTGCAATAACACTATTATATAAACTCTAAACCTAAAATGTTGATGTTCTGTTTGACACATTCATATGTATCTGTCTGTCTCTGCTCTATAGCCAGTGATCGTAAGAATGTGTGTATTTGTGGTGATTCATCTTCTGCGTGTCTCGTGTGCAGCACGTGTGTGAATGGAGCGGTCATCTCGTCTCCCGTCCAGCTTTATCATGGGGACCGAATCCTCTGGGGAAACAACCACTTCTTCAGGTCAGCGAGACACATTTACACTCTGGTCAAGTGCGAGTTATGGGTTTAATTGTTTATGATCAGGCAATTCGATTTGGTGTCTGATAAAATAAAAACTCTGGCGGATTAAAATCTCAAAGATGCCATTTTAAGTGTCCTCTTCTTTAATGCTCTTAAAAACCATTTTCAAAAACCTGTGTAAAAGTGCGCTCTGACTGGTGTCTGCGTTTCTCAGGATCAGCGTGTCGAACATGTATCGTGTTGGCGTGGAGGATGAGGAAGGGTGTGTGATGAAGGCTGGTCTTCACCCTGAGAGTCTAGATGTGGACGTAGACCGTCTCAGTCACGGCTCTAGTGATACCAGCTTCAGTTTTGAGTCTGCACAGACCGAAGTCATGATGAAAGCGCTGGGAAACGATGGTGAGGGACACGTCGCTCAACAGACAATCTGTTACAATCAATATAAGCTGTTTCAAAGTCAGCTATCTTAAAATTTAGTCTTAGTCCTGTGTCAAATGTCATATTTAGTTTTTATCATATTTAGTCAAACTTATTCTGGGCATTTTTAGTCTAGTTTTAGTCAATGAAAACTTTTACTTTTCACATTTTAATTAATGTTAAATTGATAATAGGCTAATTAATTTTCCGTATTGTAATCACAACAACGAATAATCGCATCCAAAATAAATGTTTGTGCTTACATAATATATGTGTGTGTACGGTGTATAATTATTTTGTATATATAAATACACATATGCATGTATATATTTAAGAATTTTTTTTTATTTATATATAAATTATTTATATTATATATATAATATATTATTATATTATATAATATTTATATTATTTGCATCTAAATACTGTATATATAATATATACAGTATATAGGGCTGTCACTTTACGTTCGGAAATCGATTGCACAATCGATTGGACCAACCAACACAAGTTTCGAAAACGAAAACAGGGAATCGATTTTAACGGCCTGTTTTTTTTTTTTTTTTTTTTTTACCAAAAATGTGTTGTAGGTGGACAGATCAATACAGTACACAGTAGGATGTTGGAAAATAACAAGGTCTTTTCTGTTAACCAAATGCTTTTTAATAGTCGCTATTACTTCAATGCAAGTGAACAAGCGTGCGCAGATTCTGCGTAATACGCTGTATTTAATACATCACGATGACTCACGGTTGCATATTTGCGCTAAATCCGCGCAGATTTGTCTACACAAAATGAGTAAACAGAAACACGCCAAATTGGCTCGTGATTTGACAACGTTTCCCGCCAAAGCTCCTGATTTGACAGCGTTACTGTTCATTTCAAACCCTGAATGTTGCACTCCTGTTTGTCATTGTGCACGAAATTTCACGCCAATAAATCATCAGAAATATTGCCGACTTGTGCGCTTCTCAAGCGCCCTCTTTACGCTCGTCCTAATGCCGGTTAGTTGTCCGTGGATTTGCCTATATTTGGTTTTGAAAATGGAAACGTCTTTAGACATGGAAAATAGATTTTACAATCGATTCAATGAACACTTATGTCTCAAAAATCGAACAGGATTTTTTCACAAAAGTGACAGCTCTAACAGAATATAGATGCAAATATTTCTTAAATATACACATATGTGTGTTTTTTTTAGATATATTATACATGGTACACACACATATATTATCTAAACACAAACCCTTATTTTGGATGCGATTAATCGTTGCCCATCACTAATATATATGTATATGTGTGTATATATACAGGTCCTTCTCAAAAAATTAGCATATTGTGATAAAGTTCATTATTTCCCATAATGTAATGATAAAAATTAAACTTTCATATATTTTAGATTCATTGCACACCAACTGAAATATTTCAGGTGTTTTATTGTTTTAATACTGATGATTTTGGCATACAGCTCATGAAAACCCCAAATTCCTATCTCAAAAAACTAGCATATTTCATCCGACCAATAAAATAAGTGTTTTTAATACAAAAAAAAGTCAATTTAATACAAATAATTATGTTCATTTATGCACTCAATAGTTGTATCTTGGCCAAATATTGTCCTATCCTAACAAACCATACATCAATGGGAAGCTTGTTTATTCAGTTTTCAGATGATGTATAAATCTCAATTAAAAAAAAATCGACCTATGTGACTGGTTTTGTGGTCCCGAGTCACATTTATGAAATGTGTCTGTGTCCCCCAGACCCGATGCAGTCAGTGCTTCACTCTCTGGAGCGCAGACATGAGGAGGAGAAGCGCTCGGCTCTGGAGCGCCAGCGGCTGATGTACGAGCAGGAGCTGCAGCATCTGCGCAAACGCCTGTCATCAGAGCTGCAGACGCAGGGCTCTCATCTTCAGCATCATCACAGCAGCGAGAGTCTCCACGTGAGCTCGGTCTCCTCACAGAACCGACTGCGCCAGTGGAGCGAGGACAGGTGGAAAAACTATGCAACCAAATAATCTGTTAGTAATCAGATTGACGGACTGAAATGCCTTCGTGTAAACAACTTAATCGATCCGATTGAGCTCGATCCGAATGAAATTTCGATTGAAAGGGGTGGTTTATTGCTTTTCTAATCCGATCGAGAGAACATGTAAACACTTGGATCGCATTGAAAACCAAAACTGAAAGGACTGCACATGTGCAATGACGTATGACGCGCAGAACGAGCTGTTCTTGCTGTTGAATAGTGTCGTATAAATGAGTGTCTGTCACCCTCCTTCACTCTGCGTCTGTGAAGTGGAGAAGACCATCGTCCCACCAGTCCTTGTTTCAGATTCTCCTCACAGACGACTGGTTTTGGGCACGTGATAAATATAAGCGTCACGGCTTCATATGCTCATTATCTCCAAATTATGACCAGAAATGGATAAATATTAAGTCTGTTATTTAAAACAAATAAAGAACCAATGTAGGAGAATGGTTATTATGCACGAACAGCAGGAAACTCTGTGTAATCGTTCAGTGTGCACACGCCAAACAAATCTATTCCGATTTGAAGCTTGTGACATAAAACGTAACTTTTAACTTTAATTTTTAAAAATGTAAAAAATGAACCCGATCACATGTTTAGCGTTCATAAACACTACGTTCGGATTCGTCAATCGGAATGAATTCAGTTCAAAAGTTGTGCATGTAAACGTAGGCAATGCGTTTCGACAAAGTATTTGGTATGTTTGTTTGTGTGCTACATCGCATGTTTCATGTGGTCTCAGGGAGGCTTTGATGAGCCGAAGTCTGCGTAAGCTCAGAGAACAGATCGTGAAGGCCAATCTGCTGGTGCAGGAGGCTGGATTCATCGCTGAAGAGCTCAACAAGAAAACCGAATATAAAGTCACACTGCAGATTCCTGCTGCCAACCTCAACGCCAACCGCAAGGTCAGGACAGACAATACAGGAGAAACTCGAAAAATTACAATATCCTGCAAAAGTTATCATTTTGATGATTATGGCTTACAGCTTATGAAAACCCCAAATTCAAAATCTCAGAAAATTAGAATAATACATAAAATCAATAAAAAATATTTAAATACAGAAATGTCGGACCTCTGAAAAGTATAATTATGCGTATAGATATAGTTGTATAAACTAAATATATTAGTTTCACCTTTTAATTTGAATTACTGAAATACATGAACTTTTGCACGATATTCTAATTTTTCGAGTCTCGTGTGTGAATGAGATTGATTGTTGAAGCATTTATCCTGTCACATTTTTCCTTGGAGTTTGTTTTTATATATATATATATATATATATATATATATACACACACACATACATGTGTACATACGCACATACATATACTGTACATACATACATAAGGTATGTACATATATACAGTATATGGCATATATATTGTGTGTGTATATATATATATCTATAACTACTGTTCAGCAGTTTGGGGTCCGTAAGAAAAGGTCAGTAAATGAATACCTTTATTCAGCAAGGATGCAATTAAATTCTGAATTGACAATAAAGACATTTATAATGTTTCTAGAATCCGGAAAATATTTATCAGTTTCCACAAAAATATGAAGCAGCACAACTGTTCAAACCTTCCAAAAACATTAAAAAAAAAATCTTACTGACCCTATACTTTTGAATGATAGTGTATTTTAAAAATATATATTTTTAATTCTGAAACGTACTTCATCAGTTTAGCCTTTTAACATGAACAGTCATGAAACTTCACTGAAAAGCTGTAGAAAGTGGTTCAGGGAATGATTTGGACTTAACATTAGAGGGCCGTGTCGAATTCTGCGTTATGGTGAAAGTGCTGCTTTAATACAGATTGATGTTCTCCGTTCTGCAGCGGGACACGGTTCTCAGCGAGCCGGCGGTGGAGGTGAGGAGGAAGAGCAAAGGGAAGCAGATCTGGGCCATGGAGAAGATGGAGAACCGGCTGGTGGACATGAGGGATCTCTACCAGGAGTGGAAAGACTATGACGAGGACAATCCTGTACGTCAAACCACACAAGAACTTTAATGCAGCTTCGAGAGTCTCACAATTGAATGTTACATGTTTTTAATGAAGCATCTGTTTGTAAAGCTGCTGAAGTGAAGATTTCTGATATATATTTGTGAGTGTTTCATTGGAGAAGTATGCTTAAACGTGTTCATCTCATCCTTGCTGTCTGTGCTCAGGTTATGCGTTCCTACTTCAAGCGTGCCGATCCGTTCTTCGACGAGCAGGAGAATCACAGTCTGATCGGTGTGGCAAATGTTTTCCTGTCCTGTCTGCTGTACGACGCCAAGCTGCAGTACGCAGTACCCATCATCAACCAGAAGGGGGAGGTATGTCCAAAACAGATTAGTTATAATGTTGATATTTTGTTTAGAAAATGGGATTGTTTTCATATAATATTTGATACTTAAGGCAAGACACCTCAGGTGAATAGGAGAAAAAAAAAAGAAAGGTATTCTATTTTTAATATTTTCATGTTCATCTCTCTTTAGTGTGTAATGTTGCAGTTTGAGAATGAAAAAGCTCTGCAAAGTTATAAAGCACAAAGTCCCTCCAGCGGGAGTTCTGCTCTATATCAGTGTCAGTGTTTCTGAACTCCTGAAACATTGTAGTCTTGAGTTTCTTCCGGGAACAAACACGTCACAATATTCCTCATTATTATAATTCATATCCAGAATAAAGGGGCGGGGCCTGGTTGAGTTAGTTAGTAGTGTGTTAAACTGCTGGTTATGGTAAGGGACGGGACATTTCCCAAACACACTCGAAGCGCTTGACCAATCACAACACACTGATCCAGCCGACCAATCAGAGCACAGTGTGCTTTTCAGAAGGAGGGGCTTCATAGAGACAGGAACTACAGTAAACCGTGTTACTGACAGACTGGAAGAGAGGAGCTGCAACAATGGAGAATATGGGGAAAATGTGTTTTTTGTTTAGAGCCCAAAATCAAGACTTTGTAAAATGTCCCCTTCAACTAATATATTGATGGATTACATTAAGAATTGCAAATATTTTTTTGTAAACGTGTATGTTTTTTCCACTAAGAAACAAACTCTGTTATGCTATTTTGATTGATACTGTGAAGCTGCTTTGATAAGTCTATATTGTGAAAAGCGCTATATAAATATACTCGACTTGACTTGACTAATATTTGTTTAAATATGGAAATGAGGCACTAATTAAATATGAACTTCCAGAATCGAAATCTGGACATTGGATAAAAGGTTAAAAATGTGTTTCATTTTGTTGACGTATTAAAGGTTTTTACAGAAAAGAGTTTTTCTCTTTTGACCACTCCAAAAAATTTTGATCACTCCATAAAACAGAAAAAAAAGCCAGAAAAACATTTTTCACCATGTTTTTCTATATAAATCATGTGAATGTGTTATATGAACAAACCCTTCTGTAAAAAACCTTCAGAATATAAACAAGAATAAAACTGTAAAGTTTGGTGTTTGTAAAGCTGCTGACGTGGAGACTTTATAGATATTTACTATAAATGAAATCTACAGATGCAAACAATAGTGTAATAAAATAAACACTTAAAAGTGTATTTTGGTGGTTTTCTTTCCACTGGTCTAAAAGAAGACGTAATGGAAGCAGAATAGCATACAATCTAAAAAATGATTCGTGCCTGAAAAAACAAGTGTCTTGTCTTAAAGGGATCGTTCTCCCAAAAATAAAAAGTCATCATTCTCTCACCCTCAATGTGTTCCAAATCTGTATGATTTTTCTACTGTTGAAAGAAGATATTTTAATATATTTAATGGTGGTAACCAGACAGTTGACGGTAGCCATTGACTTTTTTTTCCTATTATAGAAGTCAATGGCTACCATCAACTGTCTGGTTACCAACATTCTTCAAAATATCTTTTTTTGTGTTCAACAGAAGTAAGAAACTCAAACAGGTTTGGAACAACTTGAGGGTGAGTAAATGATGTAAGTATATTAATTTTCAGTTTTAGGTGAACTGTCCCTGTTCAGGTTCGTCACAGTCCTGACAAACTTCAGAGGAATTGATAATTACCGCTGGTTGTGTGTGTGTAGGTGGCAGGTCGTCTTCATGTAGAAGTCGAGTGTCTGAGAGGAGAACTAGAGGAGCGTGAGGCGGGCGGCGGAGACTTTGAGATCAGTCCTGACGGCGACATGCAAGAACGCAAACTTACATGCATGGTCAGTTTACATTTATGCATTTCTATCCAAAGCGACTTACATTGCATTTCAAGGTACACATTTACATTCTTATCAGTTCTTACTTTCCCTGGTAATCGAACCCATGACCTTGGCGTTGCAAGCACCAACGCTCTACTGTTTGAGCCACAGGAAAGCTGTGGAAGCAGTTAGAAGAGTAAATCTCCAATCAAACATGCATCATTATACAAGTCTAAATTGTGGTTGAGTTTAGGACATTTTCTGTTTGCAGATCAAGGTGTTGCAGGCGACAGGACTTCCTCAGCACCTCTCGAACTTTGTGTTCTGTCAGTATCACTTCTGGGAGCAGCAGGAGCCGGTGTTTATCGCTCCAGAGATCGGGCTGAGCGCTCCCAGCAGCAGAGAGCCACAGAGTCTGGTGCTGTTCGACAACTGCAAGGTTAAAACACTCATGAGGGCCTGCAGGAATGATGCTGGCTTCACGTGCACGAATTGGCCATGAATTCCCTCTAATTTGTACTACTCAGAGATCATTTTGATTCCAGAGATACGGCTACATCGCCTTGTCTTGTCGTTAAAGAATTGCATGATTACAAATATGAATAACCATTTGAAGAATATTGTATATTTTATACACAGTGAAAATAGCCTGTGTTTGTCTATATAGTAGGATAAATGGTTTGACTTTAACTAGCCTCTCTCTCTCTCTGTCTCTCTGTCTCTCTTTCTCTCTCTGCTTGAATGTCGGCTTTAGATTGTGCGTATTGTGCATAATTTTACTCATTTCCTCAGATTTTGTGCTCAAACCCAAAGTGCGTGTACATAAAGCCTCCTCTAAGTACTAAACAGAGTTACATTTCACTGCTAGTTGTGCTTAATACACACAAAATAATGTAAAAATGCTGGTCTTGGCGAGTACTTGCGCAAACACAGTCAGTAGAGAAAGAAAACGCATGTGTAACAGTATAATGGATCAGTGCGTCAGGTCTTAAAGAGACAGCAGCCTAATATATCTGCTGCCAAATTATGAGATCATATTAAAATATCTATATTGCAGTTTTTCCCCAGGGTATCAATGTCTAAACCTTGGTTGTGAATGTTATTTCCAATGACTAAGCACTTAAAAGTGACAAACTCACATTTACGAATTCAGAAGTGGGAAATATGCATGTGAAGGCACCATTAGTCCTAAAACCATTTTTGAACTCAATGTTTTTTTATGGGTCTATGGTGAACACAAGCTTAAATGTTCACGTTTTATTCTATAAAATACATTAGTAATACCTCTTTGTGATTTTTTTTTTTAATTTTTTTTAAAGCTTTTAATGCTGAACAGGAAAAATACAGGAACATCTACTCGCTATTCCTAGCCATGTTCTGTTTAAAATCTCAAACTATTCTAACTTACATTTTCCACTTGTTGCTTAGTGATGGTGACATTGTGACCGTGTTGCAGTTTGTTTATAGCCTTTAGATTACTGTGTGAAGGCTTTATGATTCATTAAAAACTATGTGAAGATGATCATGATGAACAAAACGCCTAAGAATCCTAAACTCTTGTTAGTCACAGAGCTTATTTTCTGTGAAAATCCTGTTGGCTTTTTACCGAGGGAACCAGACAAAAATACGTCATCCCTGCAGAGCTCAATCACATTACAGTAAAACATGTTGTCCTCTATCTTGTTTCTCTCTTGTTTAGTTTTTTCCTTTTATGTACAAACGGTGTTAGTTATAATCTCTTTCCGCATCTGTAGACTCTGGAAGTGTCCGTAACCGAAGACTTCCTGGAGTTTCTGATGGTGGGAGCCGTGGCTGTCGAGGTCTATGGTCATAAACAGGCAAACCCGCGCAGGAATCTGGCTCTCTGGGACCTTGGAGTGATTCAGGCGAAGACTCGCTCTCTCAGAGAGAGGTACACCTGCCTTTATTATACCTATGAAGCAATTTGTGCATTACTGATTTCTGTGACAGCAGAATTGATTTGGTTAATGTTCAGATGATCGTGGGTTTCTTGAGCTGATGGAAAGCATCATAGAAATGTAAAAAAAAAAAAAAAAAAACTTCAAAGTAAAACTAAGATAGTATTTAGTAAAATATGAATAAATATAAATGTAATATTTTATTTGTTTACCTGCATGTCATGTTGTTTGTTTACCTGCTTGTCACTATGCATTCATGTGACTATGAACCAACATTAATGTCAAATAATTCATTTTTCATTCAAACAGTCAAAATACTATACTTACTAAACTGTTTCAAATATTGACTTAAAAACTCAGGGGTACTTGGGTCAAAGAGGTTTGACAAAATTTGGGGAATCCCTGAATTAGGGTGATGTGGCTTAAAAGGAAAATACCGTACAATTTTATGATATTTTAAAACATAAGTCAAGACATTTATTTGTATAGTGCTTTACACAATACACAATTGTTTCAAACAGTGTTATATTTTTGAAAATTGCACCCTTGGCTTTACCATGCATTAGGAAGCCCTAATATGGGCGTGTCTTATGCTGATTACTAACTGCAGGCTCATGCCTCCTTACTTAGAACAGAATCTGGAATAATCTATAGTCTTATTTTAAAGGTGTTTTATTAGTTTGTAGAGATAATATTTTTAAATTAATGTATACAATTTAAATATTATTGTTATTTCTGGTATTTAAAATTGTATTAGTCTTGAGTTTGCCATGAATATAGACTTTGATGCTTATGCCGTTAAATTATAATTTTTTTTTTTTTTATCATATCAGTCAATGATTCACAAGTCAATAGTTTTTCATGACTATTTTCCATGCTGTCTGACTCTCTTTGTGAATGAAGTGTTGTTTTCTGAGTGCAGGTGGAGTGAAGTGATGCGCAGGCTGGAGCTCTGGGTGCAGATCCTGGAGCTGAACGACGCGGGAGAGTTCGTGCCGGTGGAGGTTCAGCCAGCGAAGGACGTCTGCTCAGGAGGAGTCTTTCAGCTTAAACAGGTCTGTGTGGATACTAGGGCTGTCAAAATTGCTCAAAAATCACGTTCGAATAGTCCCTCTAAAAAAACACATATTCAAACTATTCGAACATCTGGTTGCGCATTTTGTCAATGCATTACGCCAATACGTCATTACGCATTACGTCAATAACAGGACAAATTAATACAAAGAGACATAACTACTTGTATAGGTAGTTTATTTAAGTTTAAACATATTGGACAACGTATTAACTTACGCAAAAACAAGTAAATCAACTAATGTCCAAAACAGCAGACCTTACTCTCACTCGCAGGCACTCTCTCTCTCTCTCTCTCGCCCTCACCCTCTCTGCGCATAACGGTTTAAATGAACAACAATAAACAAATGTTGAGTGCTAATCAAGAGTTTTGTGCAAGCAATTTAAGGTCACGACTCTTGCCCTAAATATAGCAGGCTTCATTCAGTGATTGAAACAGATAGTATTAACATTAATTGAAGTTTTACAGTATGAAGAACCGACATTGAACGCTCCGAGCGAGCTGTGGTAAACTGCTGCTATAATGGCTATTTCGGGGGTGTCTGGCGGGCTGTGACGTGTATGATGTAATGCTAGCTCGTTGGCGCACACGTTGGAGACACTCACTGTGCTAGCTGTGCAGCTGCAAATGCGTTTTACATTTTAAGCTTCAGAATTTTGCCACTCGCAAAGCAGACAGCCGCGCCTCTGCTACCGCAGGCGTGTTTTCCACACTCGAATATTAATTTTCACCTTCGAAATTCTGTTTTTTAAAACTATTCAAATATATATTCGAATTTAGAATATTCATTGACAGCCCTAGTGGATACTGGATCTTAAAGGGGTCATGACATGGTTTTTTGTTTTGTTTTATTATGTTCCCTTTGGTGTAATTATAGTATTACTATAGTTTTTGGTACAAAAAAACTTTAAAAATGTAGGGATTTATGACCTTTTCCCACCCGGTTTCTCCCCCTCTGATTCAAAAAGTCTGTTTTGGAGGTGTTTCCCCTTTAAGAGTTCAGTGTTAACGCCCCTTGTTATGATTGGCTAACGTCAGTGCTGCTTATGCATACATTATTAACGTTAATCATTTTGTATCACATGTAGGCTACTACACAATGCTCCGCCACGTGAAACTTGTCTTCCGATCTTTTACCATCGTGTCAATTCTCAATTGATTTTGATTCATGTGCACGAGGGAGAGAGAGAGGGAGAGCAAGACAATTTGAAGGCGCGTGCGCGTCCGGGGCTCTCTCTCTCTCTCTCTCCCTCTCTCTGCTCGTTCTCTCGGTAACATGCGCCCTGTCACACTCATCTACACCACTCACCGAACAAATAAGGCATTGGCGGGCTGCATATGCTGCAAATAAACTGCATCCAACTGCTTTCCCTGACGTCTGGGTCGTTCGGCAGCATTCAAACATGTTTGTCCACAGCCCATCTGCGTGGCATCGCAGTCATCTTGTAAACAGACCCACTCGCTGCACGTCAACGCATGGAGGCGGTCATATGCAAACGACTGGTACATCACTTCGTACCGTGACGTCACTTCGTACCATGGATCCAGAACGAGCTGTATTTAGAGCTTGATTAAATAAATGCTTCGTTTATAATGGGGAGGATGTCTTAAGCTATGAAACTTGCAGGAAGTTTGAATAGTACATTGATCTCGTATATACCAAAAGATCAAGGCAAATTCGGTTTCTCATGGCATGACCCCTTTAATGATAGTGACGAGATGTAGAGCTTCATGATCTGCCCTCTGATGCGGTTCATGAATGTGTGGCAGGGTCAGTCCAGGCGTGTTCAGGTGGAGGTTCGTTCAGTCCAGGACTCCGGCACCATGCCTCTGATCACCGAGTCTGTGATCAACATCTCCATCGGCAATGTGGAGGTCCATCAGGCTCGAACTGGCAAAAGCACAGAGACCCAGAAGGTGCAAACTTCTTTACTGTCTTTTTTACGTCATTGGATCTCATTCACTAAATCTGGGTGTGAAATGTTTTCACACATAAATCACGAACAAGTCACTTAAATTGATTACATTTTTTGAGCCAACTCAAACCAGATGCACACTAAAATAACAGATAACCTCAAAAACATTTAATGCATTTATTAATGGAAATATTTTATATGTATTTTTTTAACACGAAGTGACACTAAGTTACCCTACAATACATCTTTTGATGTTAAAACTTAATATGTAAAGTAATTGATCAGTTCTGTTATGCAGTTTTATTTCAGTATTATTTATATCCCATTATATATATATTTTTTTTTTAATATTTTGAATGTGTCTGTCTGTGTGTATTAGTCTTCAACTTTAAATTATTTTAGTTAGTTGCAGAGGAAACATTTATGACATTTAGTTTGTTTTTCATCTTTCATCTTTTATTTGTATTTTATTTTAGTTCAGCTTTAAGATAATTTGTGTTCATTTAAATAGTTTTAGTTTAGTTAATGATAATAGCCCTGATGCCATTATACGCCATTATTAATAGTTATGCCACTTGCATAACATAGTAAATAGTTTACAACTTTAATAGTTTAATGCTTAATATGTAACCAAAATGATAATTTCTGCATGATAATTTAGCTGGTCACATGTAGTTGAGGCTTATATAAAACTACTTTTGAAAATTGCACACTTGGCTTTAGTCAGAGTTCACCATGCTCTTATTGTTAGAGAGCTAAAGGAAGCGTAGTGCTAATGACTAACGGCAGGATCATGCCTCAGAGTCTGGATTGATCAACATCAGAATCGTCTCATTTTTTCTGTCTTATTTTTGAAGGTGGGAGATAAAGATGTGGACAGTTATCAGGTAACGATTTTAGGCTTTTTTTTTATATGTAAATGATGTCTGTGATGGTTGGCTAACCTCTGTGAACCTTTGTGGAGTTTTCACTGTCATGTAAATGTAGTGTTTTCTGCATGTTTCTCCCTGTAGGAGTCTGATCTGGAGAGACTCAGGGCCCAGTGGCTCATGGCTCTAACTGAACGACAGGAATATCTGGACCAACGTCTCCAGAAACTTGTTGGCAAGCAAGGTAGGAATCCGCCATCAAACGTGTTTCAGCTTGTGGAAGAGATTCAGGGAACATCACTGATGAAAACATCTTTCTTCTGACATGTGTAGATAAGTCAGAAGAGGACGTGGAGAGCGAGTCCCATCTGCTGGAGTGCCGTCTCACACTAACAGAGGAGAGGAACGCTGTACTGGTGCCCTCTGCTGGCAGCGGTATCCCAGGAGCCCCTGCGGAGTGGTAGATGCACATCACTTCTCCCACGTTCCTTATGTTATGCTTTGATGCTTCTAGAACATCTTTCATTTCAAACAATCATAGGACTAACCGTATCTAACCATAACCATAATTTAAGGGCCGTGACACATAAACCTGCCTTTCCTCACTCACTCGTTTCATTTGCTCTGGATTATAAATATTGTTGGTGTTACAGGGCTTGAATTTCGGCGTGGGATTGCGCTTAATATTGTGCATAATTTGACTCATTCCCGCAGATTTCGTACATAAAGCCGCCTTTCAGAACTGAGTTATTTTACGCGGCTTATTGCACTTAAAGCAACACCAAGGAACTTTTCCTCTGCGGTCGCCCTACAGGTTGGAAGCGGAATTGTCCATTACCGCTGTCGTAAATAATTTAGCCTACTGTCGCACGCGCACGCTCGCTGTTTATCCAGCTCCGGCTTTGGAATCAACAATGGCCACAGACAAGGTAGAGTATGATGCATGATTTTATGAAAGACATCACAAACTAAGAAAAACTAAATAATGACATTGCTTGCTTTTTTATATATAGTTTTTATTTTGTGTAACAGTAAACCTGAAACGGTATAACAGCAAGATAGGTTTACACAAGGATAAAAAGTCAAAACGAGCAAACACTGGCCCAATTTTGATCCTTGTCTGGCCTTTTACTTGATCACTCACCCTTTTCCTCTTCCGAGTCTCCTCCGACAAAACCTTTTTCCTCTTAGTTTTTGTTACTGCTTCGGCCATGACAAAAACATAAGCACGAAAAGCCGGAAAACAAACGCTGGTTGGCATCTCACGTCCGAATCTGAGGAAGTGGTTGGGGAAGTGACGTATGCCATAAAGCATCTTTTTGTGCTCGGGTTACTACCCAAACCCCGAAGTTACATAGTGCAAATAAAAGCGATACAGACCACATCAGGCTATGGCAGACGTGTCATTCAACCTATTGTAAGTCGATGTATCATCACAAGGGTCTTGGAAATATATTATGAAGGTTGAAGAACTACATAGTGTTACTTTAAACAGTTAAATTCATACAAAATAATGCTGGCAGCGGTATCCCAGGAGCCCCTGCGGAGTGGTAGATGCACATCAGTTCTCCCACGTTCTTATGTTATGCTTTGATGCTTCTAGAACATCTTTCCATTCAAACAATCATAGGACTAACCGTATCTAACCATAACCATAATTTAAGGGCCGTGACACATAAACCTGCCTTTCCTCACTCACTCGTTTCATTTGCTCTGGATTATAAATATTGTTGGCTTGAATTTCGGCGTGAGTTTGTGCTCAATATTGTGCATAATTTGACTCATTCCCACAGATTTTGGTGCGCGTACATAAAGCCGCCTTTCAGAACTGAGTTATTTTACGCGGCTTATTGCACTTAAACAGTTAAATTCATACAAAATAATGTCAAAATGCAGGTCTTGCCGAGTATTCATGTGTAAACAGTCGATTACAGTTGTTTTAAGTGGACGTAAAGAGTAGAGAAAGAAAACGCATGTGTAACAGTATAATGGATCTGTGCGTCAGTCCTAATATATCTGCTGCCAAATTATGATATTAAAAATATGGTATCATCAATGTCAAAATTCTGGCCAGTGAAAATGTTGAGTGGCTTTTTCTTACATGCAGGCACAGAACGCACATGCTAGTTGACAGTGGCCTGTAGTCCTTTTGGTTCGCTCAAGCGCAGCTTTTTGTCCGAGACGCAGCCTAACAATCTGATTGGTGGATAGGAATGTTGTTGTGCTGATTCTTCACATGAGCCTTATTTTCTCTCTGGTTCCTGTTCCTGCAGGGTTCCTGTGCCAGGGATGGAGAACCACATCCCAGTCATCTTCCTGGGCCTCAGCGGTAAATATTTCTAGCTTTTATTAGGTATTTTTTATATTTTTAGATTTAGTTCACTTTTAGTTTCCAGTTAGTAATTTTAGTACTTCAATTTATACTTATTTTAGTTAGTTGCCCTGGGAACATTTCTAACATTCAGTCTAAATTTTTCACCATTTTTATTTTATTTTATTTAAGAAACCTTTTGTTAATTTAGTTTAGGTTAACAATAATAGCCCTGATGTTATGTGACCATTAACTGAGATCAGAGAGCCGTGAAAATGTGAATTTCTGTTAAATGACTTTAATATGAACAAAATCTCACAGGGACTTTGAGTCAAATATTTTACATCAGGTTCAGCTTTTCATCTTTTCTCTCGACTCATCCTCATCCTTGAATTGTTTCGTCTGTCATCTCCAGCTGATGACTTCTACGATCATCTGTCGGCTCCTCTAGCTGCAGGTCTGGGTGCTGTGCTGAAGGGAGAAGATAAAGATGATTTCATAGATTTACAGATGGTCAAACACCATGAGAGTGAGGTGAGCAATATTCTGCATCATGACATCCCACATTGTGAAATACAACCGGAAGATTCCAGTGTCAAGTCATTTTTCCTGTCCTCGCTAAACTGATATGCCACAATATTACAGCCAGTCATAATATATCAGATATTTAAAACAATTTCTTCTATTGCATTTCCAAATGAAAAAGGAAATTAACAATAAAAGAGAGAAACATCCAGAACACCATAGCAACATAAGAGCACCTTAGCAACTCCCTAGCAACCATCCAAAACACGACAGCAACATAAAAACACAGAGCACTTTTGAAACTCCCTAGCAACCATCCAAAATGTCACAGCAACATGATAAAAACATTGAAAGCACCTTAGAAACTCCCTAGTGACTACTCAGAACACGACAGCAACATAAAAACACTGAGAGCACCTTAACTCACTAACAACCATCCAGAACACCATAGCAACATGTTAAAACACATGTTAGAACACCTTAGCAATGCCCTAGCAACCACTCATAATATCAAAAAAGAGAACAACGATGCATATCTGGATGCAAAGTATTTGCTTGAATTAAAAAAAAGTTTGATTTGTGATGTCCGAGTCATCTCTCTCCTCACAGGTGAAGGCAGAGGCATCATGGGACTGCACCGTTCACAACAGTCCTGAGCTAAATCGAGCAACAGGGCCGGATCAGAGGGTTTATCTCACCGTCCGCATCGTCGTTCTGCTCAGTCATCCCGCACAAATGCACCTGGTCCTACGCAAACGCATCTGTGTGAACCTCACCGGACGACAGGTGTGACCGCTAGTATGATAATGTCTATAATTGATGATGTTATTTTTGAGCTTTGCTTATTATTGATCTTATTTCCGGCCTGCAGGGTTTTGCTCAAAGTCTGTTTAGGAGGATGTCTCAACGCAGCTCAATTCACGGCTGTGGAGTCACGTTTGAGATTGTCTCAAATATCCCAGGGGTACGTGAAGCACATGAGCAACAGTCTCTTGAACAGACTATATATGTTAGCCTATATGCTACTGTTCACAAGTTTGGGGGTCAGTAAGGTTTTTTTTTATGTTTTTGAAAGAAGTCTCTTCTGCTCACCAAAGCTGCATTTATTTAATCAAAAATTCAGTAAAAACATTAAAATTGTGAAATATTACTACAATTTAAAATAACTGTTTTCTATTTGACTATATTGTAAAATGTAATTTATTCCTTTGATGAAAGCTGAATTTTCAGCATCATTACTCCAGTCTTCAGAGTCACTTGATCCTTCAGAAATCACTCTAATATGATGATTTGCTGCTCAAGAAACATTTCTGATTATTATCAATGTTGAAAACCGCTCCAGGATTTTTTGATGAACAAAGTTCAAAAGAATTTATTTGAAATCAAAATCTTTTATAACATTATAAGTGTCTTTACTGTCACTTTTGATCAATTTAATGCATCCTTGCTCAATAAAAGTATTTTGACGCTCTGAAACCCAAACTTTTGATCAATATTGTACATGAGCCTATGTGACACTAGTAACAGAACTGGTGTGTGTGTGTGTTCGTGTTCACAGGACATGCAGGGCTCTGAGGACAGGGAGATGCTCGCCCGACTGGCCACCAGCACTGACAACCTAGGAACCGGCAGTGAAGCCGCCATTGAGAAATACCTGCGGAGTGTGTTAGCCGTGGACAACATCCTCACGCTGGACCGTCTCAGACAGGTCTGACATGCGTCATGGTCCCCAGAGCTGTTATATTCTTATTTAGCCATATATACCACCCGTACAATGCTAATTATGTCAATGGTATACATGTCTAAATAAGAACACAAAAGCTCTGTTTTTTTTACTACATACTATATTTACATTACATTTACATGTCGTATTTGTATTTTGGTGAATTCAGGAGGTTTCAGTAAGGGAACATCTGACAGATAAAGGAAAGATTCCCAAACGCTGCCTCAGTTCACCCAATATACACCGGGTAAGACCTGAACTACGTTTTTGAGCAAAAATTCATCATATTAATCAGCCCAAACTTAAACCAGACATGAAACCCAATCTGTTTATTTTTCAGCTCTCTGGCAGCAGGAAAGATCTGTCCACCAGCCAAGATTATAAAGTGAGGGGAAAAAACGGCTTAAATAGTGATTTTATGTCACAGTTTGGTAAATACTGTACTTACAGTATAAGCCACTATTTTTCACAATTCGTCACTCAGTAACATCAAGTATACTCTTCGTATTTTAGTCATTTGTTTCATTTTTATTCTTTTTTACTGTCCATCCAGATGTTCAGCTTGTTTACCGGTGGTTTGTGCTTTGACTTTCTTTAGGGTGTCTGTGACAGTCAGCAGGAGATTTCTGTGCCAACATCTTCCCCAAAGAGTACATCTCACCCATCATCAATACAAAGTCTAAACTCAGAGCCAGGTATCTGTCCTCGTCCTCTTCTGCTCACAAGTCAGTGTTAGATGTTCGCATCATAAGTCAGGACACCTTAGCAACACTCTAGCGACCAGCTACAACTCTCTAGCACCACGTCAGCAAGCGCCACATGTCTTCAGATAACTTAAGTTTCAAGATGTCTGGATGTTGAAAGTTGTTACTGATCATGTGTCTTTGACCTGCTGGTTTGTGCATGTACTCAGCACTGCATGGCGCTTTGTGTAAAATGTAAATAAAGTAAAACGGTAGCAGATAAAAGGCATTAAGTGTAATGTGCTTTATTCAGCTGCTGTGCTTTGGATGGTGGTCAGCTTCTGTATTTGTGTTAATGCTTTATTTATGCTTTGCACTCTTGTTTGCTCTAATGGATTTCCTGCTCTTTTCTCCTCTGCTTTTCCTCTCTTCTGCCACTTCTTAAACCCGTGTCCCTGCAGGTCTCTCAGGATTTGCTGCGTCTTATTTCTCCCCAGTGAAAGCTCTGGTGTCTCCAGTACCCAAGATGTTCAAGTCTCTGTTATCCAAGAAAGATGAGAAGAAAGAGCCACCTCCTCTTCCTGCCTTTGAGCTGGTAAAACACCTGCTGACTAAACATATTTCACAAATTATTTTTAGAATTAGAAATGCATAATATAGTTTTACCATGACACAGTAAAGGTTTGTAAAACTATTTGGTTTTGGTAGTTTATTGTTCATTATTGTAGTAATGTCTTATCTGTATTTAAACAATGTAGTTTTTTTTTATAATAATACTAATAAAACATTGAAAAATAATTGCAATAAGTTGTTTGGCAAAATGTGTGGTATTCCTGGTAAAACACTCAATAATATTTGTATTGCCCTTTAATTTCACCCAGAATGTGCCACGTATTATTGTGCAGTCTGTCAGTCTTGAAGACATCACCAGCTGTGAAATGGTTAGTCTGTTCGGTTGGAACCTGAAAAGCAAAATATATAAATATGTATATTATATAACATTTGTACATTTTAAATATTAATATAATTAATACAAAAAATATTTTGTATTTATATATTAGTGCTGTCAAATTGATTAATTCTAACTTTTTTTTCCACACCTCTCAATGGCTAGCAAATTTAAAAAAAAAAAAATTACCAGCCATGAAACAACAGGCAGTTATGACACCCAAATTTTAGATACCAGTGAAAATTCTCAATTTTCATATATAGAAATTTAGTAATCAAATGTAAAATAACATTGCATCACTAAATTAAACTGATTAATCCTTATTAAAGTTAAACAGTGAATAAATCCTTATTCAAGAGCAGTGAGTGATTTTACTATCTTTTTTACAAAGTAATCTAATTTTCTAATTGTTGTTTGAATAGCATTAAGGCAGCAGGGATATATTAGGCTTCCGTCACTTTAAGAGCTGCACAGATCCAATATACAGATACACATGCATTTTCTTTCTCAACACATAACTGTGAGAGACATAAGACATAACTGACTATGTTTCACAGGGATACTCACCAATACGGCATTTTCAAGCGCAAGAAGACGTGAAAGAGTTTAATTTAGTATTTGCGTGCTTGTTCATGTTTGTTCACGTTCATATTCTCAAAACATTGCTCTGTTAGAATTCATAAAAATATTACCGGCCAACTGCGATTGACATCGTTTCATGTATATACTGCATCGTGCCAAATGAGTGTATGTTAGATGTGATTAATTGATTTGACAGCACTAATATACATAAAATATGTTTGTGTTTGATCTTGAGCGGTTGAATACATTTTGATGCGTTTTTATTTTGAAGACTCCACAGGCTCCTTCAGAAGACCGTGCTCAAGACAGCCAATCAGAACCTGCTTCCATTGTGCCCATATTTCCGGTTATTCATGATGGAGTAGAGACCAGCATTTCCTCAGAAACCACGTCTGACATCCAGATAGTAAGTCCACATGTTTATAGGCATAAACATGAACAGTATCTGGTGATGTGATGTGGTGTAGTGGGTAACTTAAAAGTTGCTTTTAATACTGTGTATATTATTACTTATAGCTTGATCTCTATGATCTCCTCAGAGCCATGCTATGGAAACTACAATTTCAGGAAAAACAGAAAACGTTGAGGAGATTATGCTGCCTCTTCTTCCTCTTCTTCCTCAAGAAGCTTCAGTTTCTTCTGTTCCTCCAGTGGCTGAGGAAGTTCTACCTAGTAATCTTTCTTTTGAAGTTGAGGTTCTTGTTTCTCCAGAGGTCAGGGAGGAACTCTCTGTTCCTTCTGAAGCTGAAGAGGCTCAACCTGTTCCTTCAGAGATCGAGGAGGTTTCACCCTCTTTTGCTACTCCAGTAGATCCCAAGCAAAGTCCGGTTTGTGATTCCACCTACAGCTCCATCAGTGACGTCTCAAGTGGATACATCTCCACAAGTGTCTCCACAGCGACTCTCTCTGAGTGTGCGGTCTCAAATGTTGATCCTTCTCTTCCCAACAGCACTGAAGCCAAAATAGACAAGTCTACTTCCAAAAAGATTGAACCAAAAACAGACAGCGTGGTTGTGCCAACAAGCAGCACATCTCCAGAGCATCAATCAAAACTTGAACCAGCTGACCAAGAACATGGAGAACAGATATCTAGAGAATCCCAGATATCAGAGGGACACGGTCAAGTGTCTCCTCTAGATGCATCACCTCAGAAACTCATTGTTTCTGCTTCCTTGCCTCAAAAAAACAATGACCCCAGTGACAATGTCGCTTCAGCCGGCCAAACATCTTGTTCAGGAACCACAGCTCCATTAGCACCCCCAGCTGCCTCAAAACCATCTGACCCATCTGTACCAGTGAAGGCTGCAAAACAGTCAGCACATTCCCAGCAATCAAGACCTGAACAAACCAACAAGTCCACTCCCGCTCCCATTGCTAACCCTTTCCAAATCCACAAAATCAAGACCTCTGGCCTGAAGTCTTTCAAAGGGATCCTGCATGAGGAAGATGAAGAGGGTAAAACTAAACACGTTGACTCTTTATCTGTGTCTCAAGAGAGATTGGAGATCCATTCGGATTCGGAGGATTCAAGCCTTGAGACTCCCGACTGGCTGAAAGAAGAGGAATATGTGACTGTGGGCGCCAATAAAACTGGAACAGTCCGTTACGTCGGACCAACTGACTTTGCAAAGGGCGTTTGGGTTGGAGTGGAACTCGATGTTCCAGCAGGTTGGTAATGCTCTTAAACTTGCATAGATCAGTATATTCTGCAATAGTACCATCATGCATATCATATTCCAGTCATTGGAAAGGACATGCAATCCCATGACCAATATTTCCTGGAGTCAATAGATCCAGAGAATACCGTGTCATTCTTGAAATACTTGCCAGGGCTGCGTTTCCCAGAAACATTGTAAGCTTAAGTAAATCATATAGAATGGTGGTGCCAATGATCAATTTAGATTATAATGTTTTTGGGAAAAACCAAAAACATTTGGTCCCAAATGTTGCATTTGTTTGTGGACTTGCGGTTTCGTATGATTCAAAATGTTGCCTTTTTACACATTTTTACAATTGCATAGACTTTAAAGTGGTCCAAAACCTGTTCAATTTATTAGAAATTCTGTGATCAATAAAACATTGATTTGATTTGCAAATGTTCTCCTCTCATTTGCACTACCAATTCATTCTGCTCTTCTTCATTTGTAGGTAAAAACAATGGTTTGGACTTGCGGTTTTGTATGATTCAAAATGGGGCTCACTAGTGCCTTTTTACAAAATGTACACTTGCATAGCAGCAATCGACTAACCAACTGTTCCAATTATTAGAAATGATGTCTAATCCCATGATCAATGGATCAGTTATTAGGGGCCAAGCACTGAAGGTGCGTAGGCACCTATTGTATTGTAATTGTTTGTTTTCTTATTATTCTCCTTATTCCACTCTTGGGAGTCTATGGCAGCCCATGGAACCGCTTGCAGGAAAGTTATGAAATTTGGCACACAGATAGAGGACAGTCTGAATTGTCACCATAGTGACTAATTTAGAGACTCT
Source organism: Meda fulgida (assembly GCA_030578275.1). Lineage (NCBI taxonomy): Eukaryota > Metazoa > Chordata > Actinopteri > Cypriniformes > Leuciscidae > Meda > Meda fulgida. Next base: position 3,776,249 of record CM060635.1, read on the forward strand.
ACTCAAACCCTTTAGCCCCACCAACTGTCCAAAGTTGCACTCTTGTTTATGCTAATAACTTTTGAACCGCAAGGGCTAATAACTAAATTGGTTGAAAGTGATAAACCATAAAATTATTACTAGTGACTATTTGATTTTTAGGGATTTTGCTTAAAATCATCTTAAAATGTTGTTAGGGAATTTCTAGTTAAAGACCCAAGGACCAGATATGATTAATTAAGACCAGGAGTTAAAAGTGCAATCAATTTAAGACAAGAGTCAGAATTATAATAAATGAAAAAATATATATTTACTGAAGATAGTTTTCAGTTTCATCAGGCAGAAGTCAGCTTCAAGACTCACAAGGAGTTCGTAGGCCACCCCGTCTTGCTAAACATCACAGCAATTAAACCCTTCACTAAGGTATAAGCTACATCATTGCTTCAGGTTGAATGATTCTGAATGTTTAAGAAATAGATAAACATAGTACATTGACTGATATATCCATAGTCTGTACGGCTGCCACCAGGACCCTGAGTTAGGTACGAGTTGCCCTCCGAGGTCACAGGACTGTGTGTCTAGGCGCCAGCATGTCGAAGAAAACCAGTCCGTCAGTCTCCAATAATGCCACTTGTTCCTTAACCTGTACCCAAGAATACTAACACACACACAGACACACAGCTTCTTCAAGGTTGGATTTGATCGGGCTCTAACTATAAACAGGAGACTCTTCCCAAAACATCAAGATAACATGTTCTTCCTCTTAGTGAGAGGACACTTTAATATACAGTATTCAACATTTGAAGTACATCAAAACCTTTCATCAAAATTATACATGAATTTTGAACAATACCCGTTCTTGTCTTAGCACAACTTCAAATGTTGACTACTATAGAACGGTAAAGTAAATGCTTTAACTACGGGGCTTTCGCACCGGGTAGTTCTAGGAACTAAGTTCACAGAAAACTAATGGTTAGGAACGTTTTCCTGGTTGCATTCGCACCGCCAGTAGGAACTCTGAAATGACATAAGCAGCGCTAGTTGCTGTGACTTTTATTTTGACGGCGCTGAGAACGCCAGAGCCCGAGCTCACAGTGCTCGCATTCTCCATGTTCATTAGTTTACGATCTGTCTAACAGTCCTGTATAATACGCTATTAGATAGAAGTGTAATAAATAGAAAGTAGACAGAAATGAAAAGATATTAGCGGAAAGCCGGGCTAAATGAGCAAGCACTGTTACTGCATTCCTGCCATCCAGACCCTCAGATATTCAATACAGACATTAAAGAATTCATGAAAAGAACATTTCAGTAATCACTGGTAACTTCTATAACAAAGTAAAATCTCATAAGCTTAGAGAAGTCATTCAACTCAACTGCTGCCTCAATGTATATCTAATGAGTGATTATAATCAAGGTATTAATTAATATTTTTCCTTCTAACTCCCTTCAATGGCTAATTTTTGCAGTTGGTCTGATGCTCCCAGCCGTGCTGGCGTGACTTATCGTGCCTTCTTTGTGCATGGCTTGGCTTAATTTTGCAAATGTTCTCCTCTGGTATGCATCACCAAATATTTATGCTCTTCATTTCTAGGTAAAAACGATGGTTCGGTCGGCGGTCGCCAGTACTTCCACTGCAACCCTGGTTACGGCGTTCTCGTGAGAGCAGATCGGGTCACGAAAGCAACGGGTACCGCTAAAAGGTCGAGGCAGAAACACAAGCAGAACCTCTCGGGATCTAGTCCCAACTTGGCAGCCCTTACAGCGATGGCCAAAGGAGAGGCTGGAGTACGCAAGGGGGAGAACAGGAAGTCTTGGGTTAGCTGAGGAGAATGTGTCCTTGTTCTGAGGACTTTCTGGTGCAGCAGCAGTATTGGTACGACACTGAAACACTACACTGATACTTGCACGGATGTAACTGCAATTTGATTTACTAATGCATATCTACTGTACACTACTTACTTAGTACCTAGGGTTCAAACCCCCCCATGGTTTGAGGTGTTTTTCCAGCCTCTATAAGCAGTATTTTTGGTATTATTATTTTTTTTTTAATGTTTTTTTAATATAACAAAGTGCCCTGTTTATCTGGACCCAGTGTCAGGGAGTATGTGCTTGTGTTGGATACCTGGAAAAATAAGGATACTGATGGATTCACTGAGCGTTTCAATTCATATTTTTACAGTATATATGGAGGTGAGAGAGTTTTACCTGTGGAGATTAAAAGTGCCACAGTTTTATTCATAAATGATTGTTTTTAGTGTTGTTATGGTGAATTAGTTCTGTATTTTTTTTGTTACCTTTCTATTTTTCTTTTTGAATGAGTAATTTATCATTAGATTGTTATTTAATATATTTTCCTGATCAACGTAATGACAAAAATAATAATGTTGAGGATTTTATATTGCAACGGTGAGAGTAATAAAATTATTTTATTATCATGCCGCCTTATCAATTTCTGTATGACATGGTGAAAGATTTAATATATACACTTTAAACTCTTAAAACAGTCATGAAAGAATAAAATCACATGCTTGATCATCAATATACCTTTATTTTCCAGAAGATAAAGTACTAAAATAAACACAAGTTTTAAAAAAAGTCATTTTAAACAAAGAAACTGTACAAAAAGTTCATATATATATACTATAGTATACTTACAGAACAGTCTACTGTCCAAAAAAGGCACTAAATTCTTAAATGGAGATACAGATGATTCAGAACAGAATGCTTTTGAAATCATAGAATTATTTGATTCAAACAATCTTTCAATTCATAGTTACTGTATTCTGTTTATTTATACAGTTGCTTTTATAAGCCTATAGATTTTTCGTTTATAGACACAAGAAAATGCACTCTGAAGAACTAAATGGAAAGCACCCCCTTTAAACCAGCAGGGTCACGTTATGGGTTCACAGAATAAAACCGTTCGTTGCTCTGGAATCAAACTCTTGAGACAACAGAACGAGTCATTCGTAATATGTCACTGTGAGATAATGTAAACGTCAATACTTGACGTCATACTGCAGTTTGGCACATTTTATCATGTGTACAAAGTTTCAAGAGGCTCTAATGACACACAACCATGAACAAGGAAGTTTACATCCTTTTCAGTTTTTCGTTCTTGTTCTATACGTACAACTGTAAAAGGTCATTTAAACATTACAGCAATAGAAAGACTATTTGTTTGTATATCGCTACAATGTTCAAATTCAATAAATTGTAATAAAATGTAAAAAAATGTGGCAAATAAAATGAGTTTCTTAAGTGAAGGGGGTGCTTCATCTGAATCAGACGCTTCAGGAGACTGCTCTGAACATAAAACAAAAACGGTGTAAAACAATCAAATAAAAATAATTTTGAATTAATATTCAACAAAAATTGACATTTCGTAAATATCAATTGAACAATTGTACACAGAAAGATAGAGGAAGGATACATAAAATCAGGGCCTAATTCATGATACGAGCAGAACGAATTTCTGGCAAAATCATTCTTGCGTAATTGCTGTTTAGAGTATTTATGCAACCGCGGCACCAGAATATTCATCCAAACATAGACCTCTATATACACTGAATTAATAATAAATTGTAAATGTGTTCAGCATTCTGCAACATATTTAAGTCGTAAAGTGAGCAGGATATAATAAAATGTAGCGCATGCATTTATGATACTAAGAGGCTCTACAGCGCCCCCACAGTTTTCCCATGTAAATCTGTGGTGAAAAATGGAACTGCAGCGAGCTCTCATAGAGAACCAGTGAGGCAGATTTCAAACAGCCCCGCTTATTTTCACATGACCTTACATAAACCTTGCTTTAGATATATGTCTGTTCTTATGTGAAGTAGCATAGATTAATGAAAGTATAAATCATTTAATCAAGTCATGTGAATAGCTTTTCTATACAGTAGTTCTGTTGTGTTTGTTCTGAGAATAGACATTTGTTTTCCTCACTGGAACTCCTACACAACTTGCAACATTCTAAAACATTCTGAGGTAATAAATACTACATTAAGGCAATTCTAAGATGACATTCTATGCGTTTGTCATGTGTAAGAAAGTCTTTCAATCATCATTAGAGCGCCAACCTAAGCTGAATAACGCAAGGGCATTAGAATTCTGCCAAAAGTGTTTGACGTGTTCAGCGCTTAGAATATAAAGCTTCCAAAATGTTTATCATAAACTAGTGCTAAGATGCCTAAATTTACGACCAAGAGCCGCTACTACATTTATGTAAGAATGACTTTAAAACCATCGCAAGTTTGAGATCATTTACGCAAGAATGGTTCTGCGAGTTATTTGTTCTGCTCGTTTTTTTTATTAAATAGATGAAGCCCAGCGAGTGATTTAAAGTTCTTTTAGAACCTTTTCTGAATACATTAAGCTACATTTTGGAACCAAGCTTATGTTAGATGAGAGTTGAGACTCTCAGAATCTCTGTGGCAGCAGAGGACACATTTATTAGTCAGTCTCTCTTGAACACTGTGAAATTCTGATGTCATTTCACAATAATAATAAAGCCTTGTGGACGCAGCATCATTTATGCACTGGAGTTCTGACTGCTGTCACCTTGAGCCAACATTTTAGAGGAATGATATTTCACGTTGACATCTTTAGATCGAAATATCTAAAGACAATGAGAACAGATGCTTCGGTCTTGACTCTTTGCGTGAATTGCACGTAAATAAAAACAAACGTTAAATAAATACAAACATAAGGATAATGCTTTAATGCTAATTGGCTGTGGGTAATGCTGGACATTGAACGGTTTGAAATAAAGGAAGCTAGCTGTCTTCTCTCTCTGCAGGTTCATTTAGAGTCTAGGAGACTTAAGCTTTTGCACAGAATAACTTTGCACGCTTTGGCGGTTATTTAACCATTTCTTTCAAGTTTTACTATGATTATAATTACGTTTTTTCCCCCTTTGCACATAAAAGGCATTTTTATGTCGGTTATGCACATTTTCCCCCTAAATTGTGTTTTATTAAAATCTATTGTAAATCTGCATTTAAAAAGTAGGAAAAATACCATAAATGCTTTTTAAATTTAAGTATATTTTCCCCTGCATTACGGTAATTAAAATTTGCTTTAAAATATGCTCAAAACAATCTTAGCGATCCTCAAAACATTGTTTATTCTGTGCAAAATACTTTTTTTTTTTCTCTCCCTTTCATTTGTGGTGAAAAATGTTCTTGACCGTTTTCATGAGATTCACCCAATTGCTGTTTGATGAAATAGCATACGAAAGGAAAGCAGAAACATTAAAGCAGTGAACTGAGAGCATCTGTAGTGGGAATGGAAGAGATCATCATGGATCCAGAGCGGAAATAAAGTACAGCTTTGCCGTTTGAAAACGTCTTTTTGCTATCAGACTCGCCTCTGAACAATCTGCCTTGAGCTTATCCGTGAGAATGAGGCGATGAGAGTTACTGGAGCACAGAGACAGGGAAGCACACGAACATTAGACGAGTTACTGGAACTGATGTGAGGTATGAGGTTTGGGTCAGTTTCTCTGCAAGGGTTCGGAGGCCGTAGGAACAAGCTTCCACTTGTCGTTTACTCTGGGTTGGTTTAGTGGTTCAGCAGGAGTGTTGATGGCAGCCGAGATTAGAATCTAAAAGCTTGAGGCAGAGCGCTGATTTGGTCGTTGCCCTATGAACACGTCTGCGAACGTCCACACGTTGATTCTCATCGTCCTGCAGTCTTCCTCAGTCATCATCCAGTGCCTCTGTTTTGATTTCACTGGCCACGGCTCCCGGACGGGACAGGGCGAGGATGCTGTGATTGACAGCTGCCATCTCCACGGCGAGAGAGATGGGGTCCTGGTGGTCTACGTGATTGCCGGGGTCATCCTTAAAGAGACACGTATGTGAATTAGCAACTGCGCCAGAGAAACGTTTAATATCAGGTTACAAAAATAATACTTTTTTTTTAATAGTAGGCTAAAATGTAAATATCGCATTTGGCTTTACAAGCAAATTACTACATTTCATTGTAACCTTTTTTTTTTTTAAAACAATCTATGGTATATGATACTGATTAGCACTTGCATTGGTCAAAATGATATCTGTGTCATTTTTAATATTATAAATGTTTACATATTATTATACAGCGATGAGCCAAAACATTATGACCAGTCAAGGTGCAGCGAGTATTGTTGATCGTCTCATAACAAGGCCACATATTAAGGTCTGAGTAGATTAGATGGAAAGTAAACAATCAGTTCTTGTAATCACTGTGTTGGATGCAGGAGAAATGGGCAGGAATAAAGATCTGAGAGACTTTGACAAGGGCCAGATTGTTATGGCAAGGCGACTGAGTCGGATTATCAAGGTTGTGTGTCGCTCCCGCGTCAATAATGGTGTTTGGTTGAAGTGGCAGGATAAAGCACACCATCACACTGCACACATTGTTCAGGAATGGTTTGAGGAACATGATGAAAGTTCAAGATGTTCCTCTGGCCTCCAAATACTCCAGATCTTAATCCAGTTGAGCATCTGTGGGACGTGCTGGATCAACAAGTTCAGTCCACAGCGGCTCCACCTCAAACTACAGGACTTGAAGGATTTGCTGCTAAAGTCTCGGTGCCAGAGACCACAGGACACCTTCAGGCTCTTGTAGAGGAACGGTGCTGTTTTAGCAGCACATGGAGGACCAACAGCATATTAGGCAGGTGGTCATAATGTTTTGGCTCATCTGTGTATGGATGGATTTATTTTTAGCCCCATACATGTACTTGTATGTTAAAGGTGGTGTAAGTCATTTTTGAAATACGCTGTTGTCAACCCAAACAAACACACCCCTTCTTCATTGCTCCGTCTCTCAAAAACTCACACTCCAATCCTACCATTCCTGCTCAGAGACGGTCTCGACCCCGATCTCCTGCAAGCGAGGCGAGTGAACTAACAACACCGCTAACACCACATTCACTAGCAGTCGTCAGCGCGACTGACTAACTGGCCTCCGTTACGCACGCAATCCACGAGTGGATGTTTGTTTATCATAGCAGAAGCGCAACAGAATAATTCTTCTCGAAAAATAAAGCGCAGATGAACGAATGACAAGGAAGCACAAAAAATGAACGTACAGTACACAATAGTAATTACAAACAAGAGTTGGTTGTTAGTTGCCAGCAGCTCCAGACACACAATGACACTCAAACCCAGTGTTGCTCACATGTGGAGCGAATCAAAGTTTTCAGGCCTTCCCGCTTCGCTCTCTCCAGCGCTTCTAATTTTAATTCGGGTCCTAAAGCTCTTGCCCAGACATAACCCTTTATTTTCCAGAGATTTCTTCTAAGCTTTTCTCTTTTTTATTGTGTCTCATCTCTATTTCTGCAGTTTTTCTTCAGTTCAAATCTCCCTCTTGCTCGTTCTCTCTCCTCCACCATCATCTAATGCTGATTGGCTACACGTTTGTTGTTGTGTCGGTTCGACTAACTTCCCAACAGCATATTTCAAAAACGATTTACCTCACCTTTAATCTTAATTTGTGGCCATTTTGTGGCGCACTCTCTGATCCTTAGAATTCAACAGGCTGGTTTTTGCTTCTGTGCTTTTAAAACTTTTCTTTAAGAGTGTTTTCGTGTAACTCCATCTTGACCTTTGATTATTTGCACGTATAAAGTGTGTGTGATGTTCATCATGTTTTCATGTGATTACCTGTGTTGGTGAGGTGGGCTCCAGACGGTAGTAACCAAAAGGTTTGTTCAAGCTTCTCTTTTCAAAATAGGCAACATCACAACCCTGTAATGAAATCTGAATGAAGATCAGCTCTAGCAATTGCGTTGGATGATGAATCCGAGTCGTTTAATTCTCTCACCTGTTCGTTGTAGTCGTTAGCGTCGATGTCGTCACTGTTGGAGTGTCCTCCAGGACTCTGCACATCTATCCCGTGGCTTTCCAGAATTGTGGCTTCTTGGAAAAAAGACCCTGTCATGAAACATCTGAAACTCTTTAAAAAGTGACCACAACAAACGAATATCAGCAAACGAAACCAGTAAACTCCTGACTCATTTCAAGTTTCTTCGTTAAGACAATTAAGTCATTGCAAATGTATTTTACTACATATAAATCAGGGTTATTATAGTTAACTAAAACCATTTAAAAAAAATCGCAAATAAAATATATATATATATTTTTTTTTTGCTTTTGCATTTAGCATTTCTAATTGACAAAGAAACATTTTCCATTTTCATAAAACTGAAATAAAAGAAAATGAATAAAACTATATCGACATTGAAAATTGTGTTTTTGTAATTTTTATCTTTTTGTTATTACTTTTTCATGTATTATTAAAACTTTCCAATTAAAATAAAATGAAAAAAATTAAGATTAAAAATATTAATAAAAACTATAATAGCATCTCAATTATGCTAAAACTAATATAAATCAACTAAAACACATTACCAATATTGGCTCTCCTCTTGATCTCTTTGCGTCGATTGGCAAACCAGTTGTAGACTTTTAAAGACGTTACTCTTTCCAAATCAGACAACTTCTTTCCTAGGCAGGACAAACAAGATTGAAAGGTCAGAGATGATTGCGAGAACAAAAATGCAACATTTATCTGTTGCACTACAAATTAACTAACACCGTTGTGCAGATTCAGACACACTAGCGTTTCTACCTGGTTTCTGAATAACAGCATTGCAGGCGTTGGCGATCTCCTCTCGTTTGGCTTCATCTGGATATTGATTATCACTGAAATAACTGAGGAGAGAACAAAATAAATAGATTATTTCAAACGTATAGCTTCCGTCTCTAAACTATAAACAGCCTGATTGTTGGCATGATTTGAGTTAAAAAAGGGAATTTTATTATACTGTTGTCAGATTTTTTTCCTAATTAGTGGTGTTTGCCAAAGGCAAGGCTAGCATCATGCTAATAGCTAACAACATGCTAATCATGCTAGCATCATTCTAACAACATGCTAAATATAGTAAATCCTGTTAGAATGTGGTAAATCATGCTAAAACGTGGTATATCATGGTATCACAACATGTTAATTGTGTTAGCATCACAACACAACACCGAGTGTTGCCGCTGCAAGCACCACTACATTCTAGTTTGAAATGTTATTAAGACCTAACATTGACAGTTTTTCAGACATTTCTCTCTCTCTCTCTCACCTCTCCATCACAGCAAGACATTCCTTCCTCCAGGTGAATCGACTGCCTCTGCGCAGACGAAAGCTTCCGGGGGCGGAGCTTATGGGGGGCGGAGTCTGACGCCACTCCATCTCATCCAGAGATACAGGGGTGGGTCGCATATTTAGTGTGGCACCTGAAAATATATATGCTGATAAATATATCCGTTTTTTTTTTAAATGTTTTTGAAAGAAGTCTCTTCTGCTCTCCAAAGCTGCATTTATTTGATCAAAAACACAGTAAAAACAGCTATGTTGTCTATTTGAATATATTTTAAAACTTAATGTATTCCTGTGATCAAAGCTGAATTTTTTTCAGCATCATTACTCCAGTCTTCAGTGTCACACGATCCTTCAGAAATCACTCTAATATGCTGATTTGCTGCCCAAGAAACATTTCTTATTATTATCAATGTTGAAAACAGTTGTGCTGTGAAGCTTTTTTTCAGGATTATTTGACAAACAGAAAGTTCAAAAGAACAGCATTTATTTAAAATTGAAATCTTTTGTTGCATTATAAATGTCTTTGCTGCCACTTTTGATCAATTTAATGCATCCTTGCTGAATAAAAGTATAAATTTCTTGCCCAAAAAAAAAACAAAAACATTCTCTGAAACTTTGTGTACATAAACAATTCAGCCTGTACTTGGATTCAACCTTATCTTTGTGGATCTACCAACCTACAGTAAATTCAAAGCGAGTGAAGTTTGTTAACCTGGCGTGGTCTTCTCAAGCTGGTACCAGCGGTAGAAAGCTCGTTTCTTCTGTTCGCTGAGATCTGAGCCCTGCTGGAGGAGCCAGTGAGAGATTCTGCTCTGACTGATGCCTGACACAGAGAACGAGATCCAAATCAATAACAAATTAATGCACTGGTCGATGAAAGAATGGTCAGAATAATGACCAAACGACAGGTCATCTCACACAGAACATTCATAATTCTATTTAGTAAGTATGATTAAATCTATTGCACATTATTACTAAAAGCTATGAAGCCACAAAATCTTAGTTAATCGTGTTTAATATAAAGCTACGTGGAACAAGATACAACGATCTAGACATTTGTTGTGGTTCTTCGGGACCTAAAAACATCACACCTGTTTAGGACACAGTGATTAAGAAATATTTAAGTTTCAAAACATCATCTGTGACATGCTGTCAATTACCACAGACAATCGTTTTGACTTCGCTTGTACAAATGCAAAAAAATAAATAAGCCCCAATCTCCGCTCTACATTGTGCCAAACAACGGCCGTTCACTGTAAACCACTGCTTCACAGGGATTATTGCTTTTATAAAACAGCTCGTCCATAAATATATTTATTTACGCAGTGGCACAGACATACTGATGTATTGAGGTCACAGGTGTATGTTTGTAGAGTAATTTACAATACCTTCAATCGCGGCTCAACCAATCAGAATCATGGACCGCAACTATAGGTTTTATAAGTGTTATTTGAGCTGTGAAGTCTCTAAACCCTCTTGTAGTGGGACTTCTGTTCTTGGCAAATCAACTTCTGGATAGGATAAGTGATTCTATCACACTACAGGCACCAATGCTGAGGTTTTTTTTTTTTCAATACTTCACTGTATAATTTAAATATAAATTAATACTAATACCAGGTGCTGGTCAATTGTTAGATTTTGGGCTATAATTTTGCTTCATCTTCTTTCAGACTAGTGGAAAGAAACATCCAAAATACACTTTTAAGTGTTTATTTTATTACACTATCTATTTGCGTCTGTAGATTTAGTTTTCGATTGAATCTGTAGAATTTTGCGTGTCTATTCTGAATGTTTTTACAGAGGGATTTCTTTATATATAATTTGCCTGATATACACTATCTAACATTTTGATGAGTATGACAGTATTTATATATATATATATATATATATATATATATAAAGAGATATCCAAAATCCCCTTCTGATCCTGTCTTTGTACAATGTTCAGATTTCTGTTCTGGCTTTTTATGCAAATGAGTGCATATTTAATAGGATAATGCATTATTTGCATATTTTAACATTATTTCTGAAAACTTGTAATGCAAAAGTAATGAGGCGACTTTCTGCGTATGCTTCAGATGTGTGCACGGAAAATCATCTATAAGAATTGAGTTCTTTCACATCTTCTTGTGCTTGAATGCTTACAGGGCACCTATTATGCCCCTTTTTACAAGATGTAATATTGTCCTCGGGTGTCCCCAGAATGTATTTGTGAAGTTTCAGCACAAAATACCCCACAGTTAATTTATTATAACCATTTGAAAATGTCATTTTTGGGGCCTGTTTTAAAAAGAGCTGTTTTGGTGTGTACCACCTTAAATGTAAATGAGCTGCATATCCCTGCCCTGCCTTTGGATGAGGGCATAACTTGCATACCTATGGCTATAAACAGGCGGCAGAAGCAGAATGGCTGAGAGTGAGAGACCCGCTGTTTTGTATGGCATTCAGCTGTACATGTTTGAACCGGATTTAGACCCAGATGATGAAGAGACTCCGGCAGAAGAAACACAAATGAGAATGGACCAGGACGTCTCGGAATGGTTATTTGATACATTTATGTACTTATAGAGTTGTAATCGCGTCCCCTTTGCAATTATGGATGTGCAACACAGCCACACAAAAACTGTGATAACGTTGGCGCAATTTTTTGAAACTACAAACACAAATACTGTGATAACATTTGCTATGTACAAACGAAATTACATTTATGCGAGGGACCTGTTGCGTCATGTTTACATTACTTGTCGTACAGATGCTTATGTGGCAAATGTGAGAAGATGGCTACAGAACAAGAAAACATATGCTGCAGGGAGATAGAACAGGTTTTAATTTATTTACATTTGTAATTGTTGCAAAAAATAATACGTGACGTAAAACTGTCAGAACACCGGCTGTCGTTGAAACGATGGAGGATGGTGTACAGATCACCGAGGGCCGGGTCTATGCCAAAACCACAGTGTCAATCAAACCACGTCGGTGGGGCTTGCGCAATTCTACGTCACATTGCACCGAATCTTAGAACAGCTCGTTCTGAGACAGTGCTTATGATTTATTGAGATTGTAAAAAAAACACTGGGTGGATTTTTATCATTCTAGGGTGAATTTGCTCACACACTGCCAACACACATTTATGTTCAAACACCATGTAAAAGTGAATTTTGCATAAAAGGTGCCCTTTAAAATTGCTTGAATGCTGAAATTAGAAAGACTTGAAAATGTCCGCAAATAATAACCTTGAGTCTTTATTGTCGAGCCTTGTAATAGTTCCATCCCGATGTTTTTGGCTTGTGGCTGTTCTTTTGAAATTGTGTGCATTTTAACGTGTATTCCAGTGCAGAGTCTAGCCCCATTAGATTTACATTGTACGTGCATTACTGTAATTGTTGCATGTTTTTACAAACTGGGGTAATAGGGTGATGACGGACTGACCTGTGACCTGAGCCACCACAGCCTGAGAGATGCGTCTGTTGCCCAGAAAGGCTTTGATTTCCTCCTTCACCAGGGTGCTGTCCCGCCTGCACACATCACAGGACGCAAACATGACGTATGTGAAGATTATCAAACTCATCGCAGATGGTCTCAGAGCAAAATGACTCTGTTTACACCTGGTAAACACAATCACTATTCGATAGGGGTGTAACGATACACAAACCTGACGGTTCGGTACGTCCCACGGTTTTGACGTCTCGGTTCGGTTCATTTCGGTGGGGTGGGGTGGTTGGGTTTAGAAAGCTAAAATTGCTTTTTTTTATTAAACAGTGCTTTTAATGAACATTGTGTCCTTGTCTTTAAATGAATTCAATTACAAGTAAACGTCTCGCAAGGATAAAAAAATTATCTGCTAATGCTGTAAACTATATAGGAGCCCTTACTTACACATTATAACATAAAAGCTTAACAACAGAGCCTAGACTTTTAGCCTAAATTCAGTTGATATTTATTTTTAGATATAATAATCAACACTCAAATAACAAATTGTATGAAAACCTGTAAACTGCACATAAGGCAGTTTTTGCATTAATATATGTTTTTACTCTAATTTATTATCTACACAGTTACTGTTATTTTCATGACAGATATTTTAAACATGCATTAAATAATCAAGATATCATTAACAGGTTAAGTAAAATATAATATATAGGCTAATATAGTGCATTTATTTAGTGAAAGAGTTAGCGAACCAACAAGCTGTGGACACTATATGACTTGCCTGAGGTAAATATAAAGCTATGTGAAAAACTAAGCGTTTTATTGATGTATTTCCGCTGTTGAAACACTGTTTCGAGTTATCATACACGAGTTATGATGCCTTTCAGTAAGTATACTGTATCTTTCAACATACCTTCAGGTGTCCATTCATGTTTATTCTGTAACTGAGGAAGAGATGATCGCGTTTACTCGCGCTGCCGCTTTAAATGAGCCTAGTACAGTGATCTGTCACGCCACATCTAAGAGCACCAAAATGACATTTAATGTTTGAATTTCGTGATCAAATAGACAGAATTTATAAAGATTACACCTTGCTTATTATCAAAAGTAACAAAACAGAAGTTTATTGCGACTATATGTAGTTAATGGTGGTTAGGCAACTGCTCTGTATTCGTTGTGTACACATAAGACATGAGGAGCCGGGGCTGGCCGGGGTAGCAGGCGTGTTCGGTACGCCATGAGAGTATCGCGATACGTATCGTGAGTGGTGTATCACGGTTTTTCGGTTCGGTTCGAAAATCACTGAGATACTATTATAGTTTCTCAGTTCACAGTATAGACCTTATGCGGCAGAGAAACAAGCGCGTGGTTGTTCTGTATTTCTATGGCATCGCTGTCGAAGAGGAATTCGCTGGTGAAGTGGATTTACTTATTGTCGAGTTAAGGAAGGTTTTATGAATATTGTAATGTTTGAAGTGGATATTATGACAAATATCAGACCGGGGGGATTTTAATATGAGCGGTTCATTCATAAATCCGTAAGATCTTACCTTCATGCGGAGGAAATACAAACCGGAAGACTGTTGCTTTGACAAATAGCTGAAATCTTTTTTTTTTTTTTTTTGGTTCATCTCAGGGCTTCAGACTTCAGATGTATTTAAAAATAAATAATAAATACATACAATTATTTTTCTTTTTATTATTATGTTCAACTTAAAATATTTATGTAAAATTATTCAAAATACATATAGGTCAAACACTAGTAAAACTAAAAAATACTGTTTAGAACATACTGTATATTCCCTATTGTTAAAAAAGCAACAATAAATATTTTGAACTTTTTTAATATGAAACAAAAAACAATAGTCTAAGTTTTTATTCAAGTTTTTCAGTTATTTTAGTAAATAAAGTTAGACTAAATGAAAATTGGGTTGGGTTAGGTTCAGGGTACATAACCCTAACATACATGTTTTATGATGTAACCTGTACATAAAACAGGTTTGTTTTTTTAAATCTTTTATTTTAGTTCAGTTAATGTTCCTTTTATTTCTAGTATGAAAATAATGTTAATGTTTTCAGTTTAGGTTAACTATAATAACCCTGACCCGCACTGACCTCATGAGCTCCTCCACCTTGTCGTCTATATCCAGGTCCTCCTCTGACCCCTCCAGCCCGTACGACCTCATTGCCGCCGCACTGTTCACCGGGCAACGGTTCGGTGATAGTTTCCCATTGGGTGTGGCCGCCAAAGCGTCCCGCCCATTCTGGACCATGGCGACCAGAGACACCGGCGACGGTAAGACGGCGGGCGGAGATGTAGCGTAACTGTTGTTGGGCGATGGCGATAAGTTCCCGTGGAACTGCGTCTGTGTCGCTGTGGAAGTGGTGGAGGAAGTTGCCAAAGTGGCGCTGCTAGTGTTATTTGAGGTGGGTGTAGTGCTGGAGGTGGTGGCGTTGGAGTCCGACGGGCCGCGCCGGCCGAATTTGTCCCCGTGCTCGCGGTCGAGTCGCTCCAGGGTGTCCAGGGCGTGCACGATCTCAGGTTTGGTCATACCTGTACGCCGCAGTCTCTGGAGCAGATCGATCTGTTCGATGGTGAAGCGTGGCTCATCTGTGTAGTGAGACATTCTGATGGGACACAGAAACAAACGTTATTGCTGATTTGTAGCTCAATCAATCACTTGTGCATGCATCAATGGACATTATAAAGAAGAAACAAACAGAAACTACATTCAGAATTGTGAGTCTGTGAACTGTATACTGTGCAGTAGTACATACTGCATGCTCCCTATTGTTAAAAAAAGTACAACACATGTTTTGAATGTTATTATGCAACAATATTGACATTACTTCGATTAAGTGAGTGGAATTCCAGTTAGCTTTTAAGTTAAACTTTTTTGATTTATTAAATTGCCATTTAAAAAAACATATATTGGCCATTTAGTTAAATAAACCCAAACAATGAGCAAGGAAATGAAAAACAAAGGAGCTGATGTTGCTTCTGGTTCATTCATCTCAGGACTCCAGACTGCAACTAAAATGGCTGCAAATGTATTAAAATAATAATAAAATAAATACTAGGGCTGTCAAGCGATTATAATGTAATCTAATTTATTACACGATGTGGCTATTAATTAACTTAATTAATTGCACGTCAAATTTGCTCAGAAATTACCCCCAAAATATTATTTTAAGTCATTTTTGCCATGATATCTTATATATCATTTATTACAATATAACTTTAGGGTCATTTTTATAGTCATGCTTTCTATAGGCTCTGTCACACAGTGAGTTGTTGCCCTGCTTCATGTTCGTCAATAATCAACTTTATGAAATGGAATGATGAACTACGTAGGTCTGGGTCGGTGCATTAAATGCGTTAATAATTATTTTATCTTTTATAACAATTATTTTAACTTCATAAACATTAATAACAGGAAATATGTATGTATTATTATTGAAAATACATATGCCATTTAAAATCCATATTGGTCAACCACAAACAAACCAAAAAAATATGATATCGTACACTAAAAAAGCAAAGTACAACAGTATGCAACAATAAATATTTCAAACATTAATATGCAACACTCATCATCACATTCAAATGCAACATGCAAATGCATGATTATGTGAGTGGCATCCAATTATCATCCAAGCTTTGAGTACATCTTTCTTCATGTTTGAAACTGCCATGAAATAACTCATATTAGGGCTGCACAATATAACGAAATTATCGAAATATAGCAAATGTATATATCGCAATATGCATGTGTTGGGGAATTTCAATTGTCTCATACATGGGTCTGAATATAAAATGCTGTAATGCTAGAGAAAACCAGGTCTGAATCTGTGATGTCTATGCTAGAGAAAACTAGGCCTGAATACATGGGTAGATGTTTAAAAGGCGCATGCGCTGAGGTCTTGCCACCAATAAGAAAAAGGCATTGATGCGGTTGCACTTTCTGTCAAAATGATGGATGATGACCTTTGATCTAGTCCCGCCCCTTGCGGTTCAACTTTCTGTCAAAATGATGGTGACGGTTAGTTTAATCGTTTGAAGTTAGTTTGATAAGAAAAAGGGGAGTGTGACAGATAGTTTGAGATGTATTGGCTTTGATGGTGACAGTTAGTTTAATCGTTTGAAGTTAGTTTGATCAAGACAAAGGGGAAAATGACAGTTAGTTTAATCGTTTGATCGTTTTAAGTTAGTTTGGCGACAGACCAAGGAGGAGTAAGTAGAAAAAGATAACTGTATGAGCGTTAATTGGACACCTGATAAGAAAAAGGTATAAGACCTGAGCGCTGGCCCTTGTGGAGTCAGATGCTTAGCTACCATCTCACTTTATTGAACTGCTCAATAAAGTTAATTCTTCTGAGACCTGAAACCTCGATTCTGCACGATTTCTTGAGACCTGAATTCGAGATTGAGAACCTGACCAGAAAAACTCTGAAGTTTGCCACAACACATATCGCCACGACTTGCAATAACTGGGGTCATAAACAAAAGACAGAGAAAATCACTCTCTGCTCTTGGCTAGATAACTTTTGTAGCTTTAATAATAATCAGTATATATTTAATTAATACAGTGAACACTAAGCAGTGTTTTATTTTTACATTTGATTATTCACTTTCTGTTGTTTAATAAATCTAATGTAGGCCAACCTGAAACCCTGAACCCCGTGGTAAATATATTTTAAAGATAATTTACGTTTATTTTACACACTTTAAGCATTATCGCATATCGCATTTTTATTCAATATCGTGTAGCCCTAACTCATATTGGTCAACTAAAACAAAACCTAAGTTTTATAACTCTGAACAAACAATGAGTCTAGAAGTTTAAAGATAATGTATGATGTTGAAACTAAACCTAAAGAAGAAACAATGTTATTATTATATAAAATTCATAACTTAAGTATAAAAACTATTTTAAAATCGAATTGCCATTATCATGAGGACTCGTTTAATTGAATCTTTAGCGTTTAAGTCAGTGTTTCCTCTTTGCTGAACCTTTGAACACTTAAAGAAATGACTTTTAGCCTAGGCACTGGATCTCTTTAATAAAACAGATTCACAAATTACTCTTAAAGGCATTAGTTACTGTTTAAATGGTGTGAATCAATCCAATGACTCACTCAATTACTGAATTGTACTTATTGAACTAGGTAACGGCTGAGTTAACAGTTTAAAAGTCACTTGTTTTACTCTGAACCCTGTGTCACATTAGAAACAGAAGATCGAATGCATTGCAAGTTTTTATCAAGCGTTTCGTTTGCTTACTGTGAACCATAGACTTTCTACTGCATATTTTCTGTCTAGAATAGTACTGAACAACAAGCCCACAATTCACTTAGATATTAAGACAAATTCATTATAATTTCAAGCGTTCCGCCATCTCATGGCAGTCGAGTTATGATGATAAAAGCAGGATTTATCTGACCTACTTAAAATTCTGTTTATCCAAGACGGCTTTCATCAGCAAGCACGAGCAATTACTGTCGCTGTTGTCAAGGAAACCATACCACCCAATGACGGATGAGTATGGAGTTTATGTAACGCCAGATTAAAGCGCAGAATGCAAATATGGAGCATGTTTTGTTTAACATCCTAATCTAGAGCACATGGTTTTATATTAAGCTAATAATTATGCATTTGTCTATTAATACCAGGCGGTAATAGATGACTAGCCAACTAGGTTACAGGTAATAGATGACTAGCCAACCTGGTTATAGGTTACATTTTAACCATGCTTTCACTTATGCTGGACATAAACTGCATATTAAAACTATTTTTTGCTATTTTATCACCTGCTAGGTAACATGAGCAATAATAATAATAGTGATATGTGACTACTTTATTTTATCTTAATGCTACAGTTCCTGGAAAAATGGATGGAAAGGTTAATAACCAACTGGTGACCCAGAGCCCTTGTGGCAACTTAGTAACTCCTATAACTTAACCATCCCAGTTGCGCTGCTGGTTTGCTGTGAAATTCCTCACCGATGTGGCATTATTCCAGACCTACTATATTTGCACAGGTTAACCGTTAACCTTGCACAGCTGGAGCCAAAGCACTTGCCACTAAAAAAAGGCTCAGTGAGCTCTTGTACTGCATAATTGCTTCCACTTAGATCTCAGATGATCCTTATAAAAGTCTGAGATAGGAACGTGGCAGCCACTGTGGGTTTCTAAAAATACATCGCTGTGAGGCTTTGACTGAGACAGAAATTGTGTGTGCAATGAAAGCGATCCAGCATGAAAAAGCCCTTACAGTGTGTCATGCATGCGATCCTTCTCTGACAGGGGGTTTCACCCATACGCCCTGCTGCATTAGTGCTCGTGCGGCGCTGTTAAACGCGTAAACCCTGCACTGGAGCATTAAACACTGCAGGCGTTCACTGCAGGGCTCTTTAGACCTACACCGCATGCACAAGTGCATCAGCTCATCTGACTGCATCCAGGCAAGTCAAAGGAGTTCACTGAAAGCTTTAAATAATAACCCACATGAGAATCCATGTGCCCTTCTTTTCATTTAATAACTCACGTAGACGTGGACATCATGCAACACAATCTGCAGGGTGGAAAATGTTTGCACTATAAAAACGTATTTGTTTGTTTTGATAACAGATCAACATCAGCGATGTTCTCCAAAATCTATCAACAAATAGTACTACATGTTATAATTATTCATTTCAGCAACTAGTTTGGGAGTTATGGTTCGGCACAGTTACAGACTTAAACATGTAAATCTAACCTTTAAACCCTGCAAAATCTAAAACATCACAAGTTAATATACACTGACAAAGGGGACAGATTAATTGTAACTGCTTGCTTGCTTATTCGTTTAGGTGTTGCAAATGACCTCCAGAGTTTAAAACCAGTTTTTTTTAATAAATTTTAGCATGCAAAAGGATGTATCCCAAGAGGAAAGAAATATTTTTCCATGCATCTCTTTAAGCTCCTCATATCCTCAGACAAACACTGGAAACTCAAGTTATGAATGCAGATCAGAACAATTCCATGCAGCAAACTCATGATCAATGACGATTATTGACAAATCACGTCATTTAAATTCATTTCCATCTGTGCATTGCATTAGAAAGCCCAGACGGTGTTTAAAATATGAATATTTTCTAAATGCATGTCATAAGATAATGATAAATGCACAGATCTACGCCCTTCATCTCTATGCATGAAAAATAACTGCTTATCCGGCATTAGAAAAAGACAGCCAGCGTGCACACGAAATACATATTTTTAAACCTATTATACAAGCGCTTATAAAGTAACTCAAATGGGGTATTTCAACCTATATAAACAACAAGTTTTGCATGACTCATTTGTGTCCTGACCTCTGCAAAGATACACCAAATGGGTTTTAAATAACAGCACATATAAATATATAAATCTCAATGGGTTATTCGCATGATTGCTTAAGAATATTCAATAATACATATGAAGAAGATGCACACATAAATACATGAGTTCAGCACTTTCACACTGGGAAAATAACTAATTAATAGGCGATTATATTACTTTATAAACTATCTAGAGAGGCAAACAAGCCTATCTCTTTTTAAACTACATGCATATGCCGATTAAAATTAAACCACGAAGCGCTTTGTTAACAAGATAAACAAAACGAACTAAATTATCCAGGCGGCTAACGTTAGTTAGCTTAGCACGAGCCAGCACAAAACTGACTGTTCTCAGGCATAAAATCCCATTTCTTACCTGGAATGAGGAAAATACACAATATCTCAGCGCAGCAGATCATTTAATGCGCTCTGTCAGATGATGAAGATAATATTTTATGTGATGTTGTGAGGAAGACTCGCCCTGACTGACTGACTGTCTTTGTCTGACTGACAGCAGCCGTGCTGACGTCACGCCGCACGTCTCGGAGACACTTGGGAAATGTAGTTCGTTAATCGCGAAGGCGCCGCCATTATTGCAGACTGATGACGCGTTTAATGAGCATCGTCAAGCCTGCAACGGTTTCTATATTTTCTTTTTTTACATTTATAACACTATAACTGTTACTTAGTATTATATTGCCTTCGCATCAAATCAAAAAGTTAACGCTGCTGTGAGGGTTAACCTTACAGCTGAGTTGTCCCTGGGAGAGATGGTAAAGTTGACATCTTTCTCTCTTCTGACTGCCGTTATCAGTCTTTTTTTCTTCCTTTGTTTGAAAGTTGTGAAAACACTGTTGTGCAGTTTTTCTTTTGCTATTTGAGCAAATGGGAACACAAAAATATATATTTAATGTTTACCCAACTATGACGACTTCTGCTTCTGAGAAACCCGGAAATGAGAAAAGTCGCTTGACTGGTGTTTTTCTCTTGCTGATTGTTTTTCTTTTTCCTATTCAGTCAGCCTAAAGACAAGACCCGCTAGTTAATGTGAAAGACACACGGTTTCCTTAAATGAACTTTAAAATCCTTAAAGCCCTGTTTAAAGTTCGTCTTATTAGCAAACAAGTGCTTGAGGTATTGATGGCATCAGCGGAGGATAAACATGATATGGAAATGATATCTTCAGGTAAAGTGTCTCCTCATAACTCTTGTTTCTTTTTATTTAGTGGACGAAGTTATAAATATATAGTATTATTACTGAGTAATCCCAAAATACCAAATGCGGCCTTTTTGTATTTTGGTTGTCAAAGCTGCCATTAGAGGGCGCTTTTTTGCTCTGTTAGCTCTAAACGGATGGTCAACCAAATGACAATGAACTCTCTGTCCGAATGAGCTCAGTATCTAAAGAATAAGTCTTCTGTTTCATTGTTGTACTTTAATCTACATATTATAGCTCTCTAAAATTAAATGATATGTAGGAATGCTTCAGTGCCGCCCACAGTCACTGCTAGCATTCTTTTACATGTGATGTTTATGATGTCTTGTGTTGTAGATTCACAGAAACGCTGCATTTGACATATTTACATCTGTGGGTGATGTTGTGCGTATTCTAATGTTTTGAATTGTTGTAGCATATTGCATTTGTTCTGGTCTGGACATCTCTGCCAGTTAATTCAGGTAACAAACACTCATGTGCATCAGGTCACAGACATATTTCGTTTTTATCTGATAAAAAAATATGAATTTTACCCTCTGGATAGCTATAACAGGGTCGTTTAGAAAACGGGCATTGCAAAATATACTCAAAAGCCTATAAATCCTAAAACTCAGAAGTTCACAAAATTAGATGAGCAGCACATGAGACATCTAAAACAAGCATGCAAAGTTTAATGGAGATCGGACCATAGGTGGCGCTATAACTGTAAAATGCCTGTATTGGCTGTAATTGTATTTTTTCCATCTATAATCTAGATGGTGGCTTATTAAATAAAATACTGTATAATACCTTTTTACATGTGCTTAAAGCGCTTAAGCCCCGATAATTGCTGCTCACAGCCATACTTTTTGTTTTTGTTTCTGAAAGTTTGTCTAAGTTCTGTGCCATTTGGTATTTAGCACATTCAAACAAACAAACAAAAAACATGATAGTGGCATGGTATTTTTGTTAGTATAAATAATGTAAATAATCAGTTTTATTTGAATGATGGAGATACGATTGTGTGAATTGAGGAGATTGATTTCAAACACTTGAGCAATGAATGTTTTGAAGTGCTCTCGTCATGGCTAATGTGTTGCAAGACAACAAGTGTTGTTGCCAAACAGCTTTACAGTGGCTAACTGAGCAGTAAACACAAGCCTGTTTAAATGACTCTGTGACATTTCTGACACTTCTGTGTCAGTGTTTGTCAGGACCTGCTGTCACGCTTGTGGCATTTTTGCAAGACTTTGCCAAAAGTCAGGGAATGACTTGTCTCCCAACCAATAGTTCTGCTTGTTTTACATTGTCAAAAATGTTTATTTTGTTTACATGCTTCAGCTTAGTGAATGAATCTCACAAAAACATGTCTCAGTCATTCTCAAAAGCAAAAAAAGAGAGATAAAAGAAATGTAGGTCACCCTAATTCTCATTATCATAAATCGGAACGCAATCTCATTCTTGTTCCCGTGATGCATCAAGATTTTTTACTTTTCTATTTTAGAATTGCCTATAGTGATCCTCATTTAAAATCCAGTAAAAAAAAAAAAAGTTTTTAATTAACTCAGCATGAAATAAAAGTTGAGCATAAACGAAGCTAAGCAAAACTGTATAAAATATACATTTTGCATTAAGATGATGAAGTGTAATATTTTTTATTTTTTATTTTCATTTGTATTTAGAATAAATTAAATGCAGAAGAAAAAATGCTACCAGAATGCATAGATATTGTACTTTTGTTTCTTTCTTCTTCTTTTTTTGTATTTTAGGAATGAGATTTCTGAGGTAAAATGTGCTTAATTGTCATGGAAAATGTCACAATTGAAAAGAAAAAAAAAGAATGAATTAACAGCTCAAAAACATGCTTTATTTTTATGGAAGAAATACAAATAAAATAATAAATAACAGCTCAAAAATATGCTTTATTTTTATGGAAAAAATACAAATAATAAATAAATAACAGCTCAAAAATATGCTTTATTTTTATGGAAAAATACAAATAAAATAATAATAAATAGCTCAAAAATATGCTTTTTTAATAATAAAAAATACAAATAAAAGAATATATAAATAAATAACAGCTCAAAAATATGCTTTATTTTTATGGAAAATATACAAATAAAATAATAAATAAATAGCTCAAGAGAGATTTTTGTGATAAAATGTGATACATTAATATAAATATGGATAAGTTCACGGCTCACTCTGATATGCTCTCAAATATTAGTTTTTTCCCCTACACCGTTTCCCCTTCATTCATCAGTGTTTGATCTACCTGAGTTAGAAAGTTCATTTTTTTTCCCAGCAACTGCTTGGGTAGTTATGACAGTCTTTTCCTCATTTGGAGGAATACCGTGGTCCAGCTGTCAGCAGGGTTCACAGACGTCTGCTTCAACCCCCTCAGCTGCTAAACGCTACGAGAGACTGAGCGCATGAGTTAAAATTAGCTCTTAGTCAACACACGACTTCACGGGTCAGGACATAAAGGACTTTGGGGTCTCTCCAGACAGTCTAAACTGTCCCGTCTTTCCCTCATCCAGGACATTGAGAAGGCAAAAGAAGTGAGCTTGAGTGATATCATCCAGATCTCTACCTTCTTTCTTATTGGTCATTCTCTATCTCTCTTTTCTCAGTCATTCTGCTCGCTCAGGCTTGGACAGAGGACAATACAGTTCTCACAGACCGCTAGTGCTTGGACAATCTCTGTAGGAGCAGAAGACAACGGAAAGGCAGGACAGCAAGAAGGAGCATCTTTGTGATGGTTTATTCCAGGAACAGATGGACATTAAAGTGGACGTTTCTTTCGACACGGTTTTAAAGTCTTCGCTGACTTTGACACAAAGTCATCTGTGAACTGATACCTGTAACTTGGGACCATATAAAAAAAGGTATGTTGTGCACTTCTTATAAATGTCATGTTTTTATCAAAATATTTGTGTGTGTGTGTGTGTGTGTGTGTGTGTGTGTGTGTGTGTGTGTGTGTGTGTGTGTGTGTGTGTGTGTGTGTGTGTGTGTGTGTGTGTGTGTGTGTGTGTGTGTGTGTGTGTGTGTGTGTGTGTGTGTGTGAGAGAGATTAAAAGTGAAAATGTAAAAGGAAACTATATAATTTTGGCTGACCAAAAAAAACTTAAAATTATTTAAGCAATTAAGTTGTCTAAAATTACACACACAGACACACACATATATTATGTAAACACAAACGTTTATGTTAGATGTAATTAATCGGTTTGACAGCACTAATATATAGCCTATATATATACAGCATTATTATATATATATATTTATAATATATATATATAATGTATATATGTGTGTGTTTGTGTCTGTAATTTTATATAGTTAATTACAATTGTAATAATGATACTTTTGATACCAAAATTATACTTTTATTTTTTTTCTCTAACATATTTCCATTCATTTTGTTAAGATTTGTTTTGTACTGTTTAAATTTAGCAGAGAAGCTTACAATCAACAGGTTATTTTTGTGTTAACTTACACGATGGAGTGTGACAACATGCCCCGCTACATTTCTAAGCAGACAGATGCATCAGTTTTGCCTGGCAGATGAATTGGATAAAAAACAAATTCTTCAAATTTATGTTGGAGAAGGGACTCAACCCATCTTTTAACTTATATAACCTTTCGTATCCTTTGCAGGAAGTATAAGAATCTAGTTTTATTTGTGTTTATGTGCATGGTGACCATGTAACTGTGAGGTTTGTTGGGCTCTGACTTCATTGTGAGTAAGGGCAGCTTTCAGGAAGCGCTTCATCAGATTGCACTTAGCGATTCCATCTCCTACTGAAGGAGTTCCTCTGTGACGGGCCCAGGGGAGCCGACTGGCACCTTTACTGCGCTTTAAAGTTCGTCAGTGACCGAGATGATGTCTTAAATCAGCCTGTGTGACTCAAGACTCTCTCTGGACTTTAGGATCTGTCTAAACATTTCAGTTTGTGGAGGAAGTCCACATGTGGGTGAGGAGAAAGAGCAGAGATGAAGTCTAGAGTGCTTGTGTTTAGACTCAGGAAGAACATTGCAAATAATGTTGGAATTCCTGAGTTGTCATAATGTGACGTCACTATGCAATACCGTGGCACTTAGTTATATAAACAATGGTACTGATGATATATGATTTCTGTATTCATACTATCAGTACACTATTATGGTCACAGTTGGCAACTGTTTGTGAGACCAAAAGTGTCTGATTTCTTCTGTGCCTGCAGGAATGATTGGCCCAATGTTTCCTTTGAATCATCTGCCACAGTTAGCATCTGAACTAATGACCTGACGCGCTGCGATAAGACACGGTACATGACATCAGCTCTCTAATTCTGCACCATCGTGTGAGAAACGACAACAAGCCTCCTCTCCTACTTTTGGTGCTCGTCATCGTCATGACAACAAAACAGAGGCTGCTTGTTTAGATGCTTTGTTTAGTTAATTGACATATGTTTAGTTTATTTTTAACAAAAAGCATGCAGGATTTAAATGTTGCCATCGCTCTTTGAGTTTACTAAAACATACACTTACAAAAAGTACATTAAAAGGTATTTGTTGAAGTACTTTGGAACTATGTAAATACTGTGTATGACTTTACAACATGCGGCATGCTAAAATACCTTGGTATATGAATATATAATTTTGTACTATGACATTTATTAAAGTACCATGGTAATACTACAGTTTTAGACATGTACCTTGGTGTTCTTTAAAGTATGATATAAATACGTGTATGGTACTATGACATTACCTAAGGCCATGGTAATATCCTGGTAAATGAATATGACTACTGTTGTGGAAATCAAAATAAGACTTTATTGAACAAAGCAACAAAGCCTGCTGAACATCTGAATTGACCAAGACACAATTACTTTTTCTTATCTGTTATTTCACAAAAAACCAAGTGACATAATGTCTGGTAAGATTCACCCCTCTTGGTTTCCCACCATTAAGCCTTTCTCTCTAATTGTGGCATTCTGACAATTTATCTCTCATAGGCAAAATGTAGCATTCTCCAAGGCCAATCGACTCTTCCACGTGACACCTGTTAACAATGGTCTTATTATTTCACATCATCAGGTGCAGAAAATGTAAAATTGTATTAAATCTCACTGTTTTTTACTGTATTTTTGATCAAGAAATTGGTGAGCAGAAGAGTCCTTAAACCTTTTAACGGTACTGTAATCCTTCAGTATTTACCATTTACCATATTTTATACAGGGATCTGCTAGAATGGTCCATTATAAACACAGAAAGTGAGGTTTATTTAAAAAAAGGAGTTGTTAGTTGTGTATGAGCGGTGACATCGGGCATGTGTTAAAGTTTAAACTCTTCACCTGTTAGTACTCAAGGCTGAACAGCCTCAGTCTTTACTCCTTCTGGAAGGGTGTGTGTCTCTAAAAGTGACACAGCCGTGGGATGTAGGATTAACATTATATCATTGCAGTTAAAGCAGACTCTGGTGAGATCATCTCTCCGCTGCAGCCCACACCTATTGTCAGAAAAAACACGGCGGTGAGCCAAAAGCAATACTGCAGACGCTGAGAGATCTGCCTCGCTCATGGCTTTAATTGCGCTTTTTCTGTTAAACTCTTTCAAATGATCAAGCAGAACCATTGGAAATCGTTTTTTCCCCCGATTGTGACATACTACTAATTACTATTTTGATGTGTAGTTTATTCTTTAAAGTCAGCATGAAATCAAAATTGACAATTATTGTTTTTTTTAATTGATTATTGCGGTATTTATTATAAATAATTTAATCCGTGCAGAATGCAGATCATTATTGTTTTGTACATTTATGTGCCTCATAATCTTTAATCAAAAATACTTTCCCCTGCCTCTTGCAGCGACATCTCTTCTCTTTTCTGATGACGTGTTTACCGGCGCGATGGCGGGCCAACCTGTCACTCACATGAGATCCACCAATAGCAAACCACAACCATCCAATCAATTCCCTATGGACAAAATCAAGTCCCGCCCTACATCTGGTCTTGTTCCAGAAGCCGTTTCACTCTGATATACGTCACTAGCCCTAAATCCAAAGTGATTTGAATAGACTTAAATATTATTAACAAGATCAAAATTGATGCGCTTCACTTTATTAATACGTGTTCCTGGTCTTATTGTGCACAGTTATTATTTTTTCCAACAAAAATGACTATAGAATCATTATAAATACTGTTAGTGTGATATAAAATTACTCATTCTGTGATACAAGAGCTTAATCACTTATTTCCTCCATCCTCTGTTTAACTGTACATGGGAAATGACATCATCTTCCTCCCATCAGAAAGGCATCTGTTCATCTGGTCATTCGTCCACTGTGAAACATACGGCCATAAGAAAACATGCTTATCAGTAACATTCACTCATCGACCACAGCCAGGCAGGACAAAAGTGAGCGCTGTGATATAAATGACTCCCAAAGCGTGTATGAAGCTAACGCTGAAGTCATTACACAACGAGTGTTTCTCATTCTGGGTCAGCAGATGTCTTTCTGAAGGAGGTGATTTTGAAGGAGCCGTTTGTGCAACGGAAAGAATGTTCCAGAGCTATTTCTGAGAAAAGGCTTGTCATTGCATTCATAGTGCCGTTTGTTTCTGAAACTATTTTTTTTTTATTATAATGTTGACTTGACAAGGTCTGTCTGTCTATCTATCGATCTGTCTATCTGTATGTCTGTGTCGTTTATTCTATCCATCTATCGATCTGTCTGTCATTCATTCTTTCTTTCTATCTATCGATCTGTCTGTCTGTCATTCTTTATATCTATCCATCTATCTATCTATCTATCTGTCTGTCTGTTATTCTATCTATCTATCTGTCTGTCTGTCGTTTATTCATTCTGTCTGTCTGTCATTTATTCTATCTATCCATCTATCTATCTGTCTGTCTGTCGTTTTGTCAGTCTGTCTGTCTGTTGTTTATTCTTTCTGTCTATCTGTTGTTCTATCTATCTATCTATCCGTCTGTTGTCCATCCATCCATTCATCGACTATTCTTTAACTATTACCCCTTAAATATGTGGTTACAGCTTTGCAAAATACCACTACTTAAAGTACTTATCATCATTACTAACTGAACTTATTTCGACCCCATCACAATAAATTTGGAATTACAGTCTCCAACTTCCACAGAAAGTTATATATTCCACAGCTCTCTAGAATACCTGATTCTGATTGATCAACGCTGCATTCCACAATCATAATTGTATAAAGACGTGGGTTTTGTCCATCCTATCTGTTTGTTTTGCGTTAATGACTGACTGACTGTATTTTAACTCTGACATGGTTTAGGACTGTGGGAAAATGTAAATTAAATAGGCACAGGTGATACAGATGAGAAAAGAGACAAATTTCAGTGCAGTAGTGCTGCGTAACCATCGTAAAGTACAGTATGAGAGTCCTGTTGAACTCTCACCTAAAACGCGACTCCACATATTTCATCAGGTGCTATTTTAAACTTGGATATATGATTCCTATTTTTATATGCACTCTAAAACCTCTCAGTGTCCTCTCTTTATATATCTCTTTTGCACACTCTCCTTGCCATGTTGGGTGACATCAGGTCACATTCATTAGATTAAGGCTGTAGACGTTCAACAGAAGGCAGTAAATGGGGTTCATTGATGATTTTTACTTTGCAGCCAGACACAAATAGCTGGTGTGCACTTGTGATATGGGTATTTTTAGAGGCTCACGTAACAGGATGATACAGTAGGAAATGGCAGATGGTCAGAGCTTGTGCCGTCACAGGAAGGGTTTCGTCCAATGCACTGAAAATGTTGTAGGTTGTGTTGTGTTTCTGATGAGAGAATGACTGAAGCTGTAAGGAAGGTTTCTCATTACAAAGGACAATGCTTTGATTTCGGTGAAATTGCATTCTGCTATGCTCATTTCAGTATGAACTTTGTCTTTGTGTATTTCCTTGGAGCAATAAAAATAGATGGAAATTTGACAATTATATTATGCATACAGTAAGTAAAATCCTAATCTTAACAAGTATTTTAGTATAATTTTCCAGTTAAAATATCTAAAAAATCTCTGACAACGTGTTTACCGGCGTGAGGGCGGGGAAACCTGTCACTCGCATGAGATCCACCAATAGCAAACCACAACCATCCGAGCAATTCCACATAATCAAGCCCCGCCCTACATTTGTTCTGGTTCCAGAAGACGTTTTACTCTGATATACGTCACAGTAGGGAAGAAAAGACTATCGCAACTTCAGTTACATGTTGACTTAAAATTAAGTATTGATTAATTCAAGTATTTTAGTCTAATTTTCCATTTAAAATATCACAAAATTTTCGAAACATATTTGCTTTGCATATAATATGAAGACTTGTTTTCAGAGACTATCTTAGAAGTTTATTTTGTTTTACTGCACTTGGCAGTTTTTTTTTTTCCCCACACTTGTTTGATATGGGTTCATATGGGTTAATAATATGGTTGTAACGATACCCTCATGTCACAATTCGCTAAATATACATACGGGTGTAAATGAACAGGCTTGGACGTACTGTAAACCCAATGCACAGGACAATAGAGAGACCTGAATAAAAATATTCATGATTCTGAAGCTGAAAATAATTATTTTAGACGAATATGCTTGCACTCTTTCACTGATTAGATATATTTAAAATAATGTTGGCCACTTTTTACTGGTAACATCAGACATTTGGCATTATCAGGACCCACAAATATTCCCCCATTGCATTATTATACATTATATTCAACATTACATATAGTAGTTTAATGTAGTACTGACACTAAAACTCTGAAAACTAGAATTTTTTCTCACACAGTAATTTTTATTTTGGGTGAACTATACACAATACATATTTACACTATCCACTATACATATTGCTGCATTTTTGTATTGCGACATATTGTGACATGATATATTGTTACGCCCCTAGTTAATAATTTTTCAGGGATTATCTCTGACATTTTCTGAAAATAAAGCAAGATAAATCCTTCAATAACATATACTTAGGGCAGTTACAAATAGCTCTGTGTGCCTGATGTGTTAAAGTAATGACCATATGATGAGCTTAATTTTGGCAATCATATGATCAACAGATGCCAGACAGATGCGTCAATGTGAGAGTTTCTGCCCTTATTTAGTCACAATTCTCCAGCCTTGAAACAAACTCTGACGTTTTCCTCTCAAATTGTCTGTGTGCGGGTTCAGGTCTGTCTCTCTGTGTGGTGGAAGATGTGTGGGAAAATATTTAGACAACTGTTACCACCAGCCTTTATGTTGTTTAACACTGGTTATAGTTGAGGTTGAGGGTTAGTAGTGGTTGAATCCAAGGAGGTCTGTAATACCTGGAGAAAACTATCTCTTAACTTTGTTGTATATTTCAATGCCCGTTCCACTAGTGCATGCTAGTGTTGTCATAGTAGACTATTGCAGATATTTTTGATAGTTGAAAAAAAGCTGAAATAAAATGAAATATAAATATTAGATTAAAAACTTACACTAAATTGAAATTAGAAATGTTGCCTTAGCATCTAGCTGAAATACGTTTGTTAAAATATTAAACCTACTAACGGAAATGAAACAAAAACTGAAAAAAAATCAATACTATTATATAGATAGATAGATAGATATACCTAAAATCTATGAAAACATCAAAAATTAATAATAGAAACACTAATAATAAATATGTTAATCTCAGGTTCTTGGAAGTTTGAAGTGAATCTGAAAATTAAAAAACAAATGTTTATGAATAAGTAAAGATGCTACCATCTTTACTTATTTGAAAACAAATTTTTTTCATTACTACAGTTTAATAATTTTTAGATTTTGTGAAAAATACATCTATGCATTGGCATGAATCAGTTTTTGCACTCCCAGATTAGCCGTACTGTTATGCCAACACAGAATGTGCCAGTGTTTGAGTGAGTATCCGTGTGCATCGAGCTCCAGTATCCATTACTAAATATAAACGACGTGCCACCGATGCTTGTCCACCTCCGCTGAAAATACCCTGAGAATCTGAGGAATTAATTATCACAGGATCTGCGAGTAACCGCCACTCATTCACGGCATTCGGGCATTTCAATTTCCCTGGAGACATTCATGTAACAAAACCAATAGCTGAGAAGTTAAACAGCCTTGTTCTGATAGGCGGATGAATGTGAGTGTTTCTGGTGTCTCCTGTGAACAAGTGTGTCTCTATAAATACCGCTCAATTTCAGCAAGGAGCAGCTGCGTGGAGCGCCCGGGGAGCGAGGTGCATATTCTTCGTGTAAATATAAGACCAACTCTCATTTATATCTCACAGCTGCCTCCGTCTGCAATAATAACAGAGCTAAGGTCACCCCAAAACTCTCAGGCATAATCAAAGCTAAGAATACACCGTCTCGAGTTAGAACTTTGAGGGTTTTGAAAAACTGCAATAGATTGAACTCTCATCTAAATTGCAGTTTGAGACCGTATCAGTCGGTCAACAGTTTCTTTATATTTTGGGGGATTTTAACATAGAGGACACGATGATTGTGTGTGTGTCTGTGTGTTTATACAAGTGTTGTTATTGCTATTTTGGACAGTGATCGAATGTCATAACAGTAGCACAACAAATCAAAGTCAAGATCAAAATGAAAACAAGACTCCCATGGCCGCAACTGCGCAACACACTGCTATTAATAACACAAATGCTTACTGCAACAATGTATCTGCCAGGGTTTTCCCGTCTTTGGTTACTTGCTTGTTTCATCTGTCTAACTATCGTTCTGTCATTCTCTCTCTCTATCTGTCTGTCTCTTGTCCTATAATAATAATATTACATATAATAAATAATATATTTATAAATTATATAATTGTGAAATCGAAAAAAGCAATAAATATTCTAACAATATTTATAATTTAAAACTATTAATATATATGTATATGTTTGTGTGTCTGTATGTATGTATATACATGTATGTGTGTATGTATGTGTGTATATAAAAAATAGTATATACATAAATAAAAGATAGGTTTTATTTATTTGTTAAACAGAGCTTGACTAGATATCGGCTAAAGACAGAGAGTAAACATGCTTCACACAGGTTGCAGTGAGAACAGTCAATCGTTTATTGCTACAGGTGCAGCTTAAATAGAACATTACATGGCATGGACACATGACAAACACACCTGAGAGGAATCCACAATAATTGGGAGCATACTCATTAACCAATCAATCAATTAACAAAAGAGCTAAATTGGTGGTGGTTGAGGAGATTCCCCCTTCTATGTAAAGCGCTTTGAGTGCCGAGAAAAGCGCTATATAAATGTAATGAATTATTATTATTATTATTAAATTAACAATTGTAGTTTGAAAAAGCTTCTTTCAGATTAGATTAGTTTCTCATAGCTCAAACACTCATATGGGGCCTTTATGACCTACTGCAGAATTCAACAGTGAACATCTTGTTTTAATAATAAGCTTCATTAAAAGCTATGATCTTCTGAGAGTCCACGGCCTTTTTATCCAGACGTGGTTCTGGAGGAAACATGGATCCTGAGTGATGTGTGTGATTTGAGTGTCGATCTCTCAGACTCTCTGAGGGCAGTGCTGGATCAGCCCTGATAGGCTGGGTGTGAGATCATACGGGAGGCAGCGTACACAGTTTATCAAAAATCCTGATGTTATAGTTGAGCTCAGCGGTCATTACATCTCTCTCTCTCTCTCTCTCTCTCTCTCTCTCTCTCTCTCTCTCTCTCTCTCTCTCTCTCTCTCTCAGGGAAATCCCCCTCTTAAATCTGCACATGGGAACATGAGAATCTGGCAAACTACACTATTAAAAATATTAAACTATTAAAAACTATTAAAATATTAAGATTTGGCTCAGAGCTTGAGACTACAGACATTTGAATTGCTTTTTACTTCACTTGAAACATTTGTTGCATAAAACCTTAACACCTTTTAATTCAGCAAACTTTTTTTTAATTACAGGATTTCTATAATGTTAAAGGACATTATTGTAAATATGACAGAGTTAAATGTTTTTACATTGGGGATTTTAAATTTTACGTTTGGTGTTTCTGAAGCTGCTGAAGTGTGAGATTTCTGACTCAGACAAAGCTTGTGGCCTTTAAATATATGTAATTGAAATATACAGATGCAAATAGATAAAATGCTATAAAAGAAACACTTTAAAGTGTATTTCGATGTTTCTTTTCACTAGTCTGAAACAACATGTTATGAAAAGTCAAATAGCCCAAAACGCTAAATTGACCAATGCATGAAAAAACAATGTTTTTGCCTTTAGTGTCTTGCATAAATGACCATAAAACTTGGAACTTGCATTTCTTTTCCTTTTTTTTTTTTTTGACGTATACGATTGCAGGTAATGCCAAGTAAATCCTATCATATATATTTGGAACGGTTGCAAAAAACGGGAGCATCAGATACTGAAATATATTAGCTGTTTTATTGTTGTAACATTGTGATATTTTCAGGAGATTGTCTCAGGTGTATCTGTGTCTTTGTTTGCACATGCAGGTGAAGATGAGGTCCAGGACCAGCGATATGGAGGGGCCAGAGAACAGACCACTGAAGCCGCTCGCTAGAATACACAACGTTGAGAAAGAGGGAAGCAAACAGGAGCTGATGAGGGAGAAAACCAAAGCTCAAGAGGAGAAAGAGAGCAGTGAGGAGAAGGTTGTTGTTTGTGGGACTTTGAAAAAGCCTCAGAAGACTGGTGAGAAGCAGCTGAGGAGAGATGGACTGATGGACCTCTCCAAAGAAGATCTCATTCATCTGCTGGGGGTCATGGAGGGAGAAGTTCAGGTGAAATGTGACTGCGTGCTGCCATTCGTTGTGTGTTTATCATAGTAAGTTTCGGCCAAAATACCATTACTACTACAGTAAAAGTGCGGTAACCTGGTACACTGGGGGGAAAAATGGTGTAGGATTTACAATTTTCACTCCGAAACGGCTAGGAAATTTCACAAATAATTACAAAGAAACAGCAAGTAACATTGACATTAAATTTAATGTGAAATTTTGAAGTAGATTAAAGTCTACAATATATTTTCTTGTAAAACATCCTTCAATAATCTTGAAAAAAAATGTTTTACTGTGTACTTGCATCATTGTCATTCACAAAGGAATTAAATAAGTTTCTGAAGCGAGGAGATTCCATATGAATATATTTTGATTTAAAAGCACTAACAGAAAGTATTTTGACAGAAACTACTGTATGGTAATGTTACCTCTGGGTACCAGGGTAAATACAGTATGCTCTGGTTGTGTACTGCTCTTTTTGGCAAATGTGATACCCTACCTTTCAAAAGTTTGTGGTCAGATTTTTTTTTTTTGAAAGATAGAAATTAATACTTTTATTCTGTAATGACGCATTACATTGATCAAAAGTGACAGTAAAGACATTTATAATTATACAGAATCATTCATCAAAGAATCCTGAAAAATAGACTGGAGTAATGATGCTGAAAATTTAGCTTTGATCACAGGAATAAATGACATGTTATGATATATTCACATAGAAAATAGTTATTTAAAATTGTAATGCACAATATAACTGTTCTTACTGTATTTTTCATCACAAAAACGCAACCTGGATGAGTGTAAAATACTTATTTTAAAAACATTAAAAAAAATGTACAGGCCCCAAACTTTTGAATGGTAGTCTAGGTAATTTTTATATTCTGTGCATGAAGAAAATGTGCATGCTGCACGCAGGATGCAAAATGTAGTATATAGTGGACACAGCCACAGCCAATGTCATGTGGTTGTGTTCGTTTTCTGGTTTTGTAAAAGCAGAGAGCTCCTCCTTCTGGTGGACAGTCAGAATGTAACAGTTTGCACACTATTTTATTTCATTTTTGAAATCATTGAAGATAGTTAATTTCACAAAGGTTCATAGGTCATGTTTGTACCAAATTATTGTTTGTTTGGAGTAATTTGATAAACATCCAGTACCATGGTACCACAGTAATGCAATAATTCCATCCTTTTAGGCCCGTGAAGACATTATCCACATGCTGCAGTCTGAGAGAACACGGCCCGAGGTCCTGGAGGCTCATTACGGGTCTGCGCTTCCAGTCAAACCTCTTCAAGCTCTGCAGAGAGACAGTCTGATGACCAGCAGCAACATGATTAGAGACGATGTTTATGAGATACCTATGATAGAGGTGAGGAACATTGTTTCATTCATCTCTAAACCATTCAAACTTGAATTTATCTAAAGAACATTTGAATAAAAACGTCTGCCAAATACATAAAATGTAAAATGCAGTGCAGATTATAGCATATTGTTGTGCTAGTGCAAGAAATTGGTGATGATAATCATTGTTTTTATAGCTGGACCGTTTGGAGGAGAAGCAGCGTGACACATACAGGCGTATGTTAGAGCAGTTGCTCTTAGCAGAGAAATGCCACCGGCGCACCGTCACCGAACTGGACAGAGAAAAGCACAAACACATCGACTTCATGAACAAAAGCGATGATTTCACCAACTTGCTGGAGCAGGAGAGAGAGAGGTGAGGAGACGAGCTTTACACAACATCCTGTATGAATGAATCAGATGTCTGTCAACAGTGGGATTTTCAGTAAAATGTGCTCATAAAGTCCAAAAAATGATTGGTTAATTTTTATACGGGGGCTAGTTAATGATAATAACTCTGCTCTGAAATGGTCAAATCATAATGTAGGAAACCCTTCACATTGTAGCCTCATTTGAAAGAGACTACAACCACGTGGCATCAAAGCTATGAATTGCACATGATTGTATTGGTGACCACAGGCTGTCCTAAATCACACAAAGGGCCTTATAGCAGCGAATGAAGGGGTGACGGCTTCAAAAAGGCCTGTAGTTAGCGTGGTGGTGTTCTGCGAATGTGAAACGGGCAGATTGAGGCCCTGTAGAGCTCCAGTCATTAGACCAGGAGCATCTGAGCTATATATGGACATGAATAGACTCAAAAGAACATAAATGTCAACACGGGTCAAGAGCTTTTCTGGAAGCACATATTAACGGGATTAGAGTAGTTTCTCAAATAAATTAGTATATTATGAGGAAATTGAACATTAAATACATTTCCAATAACATTTTTTTTTTAAATATGAGTAATGTGGAAATATTATAAAAAAAAATAACATACAATGATATATTGTTTAAATTGTAAAATGTATGCATCATGGTGGAATCTGTGGTCTGAAAAGCACTTTTTTCTCACCACCTAGTCAGTTTCTGATGGATACCATGAAGTTTGGCCCTACTTGTTTTTTTTTTCTCTTTGATTATCCCGGTTCACTCTGAAACATGTCTCTCTGCAGGAGTAAAATCACAGTTTCATGGTGGACAAAGACACTGGTTAAGGATGTCGTTTTAATAATGTAGGCTTTAATTAAGGAGACCTGCATTTTGCACTTACCCACTTACCCACACGGTGAACATGATTTCAATAAGTATAACATGTTCCTGGATCAACATCTTTTTAGGAACATGACTTTCTTGGCAAAATCAGTGACCTTGGCTTACAGACACACAAAAAGTATTATTTTATCAAATAATATAATTGCAGATATTGCACCCATTAAATATTAAGAACAGCTCCGGTACTGTATGTTGAACTATACTTCCATTCAAAAGTGTGGGGTCATGGGGTCAGCAAATATATTTATTTTTCTTGAAAGAAATTAATACTTTTATTCCGCAAGGATGCATTAAATTAATAAAAAGTGACAGTAAAAACATTTATAATGTTACAAAAGCTTTCTATTTTAAATAAATGCTGTTCTTTTGAACTTTCTGTTTGTAAAAGAATTTAGAAAAAAATGTATCACAAAAATATTAATCTGTTTTCAACATTGATAATAATCAGAAATGTCTTGTGCAGCAAATCATCATATTAGAGTGATTTCTGAAGGATCATGTGACTCTGAAGACTGGAGTAATGATGCTGAAAATTCAGCTTTAATCACAGGAATAAATGACATTTTACAATATATTCACATAGAAAAGATTAAAATAGAGCTGTTTAAAATTGAAATTACTTTAAACATTAAATAGGATCAACCCCAAACTTTTTAACTCTAGTGCACTGCACATAGAAATAATTGATTAAACACTATATTTATCAATGGGAAATCAGGTGACTCATAACCGCAAAATCCAAACAATTCCAGACAGAGACAATGAGATCCTTCATATTCTGATAAGACCCCTATAGTGGTCGACCACTGTCACGGTCCCCTGCCTCACTTCCCGTTTACCACCCTGAACTGGAGTAGCACACGATATTTTGCTCAAAACTTCTTAATGAAACTCATCCTATCTTTTGAACTGAAATAAATTGAAATATGCTCTATTAACCCCAAATGAGCATGTGCTTAGATTCTAAGGTGCTGTGAAAAGACTGTAAATATATCTTTAATTTCCTAATCTTTTGTTTTTCATATATTAATTGTACTGGATTTTAAAACAGAATTCATTTGTGTGATGCACCATCAGGATAAAAACAGTCTACAAAAACCTTATTTCTTTGCTCTAGTTTATTGCATTGGCACCGTTCAGTCACACCCATTCCCTCCACTTATCACGCTCATCTCGAGCCCGTGTATTTGCACATTCCTCCATAATTCTCTCATTTCAGAGATTCATAGCAGGTGAGGTCACTGCAGCACCACGCCACCTGGGACTGAACGCGGGGCGATGGCGGGGAATCCCGCCAGGAATATAAAACTGTTTCTAGAAGCATCCGTAATGCCCTGCCTCCTTGAATTACCTCTCTCTCTTTCACATGACATTTACACTTGCTGTTTTTCCTCTTGAAGTCCCACATTCAAAAAAAGACTGTAATCTGAAGAGGACAAATAGTTTTGTTCTTTGATTGGCATATAGGTCAGTGCAAGACAGACACTTATGATTTTACCCTCAATCATTTTTGTTGTTTTCATGAAGTCACTGTTTCATATTCCTTTATGTAGGCCCACCTCAAGACTCTGATAGTTTTGTCTGTTAATATGGCCTTAGGTCCTCTATCATTGTAAGTCTAGGGGATTTTTTTCATCTGTTTTATCATTCGGCAGGCAACAATTATAAGTCTGATCACCTAGAAAAGTAATAGCACATCATTTATGTCTGGAGTTACACATCAAAGTTTCAGACTTACTTTAGCTGCATTAGCAAACATCACCAATTAAAACTACATCTGGAAGTTTCATATGCTCTTGATATTCAGGCTGTAATTTAAATCGCAAGCACATTTATTCTAGACACCAGATGATGATGTCATTCTATCACCATTCACATGATTTATTATTTATTAGTCTCTCGCTGCACATGTTACAGTGGATCTGATGATTTCTGAAGAATTTACCAGCTGTCATCTCAAACCTTTGCCAATATCAGAGAAACGACCCACTATATCAGTTAACTTCCTGCAATAATGAAATGATTCAACCTTTTTTTCCAAATATTATTTGCTAAGCAGTGACCTTTTCATTTTTACTTTTTTTTAAATTTATTTACACTAAATGTATGTTTTTTCATGTTCATGCTTTTTTTGTGTGGAATAATTATGATTTTTTTTTAAGTATTTTTAAAAATATATATACAAAATATATACTCACAAAGGCTGCATTTAATTGATCAAAATACAGTAAAAACACTGATATTCAGAAATATTAGTACAATTTAAAAGAACTGTTTTCTATCTTAATATATTTTGAAATGTAATTTATTCCTGTGATCAAAGCTGAATACTTTCAGCATTATTAATCCAGTCTTCAATGTCACATGATTCTTCAGAAATCATCATTCAATTTTAAAATATATTCAAATAGAAAAGTTATAGTTTAAATTGTAATAATGTTTTACAATATGACTGTTTTACTGTAGCCTATTTCTGATTAAATAAATGCAGCCTTGGTGAGAAGAATAGACTTCTTTCAAAAACATAAAGAAAATCTTGCTTTTCTGTTTCTTTATTTAATTATTTAGCATCACATTTCTGAGTGACAGGGCTTCATCTGAACCAAAAGAGTGCGACATTGTTCTCTTACAGAACAAAACTTTTCCCTTGCATTGTTGTCTGTTCCCATGGGAATGCTTGGTTGCATGTGAGAAAGGAAGTAATTGGGTCATTTAATAGTTTATATGAAATGGAAAGGGAACCCTTGAAATGATACAGGGTGTTTAGTGCATTGACCACAGCTCTAATTGTCTGTTTCCTAAAACAATATCCTGACTTTAGTCTCGGGGGGGAAAAAAGAATAAGAGAAGAAAGCTGAGAAAAGACTGCATGAAAAGCTCTCAGATGACCCCGCCTCCTTTACCCAAATAAGGGCAGAACAGATCTATGTTAGAGGGATGATATCAC
Source organism: Meda fulgida (assembly GCA_030578275.1). Classification (NCBI taxonomy): domain Eukaryota; kingdom Metazoa; phylum Chordata; class Actinopteri; order Cypriniformes; family Leuciscidae; genus Meda; species Meda fulgida. Next base: position 3,815,703 of record CM060635.1, read on the forward strand.
CAGCAAGTGGGGCAATGCCGTTTCACACAACATTCACCTTTCACTGCGCTCATGACATGGTTGGAATGTGATGGCTAATTTGGAGAACCGTTTAATGATGCTTTGAGCAGAGTAACAAAAGCTGTGCACTTCAAAACATGTTAGGCATGGACCCACCTGGACTCCTCAGCTGCAGTAGATGGTGAGTTTGAAAACAGATTGAAGTGTATGCAAATAGACTGACAGTATTCATTCATGGGTCTGTTTGGATATGTTATAGTGTATAACTGCTGTAAAATTCTCAATAAGGAAATGAGATCATGGAATTATGAAGGAAATATGCTGCAAACTCTGTGCACCTATTTCGCAAAGGACAAGTTCCTCTCGACAGGGAGACTCCCGCAGAGCTCAGTGTATCAGTGTAAACATTCACCAGCATCATAGACTTTTCTTCAAGTGCCCTTGTTGGCACAAATTCCACTGTTTTGATGTCCTAGTAGAATTTTTGCCAGGTGGGAACTTTTTCCTGTTGACGTGCCAAGCTGTCCGCGAGCTGTGTTTCGATCCTGTGATCATGCAAGCATGAAATGTTCAGTAACTACTGTCAGAGGCAATCACTGAGGCATTGAGACACTGCTCCTTGTTCTTATAACTTGTTATACTGCTTGTCTTCTACTTCAAATCTCTACAGCTCTTATGCTAAGTTTATTTGTTCACTTCCAATAAGGCAATATGACGAAAATAGCAGAAACACTGCATCTGACATCATCATTTCATACTGTTATACTGTGAAACGTTAATGTCATAATATATATTCTAAATATACATATGAATATGAAAATTATTTGTGTATATATATATATATATATATATATATATATATATTCCATTTTTTGTATATTTATAATAATATATATTAATATTGCTCAGTAATGTTTTTTTTAAATGTGTTTAATTTTCAATTGTGTGACTCTGAGAAGGACCATGAGAGTGACTGTAAAGTTTGACCTTTATTTTGAATGAGAATTAATAAATGAATCTCTTTTTGTTTCCACCAGACTCAAGAGACTATTGGAGCAAGAGAAGGCCTACCAGGCTCGCAAGGACAAGGATCACAGCAAACGTCTTGAGAAAGTTCAGGAGGAGTTGGTTAAGTTGAAATCATTTGCCCTGATGCTGGTGGATGAAAGACAGCTTCACATTGAACAGATTGACCAGCAAAAACAGAAGTTCCAGGATCTCAGCAAGAAGCTCCATGAAAGAGAGCAGCATTTGGATATCATCAACAGCAAAGCTAAAGAAGACAGCCAGAGGATCCAGAGCCTGGAGTTCGACCTAGAACATAAGACCTCTAAATTTTCACAGGAACATGAGGATATGACCGCCAAACTGGCTAAACAGGAGTCTGAAAGCCGACAGCTGCGCCTGAAGCTGGCCAGCTTGTCACGCAGGATTGAGGAGTTGGAGGAGACCAATCGTACACTGCAAAAGTCAGAGGAGGACCTTCAGAACCTGCGGGAAAAAATAAGCAGAGGGGAGTGCGGGAATTCGAGTCTAATGGCCGAACTGGAAAACCTTCGGAAGAGAGTTCTGGAAATGGAAGGCAAGGATGAGGAGATCACAAAAACAGAGGCACTGTGCAAGGAGCTAAAGAGGAGGCTTCAGGATGAGGAGAATCACAGTCGTGAGCTGAAACTAGAGGTTGAAAAGCTGCAGAAGAGGATGGTGGACCTGGAGAAACTGGAGGGAGCTTTCAACGTGAGCAAATTTGAATGTGCTCAGCTTCACACCAACCTGGAGAAAGAAAGAACTTTGACAAAGAGCTTGGCATGTGAGCTAGAAACAGTTAAAAACCATATCAAGGAGCTTGAGTGCTCAGAATCCACGCTTGAAAAGACTGAGATGGGTTTAAAGGATGACTTGACGAAACTAAAGTCATTCACAGTGATCCTAATGGATGAGAGGAAGAACATGGCAGACCGAATCAAACAGGAGGAGCAGAAAAGTGAAGAAATGAGCAAACTGTTTAAAGCTGAGCAATGCAAAGTAATGGAGGTCACGGAAAAGCTGATTGAGGAAAGTAAGAAGCTTCTTAAACTGAAGTCTGAAATGGAGAAGAAAGTGTCTGCTTTTACCAAGGAAAAAGATGATCTGAAGTCTGAACTTGCAAGTGTAGAAGAGAAACGAAAGGATCTCAGCGTAAAGGTATGTCAGATGCAAAGTAAAATGGATGAGCAAGAGAAAGCTGAGTGGAAATCTACAAGAAACAGAGCTATTGTGGACAAAGTTGGATATCCTGATGAGGACAACAAGGTAAAGGAGCTCACGATGGAGATTGAGAGACTCAGGAACCGTCTTAAACAGCTTGAGGTTGTGGAGGGCGATTTGTTGAAGACAGAGGATGAGTATGACATGCTTGAGAAGAAGTTCAGAACCGAACAAGATAAAGCCAACGCTCTTTCCCAGCTCCTTGAGGAAATGAAGATGCAGATCACCAAGAACAAAGCCATAGAAAAAGGAGAGTTGATAAGCCAAGAATCTGAGCTAAGACTACGCTGCAAAATAGAGGAGGCCAAAACGAGGGATCTTCAGGCCGATGTCCAAGCTCTAAAGGAGAAGATTCATGAGCTCATGAACAAGGAGGATCAGCTATCTCAGATTCAGGTAGACTACACGGTTCTCCAGCAGAGGTTCATTGAAGAGGAGGATAAAAAGAAAGACATGAGTCAAGAAGTTCTCAAACTAACCAAAGAGTTGGAAGCTACTAAGCGCTATAGCCGTGCCCTTAGACCCAGCATGAACGGGAGGAGGATTGTGGACGTTCCTCTTGCTTCCACTGCAGTGCAGACTGATGCAGACATCAACGAACACATCGAAGATGAGACTACAGCTGTGTTCATCCAAAAGTCTGTTCTAGAGGAAAATCACATCATGAGTAATCTGAGGCAGAAAAGCCTCAAGAAACCGACTGTGTTGGACCGTTACCCACCGGCTGCGGCAGAGTTGGGGATGAGAAAGTCTTGGAACCCTTGGATGAAAAAGAAAGAAGCGGTTACTGTCATTCAGGATGTTTCATCAACCCAGCAGGTCAATGGAACAACATCACCAGAAATAACCATGTCTCGGAAATCCGGTCAACCTCTCCATATTAAGGTGACTCCAGACCATCTGAGCAGCACTGCCACGTTGGAGATCACCAGTCCACGTGCTGAGGACTTCTTCTCAAGTACCACCATCATCCCGACTCTTGGGCTCCAGAAACCACGCATAACAATCGTTCCTACTTCTATGTTGCCCAAGTCCAAAGCCAACGAAGGGCCAGCTGAACGAACAAAGTCTCCAGTCACTATAACGGCCATCTCCAGAGCTAAATCTCCAGAGAAAGGTAAAGGTTCCTTCTCAGAGCATCCTACTTCTCCTCTGTCCATTATAACCGTTAGCGCAACTCCGGTCTCTCAGGCATCCGTCTCCCCAGAACCCCATGAGATGACCATGGGCAGAGCCGTGTTCAAGTTGACCCCTGAAAAGCAGACAGTTCCAACGCCCATCCGTAAATACAACTCCAATATTATAACCACGGAGGACAACAAGATCCATATTCACCTGGGGTCACCTGGGTTCAAGAAACCTCAGGATGACAGAAGCGGCACAGTGACGGTTTGGCCAAATGGTATGAGCTCAGACAGCAAGGAGATATCAACGGGGACGGTTCTGCGCTCTCCCAGACAGACGTCTGCTAATGTCGGGAACATGATCCAAGGCAAGGTGACCAGCAGCATCACAATAACCCCCATCACATCGGCCCCAACCAGGTCTACTCAATCTGTGGTGAGTACCAGATTTATTACGTTGTCCCTCTGTTTGGATTTTAGAAGATGCGGAATGAAAAGTGAGTGTGTATATATGCAGGGCCTAAAATTAACACTTGCCAAATGCCAAATGCGAGTAAAAATCAACGTTGACGAGTATATGAAACGGCGTCACTCGCCAATTGGCCAGTAACATTTTTATTATGAATTCTAACAATGCATGAACGTGAACGACGCTCAGGACAGTTGGCGGGACAGTGCTTTATCGCCATGAAAGTTTAAGCTTTGACAATTAAAATATTCAGGCGCAAGAAGACGCAAAAGGAGCTCATTTCGTTACTCGCGCATTGTGTGGAAAGTTAGATGTGCACGCATATTTTATTTTATGTTTATTTTATATTTGCTTACTGAAAACTACTGTTAGACCTATTTGAAAAACCTGAAAAGCACTGTTTATTTAATTTGTATATTTGTTATACTGTATTTATTTGTGCTTTTGCTTGTAATTTGATTATTAGTCCTTATTTTATCACTAACTGTACTTAATAATGTTTTAAATTCATACAAGTTAGGATAGTAGTTTTAGCTGTGGTATTAAATTGTGAATTTTCACTGGTATCTAAAATGTTGGTGTCATTACTGCCTGTTTTTGCAAAAACATTTTCATGGGTGGTAAAAAATATTTATAGCCAATACATTTTCAAGTCAACGGCCATTGGAAGGTGTGGCAAAAGGTTAGTTTTAGGCCCTGCAAACAGTATATGTCATCAAATGACTAGAATAGTCATTTAACAATTAATACTCTGTGATTTTGTGTCCCTAAAAACAAAATGATCATATTCAATCTTCTATATTTCAGTTGCTTCTGAAATGTTTCAAAATGATATCAGGGGGTGTCTTCTCCCTAGATAGCTCTCGTTCAAGGTATTTCTTTATCGCTAACCAACACTGGAATGTTCTGACATGTATGTCACCAAAAAAGCTTGTCAAGAAAATCCTTTAAATAGTGGCACCAACTGACCATTCCCCTCATGTTTAACCTGTTATAAAACTGAATTATGTGTGACCAGAACTAAGCTAACCTTCATATCCTTGCCTAGGAAAACCTACTAAATCAAGCACCAATTGTAATGAAAAGTTGTTAGCATAATATAATATTGCATTTTACATTTGCAAATATTAGATGAATAATTGAAAAAATAAATACGTACTTAGACTTAATACAGGATACATTCCTACTATTGTGAATTACCACCCTGTATATATTTTAAAACTATATATTTATTTGAACTATATGATTTTATTTTTTAATTCATTTTCATTTCAGCTTTTTAAAATAAATAAATCTAAGACCTCTTTGCAAAATTTTTATTTTTTTTTAGAAACAGAAAGTTAACCTGCATAAATACAAATACAAAATGCACTTTTTAAATCATGACAAAGACATGGTTAATAAAAAAAGAAAAAGAAAAAAAAAGTGATCTCATATTTCCCTTTGCTTTTTTCAGCATGGAACGGATGTGTCATCTCGCTCCACAGCAACACGAATCCCCATGTCAAAAGGTATGAAAACAGGGAAAGCGGTCTTAGGCCTGTCCACGACGTCACGCTCTGAAAGCCAGTCTATGAAAATTGAACTGAGGAAATCATCAGTTTGCAGCTCTGCAGCTGGAGGGGGAGGAAAGAGCTGAGATTGGCTCATGTTAATGTGGCACTGGAAATTAATCGAAGCACTACAGAACTGAATGAAATCTGAACAGAAATGTTGCAATGTAAAACAAAGCAATCGTTGGCACTGGGGACTCCACGTCTGGATTAAGAAACATTATTGTAATATTGTAAATATTTGCACGCGTGTTTTTTTTTGTGTGTGTGCTAAAGCACAATTTGACTAACACTTCACCTTGTTTTTTTTTTTCTTTTAGTATTTATTTTTCCATTTAGCATTTCACTAATGTTTTATTTTGTAAAACAGCTTTGGAGGTTTCCAGGGGGAATGAAATGTATTAAATGTCACTTAATGAATTTTGTGATTCCACTAAATAAATTTTCTTTTCAGAACACAGAAACATTTTTTTTTTTTTTTTTAAGTAATTTTTATTGATTATTTATATATTGATAGGAAATGGGGGGGGGGGGGATATTATTTATTTCTATCATGCTGTGTATATTGTCGGGGGTACTGGACCAAGGTCAGGAAACCTCCGTGATGTGTGAATAACATTTTAAACAATTTTGATGTTAGTAAAGCATGTTCAGTGGATAAATTGATACTCTTGATTGACCTGTTTTGGAGAATTAATAATTAATAATACACAAACATTTTTTGTAAGGTTTAGTTCACCTAAAAATGTTAATTCTGTCATTAAGTACTTTATTAATTTTGTTCATCTACAGGAACACAAATGAAGATCTTTTTGATAAAATCTGAGAGTTTTCTTTCCCTCCATTGACAGCTACGCAACTACCACTTTCAAGCCCCAGAAAGGTAGTAAAGACATCATTAAAGTAATCCTTGTGACTCCAGTGGTTTAACCTCGATTTTATCAAGTGACATGAGTGCTTTTTTTTTTTTTACAACTTTATTTACAAAAAATGATAGTAATCTCCAACATATTCACGAGAGCAGCAGACATTGTTGAGTGAACGTGTGCTGGAGATTAATATTCTGTGAAAAAAGTGGTAAATTATGAAAAAAAGTAATTTTGCCGCAAACAAAACGTCGTTTGATAAAATTGATGTTAAACAACTTGTCACGTGGATTACTTAAATCATGTCTTTACTACCGTTCTGGGGCTTGAAAGTGATAGTAGCGTAGCTGTCAGTGGAGAAAGTGCTCAGATTTCATTAAAAAGATCTTCATTTGTGTTCTGTAGATGAGTGAAAGTATTACGGGTTTGGAACAACATGAGGGTGAGTAATTAATGACAGAATTTTCATTTTTGGGTGAACTAACACTTTAATATAAATATAAGTACAAACTTTCACAAATTTTCCTGAATGTTTCACCCATAGAAGTCCATTACTGTACACATAATTTATGCTTCTTTATACAAACTGAGGGAGGAGTCTAAATAATGTTCTTTCTTTTTAATTAAACAACATTAATTTACAATATTGAACCCAGAACATTCCTATAATGAAGATTTTGACACATTTGTTACTTGCTTTGAAAAGGGGAAGTCTAGTGGCCTTCACTTTAATAAAAACAAGGGTCATTTCTTTAGATATCTCTAAATGATTTCTTCTGGAGATGTTGCAGTGTGATCTGAGTTTAGTGTTTAATCCAGGCCATCTGGGAGCCAGAGGACATTGTTATGAGAAATAAGAAACAACAGCTGGTGATCTGGAGTCCTGTTTAACATCCTGATCAGAGATCTGCCAAAGTCTGTTATTACGCATGAACTATTCCTTTAAAGCAACAAGCTTGTGTGTTTGCTGTTTTGTGTGTCACTATCAAGGGCTTTTAAAATCAATTAATTCCATTTTCACCGCAGTCTATTGCAGACATACTGATAGTGTTCGTTTTCTAATCCATCCATGCGTAATAACAGACTTTGGCAGATCTCTGATGACATCACTCATGAGATAGATTCCCAGAAAATGATCGTAAAATCGCTGATATTTTCACCATCCGTGAACTTGGCTGCTCAAAAAGCGCAGTATGAATTTGACACTGATTCTTTCCATGCAGTAAGTCGTGGGTTTCAGATGATTGCAGTTTTGTCTCAGTATAAGCTCACTTTCCCTGTTTTCATCCACAGAGAACCTTGTGCTCCTTGTGAATCGAGAGCCGCGCTGAGGCTGTTCCATAAAATGCCTGACAGAAGGGTCTCTACACCTGCCCTGCCTTCAAACGCACCAATATAAAGAGGGGATCTGTAGGGTGGCAGCTTGTATACACATGCATTCACACGCTAAGACAGACAGACGACAGAAACCTGGATGCCAGTAAAGAAAGTTAGAGTAAAAAGGTCATGCTTTTGAGAACAAAATCATAGGCCTACAGAACAGGAAAAGTTGCGGCATGTGAGAAGAAGAGAAACCCATATATTTTTTTTACATGTGTTTTGAGAATAAAGGCCCATTCACACCAATAACTATAACCATTTATTAAAGGATGTACTGCAGTTTTGCCTGGTGTTACTTAAATGCTCAAAGTCAGATGGATTCTGATTGTCAATGTTTTTATGGTTCATCAGCTAGAAAAAAATAGTTTTGAAAATGATTCCAACGATATTGTTCTTCTGTGCCGTTATCGTCATAGTTGTTGTCTTTTACATTTAGAACTATTTTTAAAACCATATTGCTATAGTTATTATCCTTGGTGTAAATGGGCCTTAAAGGGATATTCACCCAACAATGAAAATTCTGTCATTATTTACTCTCTATCATGTTGTTCCAAACCCATAAGACTTTAGTTCATTTATAGTCACATATCATTTGTTGTAAATGCAAGCTTAAGCATTTTCATTTGACGTGTGAGAACCAATGAGGTTCATTCTCGTGTTACGCAGCAGGTTTGAGCTTCAGCAAGAACCAATGAGGTTCATTATCGTGTTACGCAGCACGTTTGAGCTTCAGCAATAACCAATGAGGTTCATTCTCGTGTTACGCAGCACGTTTGAGCTTCAGCGAGAACCAATGAGGTTCATCCTCGTGTTACGCAGCACGTTTGAGCTTCAGCAAGAACCAATGAGATTCAGTCTCGTGTTACGCAGCACGTTTGAGCTTCAGCAAGAACCAATGAGGTTCATTATCGTGTTACGCAGCACGTTTAAGCTTCAGCAAGAACCAATGAGGTTCATTCTCGTGTTACGCAGCACGTTTGAGCTTCAGCAAGAACCAATGAGATTCAGTCTCGTGTTACGCAGCACGTTTGAGCTTCAGCAAGAACCAATGAGGTTCATTATCGTGTTACGCAGCACGTTTAAGCTTCAGCAAGAACCAATGAGGTTCATTATCGTGTTACGCAGCACGTTTAAGCTTCAGCAAGAACCAATGAGGTTCATTATCGTGTTACGCAGCACGTTTAAGCTTCAGCAAGAACCAATGAGTTTCATTATCGTGTTACGCAGCACGTTTGAGGTTCATCCTCGTGTTACGCAGCACGTTTGAGCTTCAGCAAGAACCAAAGAGGTTCAGTCTCGTGTTACGCAGCACGTTTGAGCTTCAGCAAGAACCAATGAGGTTCAGTCTCGTGTTACGCAGCACGTTTGAGCTTCAGCAAGAACCAATGAGGTTCAGTCTCGTGTTACGCAGCACGTTTGAGCTTCAGCAAGAACCAAAGAGGTTCAGTCTCGTGTTACGCAGCACGTTTGAGCTTCAGCAATCTTCATTTGTGTTCTGAAGATGAACGAAAGTAATTATTTGACAGAATTTTCATTTTTGGGTGAACTAACCCTTTAAATGCTTTAGTAAGACGAGGAAAAGCATTGAAAAAGTCAACAAGAAATCAAAATGGACACCATTTACTTTCTTGATGCACGTTCCTGGTATTATCTCAAATGATTCATGAGTGCACGTTATTCTAAAGGAAAACGTGTTTTCATAATTTTTCTATTGAAATTTTTTCATGTAAGAAATGTAGTTTCACGGAAGTATTGAAGTAAATACTTTTTTTATGGAAGTTATGGAAGTAAATTGGACTGTGTAAGGCAGTCCATGTTGACTTTAAACACTGGTCTATTATTAATTAATATATTGGTTGCTTTAAAAAAAAAAGACTGGTTAAAAGTGTCACTCCTGGGAGCAGTTTATTGATCATTTATCAATAATTGTCTGCTATGAATGCTGGCATTGATGTGTTAAATGATTGAGCATGTCCTGAGAGATGGTCATGTGGGGAAAAGGTTTAGTTAAGGATACTCACCGCATAGAACTGCGACCCACAAAATCCTTATAATCAATAGCATTTCATTTACAGTATATGACCTCTGTAAATGAGCGCAATGAACTGTCTGTCAGCTCCTGCATATATATAAAACTGAGAAATTCACCAAATAAAAACAAGTTTGAAGCACATCATGACTTTATGAGCCACTGGAAAAATCTGCAACACAAACAAGGAATGAATAAATCCACATTTGCATGAGATCATATCCATCTATCTGTCTGTCATGTCTGTATGCAAAATTGACAGGCTGTGTTCACTGTCCCCCCGGCTATGACGCGCTGCTAATAATTAGCTGCTAATTTCCCCTTCCCCTTAATGATTTTAATTTTTCCATTGTGTCAGTCTCTTTACTGTCAATGGGGTCAGTGCGCGGATAAAATAATCGTAGCAATGTCTCTCCTGAACAGCAGATGGAGACTCTCTCTCTCTCTCTCTCTCTCTCTCTCTCTCTCTCTCTCTCTCGCTCTCTCTCGCTCTCTCTCGCTCTCTCTCTCTCTCTCTCTCTCTCTCTCGCTCTCTCGCTCTCTCTCTCTCTCTCTCTCTCTCTCGCTCTCTCTCTCTCTCTCTCTCAATTCAATTCAATTCAATTCAATTTGCTTTATTGGCATGACTGTACATATTACAATATTGCCAAAGCTTGTAACACACAGTATAATAGTGAAGACATCAATAATAACAAAGTATTATAACAACTTAAATTGAAATGTACAAATTAAATGAATTGGAAAAAATAACAGTGTAACAGATTATAATTTCTGTGAACATTTGATACCACAGTATTTTAACATATACATAAACACATCACTGAGGGTCACTGTGGTGGACATTAGGGAAACACACTGAGGTCATACATATACACACACACACACACACACACACACACACTCTCTCTCTCTCTCTCTCTCTCTCTCTCTCTCTCTCTCTCTCTCTCTCTCGCTCTCTCTCTCTCTCTCGCTCTCTCTCTCTCTCTCTCTCTCTCTCTCTCTCTCTCGCTCTCTCTCGCTCTCTCTCGCTCTCTCTCTCTCTCTCTCTCTCTCTCTCTCTCTCGCTCTCTCTCTCTCTCTCTCTCTCTCGCTCTCTCTCTCTCTCTCTCTCTCTCTCTCTCTCTCTCTCTCTCTCTCTCGCTCTCTCTCTCTCTCTCGCTCTCTCTCTCTCACACTAGTTTCTCTGTCCCGTGAGTTCCGTCATTGACGCTGAAAATGTTTCGACACATTCTGGTAATTATTACAAATATTCTGTTTAAGTTTAATAATGTTTGGTAGCCTAGTTTACAAATAATTCAACATGCGTTAGCTTTTTTATCACGTCAAAGGTTCCGGTTATTTATGTAGGAGTTTGAGGAAGGAAACGAAACAATAAATGAAACCACCGTATGATGGTGGAGATGATCATGATTTATAGTTCTTTTGTAATTGTGTAGATGGTGTCTGTGTTTATTAAAGAGCTGCTGTTTGAGTGCACAATCTGCACATATATTTATGTGGTTTCATATTTCCTCTTTCTGCTCATATAAGTAAGCATAAACAGCGGTCTCACACATTTGGACTTTGGAGCATTTGTGCACATAAACACTGTCTGAAAGTCATTCACCTGTGTGAACTTAAATCACACATCCACTAAAAATCACCAAAACGCCAGATGATTAAAAGTCATTGGCCATTGGTTGTTTATTGTTTGTTTGTTGCAAGAAAAGATACAGCACTGCATTAAAATATGAAATGACAAGAAAAGGGAAAGGAAGAAGACAGACAAATACAGTCAAATAACAAAGCTCCTCAACTAGTAAGAAAACTGTGATCATAATTCTTAAGAAACCCGTTCTTTTTGTTATCAATGAGTTTAAGATATTTTACAATAGGGGAAATCTCAGTGTGAAAGACATCAAATCTAGGCAAAGTCTTGAGAATTTAAAAAAAGCATATAATATAACAAGAAAAATATAAACGTCTTTCAACAAAAAGTTTAAATGACATTTTATGAAAGGAGAAAGATAACAACTTAAGTTCTACCAAAAAGATTTAACCTGATTGTATTGGTAAAATAAATGAAGGGAAGTTTCAGAATAAGGAAGAAAGTTTTTGAGTCACAAAGATACGGGCGGATGACCTAGAAGCTGCAAAAATGTAAATGTAAGTGTAAGAGAAGAAAATAATATTCATGAATCAGAACATCTGTTGGTATGGTACACATGCAGTGAGTCTATGAACTGTCTTGTCAATATTACACATTATATTACATACATATATGCACACATTAAGTTGCTGAAGTTTATTGTTCACTTAATTGCAAAAGCGCTTATTTTCTACAATATTTAATATAGTTTCTGATGACATTTGTATGTGCATCACATTCACATTTGTCATCTTTAAGTTACTCAAATTGTTCTTTTATCTCCATGAGCCTCAGCAGGTTTCCAGAAGACAGATCTCCAGAACCGTCCTCAGGCAGCTGCTGAATAAGGTGCCAGAGAAGCAGAAACTGTTTCAGGTATGGTTGTCACTTTTTCTGACCCCTGACAGCGATATACTGTAATGTATAATTGAAATATACCAAATGAGTATATAAAGTCTGTGTTCACTTAATAGAGCTCAAAACGTTTTTCTTTGGTTGTTCACTCGTTTGTGTTTTATATGTGATTATAAAAATGTTGATTGATGTTTCTTGTTTAGGAGGCTAATGGGATGCCAGTTCATCTGAAGGGAGGAGTCAGTGACGCTGTTCTTTACCGTGCAACTATGGGTCTCACAGTGATGGGTATGATATTGAGCGTATTAACACACGATTGCCCTGTTTCACAGACAAGGCTTGAGTCTAGTCCCAGACTGCAATGCATGTTTGAGCTGTTTTAACTGAAAGCAACTTGCTATGACATCTCTCAGGCCCTGTTTACTCCTGGTATTAAGATGTGTTTTGGTCGATCTGATCATAAGTAGACGAGGGAGACACATACCGTTTACACCTGGTGTTTTAATCCGTCTCTTCTGTCCACTTTCCTCCTGATTTCTTCGAGGGGAGGGTCTATGGGCAGGTGAATGTATGGACTTTTTCAGATCTTTTGATCTAATGGATAAAATAAGCTCACGCAATTTACATATGAACGCAACTGGAGAAAACCGAGCGCTGTGAGTGTGTGTTAGACATCAGGAATGTTGAGAGAACATTGTGTTTGGTGCGTTTTTCATCTTCAAACCAAACTTGAGTCTCCAGCCGACAGAGTTTAAATCCCGTCTGGCTAGAGCTCTTCCCATAATGTTCACGCATTAGATCAGTAGACGGAGAGTAGACGGCCTTTTGTGGCTGTTCGACCACATGACCGGTTACACTACGAAAGCAATCTGACTATATCCAGAAGTGGATAAGCTCAAAATGTTTTAGACCCCGTTTACACTTGTATTTAGCGTCGTCCACTTGTGATCCGATTGACCAACATGTCTCTTAATCAGTGGCGGCTCCTGCAAAATCTCTCAGGCGGGGCAAATGTTTGGATGATTGATAAGGATAAGGTCCACCCATGCAATGAATAAATTAACAGCTTAAGCATGTAAAGGCAACTTCACTACTTTAATATTAATGAAAAATAATGACTCTTACAATAAATCTCATTGTTTGTTTCTATACTCACTATTATTACTCTGCTTACATCACATTACTCGCTTAATACACTGCGTTCGCCATGACGTTGTTCGAGTTCAACTGGCCTCCACTCGCGGGATGTCCAACAGTCTCTCTCGCTCTCGTTCTCTTTTTTATTTACATTTTTTTTCATCACATTTGATAAACATATTAAAGTAGTGTTTCATTTTTTCTTGTTGTTCAAATTCAAAATTGTTTTCAAATATTATTTGTCACTTAATCTTAAAGATTTTTAATAGTGTATGTTTGTTCCCACCAATCGCTGCACAAGTTAAGGACACGTATGATGACGTAAGCACGTTAGTGCGAGCCCTCCCGGCCCCCATAGAGAAGCATTGCAGTGCCTCCAGTGCGAAAAAGAACATGTTTGAATGCAAGTCTATGGGCGATTCTCAGCCAGAGTGAAATCCCCCAAAAGAGGCGGTACTCCACAGAACGTGACATGACGCTGATTGGACTATATCCAGACAGTGACGGCTAGCGTAACTCTGTGGTTGAATGAGATTGTGAATGTAATTGAAAAAGTCCCTTTCATTCACACTTTGGTGGTGCGTCGCCCAATCGCCCTAATGAAGAATCCGCCCCTGCCATTAACACCAGGTGTAAACAGAGCCTAAGGCACGTTTATAAAAGCTACTTAAATGTCCTAATTGAACTAAGGCCTCATCCTGGCTTAATCTAAGCTCTGTCTGAGAAACAAGGCCTATGTGTTGGTTCTGGGTGATTGCTTACTAGCCCAAGCTTAAAACGCCCACTCCCAATGTCTGTATATAGCTGTGGCAAATTCAAATTCGTTCAAACCGCATAATTTACCACGATGCTTGACATGTCTTAGCAAGCATGGATATGTATTTGAGTTAATAATCATAGTAAACTCTAATCACTAATCATTCATGTGTCTCTTTTCAGGAGCTGCATGCGTCATCTATAAACTAGTAAAGGCAGCTGTGCCTCAGAAGAACTGATGTCAGCTCCTGCCCTCGTTTCTGCTCAAATGTGATGTTATGAGCATTTCACACCATATTGTTTCATTTGGAAGGTAAAAGGGACCAAAGAGATTTAAATAAAACAAACTGTGCCTGTCATAACTGGACAAATCTTGATTGTTTTACTTTACTCAATTTACTGACAATTGAAATGTCCCCAAATTAAAATTATTTTAGGACTACTATTAAGATATTTTTTGCCTGGCATTGCACATATTTTGCATTGCAAATTTTCTTTATGCAAAATATCATTATTTTCTTTTGATTCTGGGGTGTAATGTTACAGACTTTAGATGTTTCTAAGCTGGTTTTCATGCGATTCATCTTTTAATTCTAGTTATTGATGAGGTTTGTCTTCTGATTTCATGCCTCCTCCTTTTGAGATGCATGTATGTAATAGTATTCTTCTCTTAAAGAACGTGATGAAGAAAACAAACATATAAACTGTTTTCCTTCTGAAAGTGTACGTAAGTTAGCATTAACTGATGCAGGATGTTTGAGACTCACAATTCAGCGTTTAGAAGCATGTTTTCGATACGGCCTGATTCTCGGACGGCTTCATCGTTTCCCAGGAGACAAACAGTAATGTGCATTTCCTTTTTGTTCTTCAAAACAATGTGTTTTCAAGGCATATATAATAGTTTTCAAATGCCTGTACATCAAAGAAATGTTTTCCCCTCTTGAAGTTCAAATTTACAGGAACTGATCATTTGAGCTCGGCAAACAGTTGAGCTCATATGGACATTTATCACATGCATTACGAACAATGTGCTCTTTGTGTCCCATACAAAATCTCTCAGTTCATTGCAGAGATTGAAACAGACGTAGCAAAAATAATTGCATGCAAATTATAAAACTATAAAGTACAGATCATTAATTCTGCAAGCCATCTATAAGGAGCAGTAGAAGTTCAAGCTTTCCCTTTTTCAATAGAACTATTATGTATTTCTCTCAAACAATGAGAGTAATGAGCTAATGATCAAATTAAAAACAGTCCTGAACTCAGTTGAAACAACTAATAGACTCAATGATCACGAATCAAACTCGACCCTGACTCCCAGTTGGCACCCATATGTTTTAAATGTCTTAATGTCTTATTCTTCAGATGGGTAACAGAACTGTTCGTCTCCATCCCCTCTGTGTGTTACCCGATTTGACCACTAGGGGGCTACATATTCAAATAAATGGAAATGCATGGTTGTAAAACTGATCTGTAGGCTCAAATTAATCCTGTCATAAGTACAGTTTACCATTTTATTTGGTTGTTTAAAAGTTTTTACAGTTTTTCTGATATTGCTGGGCACAATTGTTTCAGATGGGTAACAGAGCTGTTCATCATGTCTGGCTTGATAATAATATCAGGGGTGTAGTTTTGATTCATTAGATGTGTTGGACATCTCCATCCCCTCTGTGTGTTACCCGATTTGACCACTAGGAGACTACATATTCAAATAAATGGAAATGCATGGTCGTAAAACTGATCTATAGACTCAAATTAATCCTGTCATAAGTACAGTTTACCATTTTATTTGGTTGTTTAAAAGTATTTACAGTTTTTCTGATATTGCTGGGTTTAAATCTTGATATCTGTGTTTTGGACGCGGTAGATGGACTTTACCTGATCTAGCTGGTTACTAGCTGGTCCAGGACACAGCTACTGAAGCATTTTCCAAAACACAGCTACTAGCTTATAAGCTTGATTTTCCAGCAGGGTTTTAATATCACACAGAGAAAAAAAAATCATATTAAGTAACACTACAAAAGTTTGATTGCAAGATAGTCAAAGTCATAAACTGTAAAAGGTCAAAGTCTTGCACAACTAGCTAAAAGTTGTGTTGGCGCGAAGATGATGTTACCATAGCAACCACTCAAGCGCCTGCCGTTAGGACCGTTGAACGCTACGTCAGAAACAGTATCGATATTGTCTTTATGATTATGAAATTTTATGTTTAGCGTACATATTGCCCGAAATTGTATATAAAACTCTTCTTGATGTTTTACTATAGTGTCGGCTGTTTAAACTGTGCCGGGAGCATCATAAATCTTGTTTTCTTTCTTTTTTTGTGGCGCGAGATCCTCAGGCTATTCCGAAAATGACCGATTTATATTTATTTGGAAATATTCGCCCTTCTGAAAACCACATTCTAATTACTTTTATAGTTATGTATAATTCCTTAACTTTGCAGTTGAGTTAAAAACAAAGGCTATATCCTGAATATCAAAATAAATGTACGCTATATTTAAAAAAATCTCGTCCGGAGTAATGCAGCCTATTCCATAATAATTCCTGCTGAAACCAAAAACATAGATAAGTGCCACACTGCAGGAATGCCGAAAATATGCGTGCCTTTCCAAAAGCGCATCCCAACACATCCATCCATCACACGGTGACGTCAGAGCTCCGGGTTCGGGATCTGCCCCCTGTTTAGAAGCGGATTCTAGTCTGAGATCCTGTGCATTTGAAAACAGCCTTCACGAGCTGTGGGTGATCAGATCCTCCTCTTCATTTTCATCTCCATCACCACACTATCACGGAGAATCTCTTGCCTTTCTGAAAAGACCTTGCATCTGGGCGAATTTTCCACTTTCATTCAACAGTTTTGTGATGTATTGAGAGATTTTGGAAACTTTGGGGAGTTTGGTAAGTGCTCATGTGGAGTTTCTTCTTTCATTGATAAACCTGTTTTAACGTATATGGAGGAAGGGGTTATTGATCTTAATTTTGAGACGTATTAGATAGCCTACATGTGAATGTGTGCACACTGACCCATTTTCAGCTTCTCTGATCACTTTTTCCATAGACGTCTGTATGGTGATTTCATTTTTTCCACCACCCTGTTATTGTGCTCTTTCAAAGTTGATTGGAATGGTACTTATTTATTTTCTTTAGTTGAGAAATCTAGATAACTTGTAAGGCTCATAAGACGTGGACTTCATTTATTGGGGCATTTACCCAATTTGCATGTAATGTGCTTAAAGAATACAGGTAGAAGAGCTTAGAAAAATATAATTAAAATATTTAGAGTTTGGCATAACAAATGTTAAGAAAGCACGTTTTCACCATAAGAGGTTTTAAAGACTGATTTAGCCTTATGTTTGCTTTTTCATTCAACTTGACTTAAATTCTTACACTATTACAACACCAAACCCAAGACAACGTGTGCCTGCATGCTAAGTTTTGACTCACACATTGCATGTCCATTCACCCATTCAATTAAAACATTTTAAATTAAATGTTGCATGTGACCAAGTGTATTTTTTCAAGTTTTGTTTTTCATTCATTGAAATACCCTTTTGCCCTAGTTGATTTTAGAAAATCTTGCCATGTGATGAACGCCTTTTTCACCAAAAGTGCAAATGCAGTCTTAATTAAAATGAGGTCATGTATAATATAAAAGGACTGGAAAAATGTTGTTTGAAATAGTTTTAGATTGAGTAATCATGCCACACTGCTTGAAATGTCAGGGCAAATACTAATTGCTGAGTGATATTAATGAACAACTTGAACTCAATGTGCAAATATTTTGTGAGCTGCTTGTTCTTGCGTTGGTAATTATTTATAGCAACATGCTATATGTGTAACACAGACATCAAGCACATTGCCAAAGTTTAGAGACAGAGCAGCATAAATATATGGATGTGAAATCTGAATTTGTCCAGGCACAACAGGGGGCGCAGGAACCCTGCAGAAAAGTTTTTCCACCCCTGATGTGCAGGATCCAAAATCAGGCAAATTTCCAGACAATTGCATATAGTCTATGAACTCACAGTTTCCGACGTTAAACGGATGAATCAGTGGGGTTTGCAATGACATACAACATATGCAGTTTATAATCGTTTTACAGTTAAACTGCTGTTGACAGAAAAGGTTTTTCTAAGGGCCACAGTGAGTTATTTTAATAAGTGACCTTGTTTTATAAATATTTTCCAAAAAGTTTTGGAGTATTATCCACGAAAATATTTTTTTTCCTCTGCTGACCAGAGAAACAGCTTGAATTTTAAATGAAGAAATAATTAAAATCAGATTTGAATGAGATCTCTTGCAGTGAGTTGTGCTGGAGTCCAGTGCATACTCACTTATTTTTTATTTCTGGGTTGATTTATGAGCAGCGTATGTGTGTGTAATATGTTTGATTTTTCAGATTAATTGATGTTCTGCTGATACTGGGGTGAAGATGTCGGTCGGGCGTTTGGCAGCGGCCGCTCTCTTAACACTCGCAGTACTGACATCAGTGAGAGCTCAAGGTAAAAAAGCCAACAAATCTATCCCCATACACCCTGTTAATTTAAAAATACTTTATTCCAACAGTTTAGATCATAGTCTATTGTTTCTAAAACATATATAAATAATAACTACAATAACATTTGTCTTTGTTTAAGTGTTCAATATTTTTCAATTTTTCATTTAATCTCCCCAAAAAAATGAACAAAAATAGAGAAGAAAAATTGTTTCCATTACTGTAGATGTGCATTTCTAAGTGTTGTTTCTATTTTTAGACACTAGGTCGAGTTTAACTCTCCTATAAGATTTGTTTTAAACAATTTGTGGTTTTAATGCTATAGTTGAAATAGAAATGCATGACAGGACAGGATATTTCATTAGTGTTTTTCAGCAACTTCTTCAAGAGTATCAACTGTAATATATTTCAATTGCAAATTATCGGATAGAACATGTAAGGCCAAACCAGCAAATGTTTAGTATTGAATATGACTTGATTTTTAAATATTTTCCACATGCAACTTAAGACCCATGATCATTTGCTGGATACCAGATATCTCAGCCAGACAGATTCACATTCAACTTTTATTTCTCTAGTAAAAACACTTTTTCATTTATTTTAGTATTTACAGTATATCTTTCAGTAACCGAGCTCTTTGTAGGTTTGAACAGTCTTAGAGGTATTAAAACTGTGACTTAACCATATCAAATCATTGAATAAACGACAGGGTGTTAAAGCGCACATAGCCAGTTCAGTGGAAAGTATAGTGGAACATTTTACAGCTTTTATTGTACAAAAAAAAAAGAAAACATGTGGAGGCCAAGTTTCCCTTCCCCACTTTCCACACTCTTAGAGAACAAAAAGACAAAATATGAGCTTTATAATTTTTTTCTTAGGAAAGAGAGGGCAAGAAGTGTGTTACTTCTCAATGCTGTAGTATGTCAAAAAAGAAAATTCTTAGTTTAAACATGTTCCTCTGATATAAAATACAAACAAATACCTTAACCAACGTTATCATTTTCTTATATGAAGTGGTTAAATGCTCAGCATAGCAAAATAAATGTTGTTAAATGATCTTCGAAGTTTGGTTGCACCAAAACTGGTTTGGGTTGGATGGACCCAAAAAAGAAAGAAAAAATCTAGAATGGGTGATGAATCGGTGTGAGTTAGCGGTTGTGTTGGACCCTTTTGGAGTCAGAAATGGAACCGATTGTGACATCTGGTCAGCCAGGTTGGTAAATCTTGATTTTGGCGAACCTGTTCCCGGTCAAGCTTAAGCCCTGGTCAAAATTTGACCAGAGCTGCAGCTTCACAAAATATTTTATTGTGATATTCTGACATGCAGACACAAACTCTCAATGATCCACACAGACACTGACTTTTCAAACACAATACAACACAAAATACCATAAGAATATCCCTTTAAAATATTTCCAAGTTCTCTACATGTGCGTCTTGTACATGAAGTCCTTTTAGTCCCACAAGTTGTTGCAGACAACTTTTCATGTACAAGTGCATGAGTCTTCTAGTTCATCTAGACTGGTGCAATGTTACGTAACCTCTTTTCGTTTATATATTCACTTGTTTGTCACTATCCTGTATTTTCTTATTAAAGGTTGTCGTTGTGCACCCTTTTAAGCGGTTTGCAATGGAAAGTGATCACATTAATGCAGTTGCACATAAAATGTTACCCATTATTGTCAACTTTCAAGTCCATTGTACAATCAACATTTCTTGTCTATCTGTGGCGTCAACTATTTAAACAGTTCAACACAGCTCTTCTGGCTGTGTTGGGTTGACTGCATTGACTGCATGCACGTCACAAGTTATGGCCCGATGTAATGTTCTGTCGAGGTCTTTGTGGAACGCGCTTTACGTGTCTATGCTTGAGTAGTCAATGGCCCTACGGTCAGACAGCTCAAACAGATGTCATTTTTACCCAAAATGGCCGCCGTCAACGTTTGTTTCATGTTGCCTTGAGTCCTTCCCCAACAATGAACTTCACTGTTGGGATTTCGTCCATAAACCTGTATGCTCTTCTCATAAATACAGCATTTGGAATGGTTTCTTGGAAATAACTTGATTCACCTCCTCTTTCCACAGTAATGCCTCCATCAGACTTGAGGTTTAAGATTTTAAATGAAAACACAGTGCAAATGATATGGAAGCAACCGCTGTCAAGGACCGAGGGCTTCAGAGTACAAGTGACATCGGATACAGGTTGGTGAAACGGTGAAAGCGCTATAC
This sequence comes from Meda fulgida, assembly GCA_030578275.1. Lineage (NCBI taxonomy): Eukaryota > Metazoa > Chordata > Actinopteri > Cypriniformes > Leuciscidae > Meda > Meda fulgida. Next base: position 3,836,473 of record CM060635.1, read on the forward strand.
GTGTTGGAATTATAATGGCAAGCAACATAAAACATTTGCTAGGTTTTATGTTAGTGACGTGTTTCGGAAAAAGAAGAAAAGAAGGAAAAAGAAGTGAATTTTTATCAATTGCCAATTGATTGGATTCTGAATAAGTTGGCACTCCATACCAGAAAATGTGTGGTATGAAATAAAACTCACGTCAGCTAACATTAAGTGTTGTTCATCTACTGCCACTGAGCCCATTGGAGAAACACTTAAGGTTACTCACGGGGAACCGTAGTAAGTGTACCTTATGTTGCTTGAGATAAGAAAGCATCTGGTAAACGACAAGTAACCTTTAAACTCACTGCCACAGGCAACTCTCGGGAAATGCGTTCTGGCGTGCCCTTCAAAAAATGATTTAAACATGGACCATTACTCATCGCTTGTCTTGGGAAGTCATTAATGTTTCCCTAATCTAGGTCTTGTGTGTCTAGACTAGATTTATCTACTTATAAATGAAGGGTGGCTAGATATTATTTTGATGTAGAATGTATATCATGATATGACATTTAAACTTTGAAAATGCAAATGTTCCCTTCTGCCTGTAGAAGAGCCTGTTAAGGAATTCACACTTCCTCCAACCTCAACCAAAACCTCCATCAGAGATTTGACCCCCGATGTGGATTATGTTGTTACGATAACTTCATATTTTGGATCTGAGGAGAGTATACCAATCTCTGGTCAGATTACAAGTAAGTGGCAGGGGATCTTATTCTTTAAATATGTAATATAGGGATCCCATAGTCATGTAAGCCTGGAAGTCTCAGGGAACTTTTAAGTTGTGATTTGGAAAAAAATGTGGATTTGAAATACAAACATTCTGTTACACTCTGTACACTTTAAAATTGTTGTTATGTTAAACTATAAGATATTTAATTGACTAGAAATGGCTTTTTGTGATTGCAATCCCTATAAAACAGAGTGGAGAAAGCATGGAAATTTATTGGCCAAAGGGTATGGGAACTCTTTTAATGGAAGGAATACTTTTGCCTTAAAATGTATTGATGCATTGTTTTCTGTTTTAGTCCAATCAAGCGGTATTGGAGGAGTTACCAGGAAACCTCTGGTCTCAGATTCAGTCAGTAAGTACACATGTCCAGCCTCTTTCCATTGCTTCTGTGGTCTCTACATTTTATTGGGAGTTTCCATACTAGTCAGTACGCAAATGTGTGTATGCCTTTCTTTCTTTCTTTCTTTCCGAATTTATGATTCCTGATAACAATTTAGCTTGTTAGTCAGCATTAACTTTTCCAGACATGATAAATTCGAGCCAACGTTTCCAGCATGGCTTTTGGGTGAGAGTTTGTAAGTGGCCCCTTTCGTCTTGTTTGAAATAAAAACCCGAACCTCTCACAGTGCAGAAAATGGAAAGCATTACAGCCTCTCTCTTTACAAGAGCCCTGTGGCCTTGTCCTCCAGATGAAGGTGAAAAGCTTTACTTTTCCTTTCCTACATTAAGGAGAAGTGGAAAATCCAAACACCCCCCCCCCCCCCACACACACACACACCCCACCCGAATACCATAACGGTTAGTTAGCTGCCTTCTGCAGATGACTCTCTAACAAAACCCAGTTTCAGTGCTTCCCTTCTGCAGGCGCAAGTGGAAAAAAGTTCATCTAATTACGGTAATAAAGGAAGGCAAGCTACGATATGTCAACAAAATCCTGTTCTTTACCCATCTGCCAACATTTACCAAAGATGTAGCCGACACAATCCTTTCAAGGGCAGCAAATTCCACAAATCGTGATAGAGGGCAAATTTGATTGAAAGATGAGAAATTTTTCCAAACCGTATAGAGGATTAAGATTAATGGAGTTCAACCTAGAGGGAATGACTAGTAATGACTCGCCTAATAGCATTTCATATAGAGACATACTCAACCAATGTGTCAATGGGGAATGAGTTGTAACTGGTGTGCATTGCATAATAGAGACACGTGGTGCTGTTATAAAGGGGATCCCATTTGTATTTGTACATGTAAATTTTCTATATTTTTATAGACACTGAAGCATACAGTATCAACTAACACGTAAACCTTTTTGCATATTTACAACATTTGAGACATCCAAATCTACAGGAACCTCTGTAATTGTCATAATCTTTGCGAAGTTGCTGTTGCAGGTGACCAATGTTCATTATTCTCATTTATCGTTAAATGATGAAGAAAGATATTTTTAATGGCAAATTTATATATAAATTAAGTTACAATGTTAAAATTGAATTATCGTCAAAGCTCAAAAAGTATGTAAACAAAAGAGAAAAATATGTGAAAATTGTCACAATGGAGAATTAAACTGTCAAGTAAGTCAGTGTTAACTATAAATGCGTTCATTTGTGTTAAACATACTTAAACTCATTCATCAACATATGTATTCTATTAATTCAATATTATTTGAACCTCTAAGGATTCATAAACATTAATCTCTAAAGTTGTACATTTGTAAAATGGTTTTATTTTGTAGCAGAGTCTATCTAATGTTTTTAAAAAAATATGCAATTTATAAACTTACCATGCAAATGAAATAACATGGTTTTATAAAACTAAAAGATTTGGTCTTTTTCTGAAATGGAAAAATTGGTCAGAGTTTTGAGTTATGTGCCAAATGTGTTTGCCAAAACTCTTGAATGGTTTATATTTTAGAAGCTTTGCATCCTTTTAATAAATTCATCCCCTTATCTGAAGCCAAACAAGCTTCTGACTCATTGACCTTTCACTCTTTTTCCCAGAATGCTCAGTAAGTGCCATTGCTGACCTGGTCTTCCTGGTGGACGGTTCTTGGAGTGTCGGGCGGGACAATTTTAAATTCATCCGCAGTTTCATAGCAGCCATGGCAGGCGCGTTTGACCTTGGAGAGGACAAGACTAGAGTGGGTGTGGTTCAGTACAGCACGGACACCAGAACCGAGTTTAACCTTAACCAGTACTTCAAAAAGGCCGATCTGCTCAGAGCCATTAACAATCTGCCGTACAAGGGTGGCAACACCATGACAGGTACCAAATTTATACTTATGAATTCATCCTGAAACCTACAAATAATATTACTGCTGAACAACAAAGCTACAATGTGAATTTCAAGTCTGTGATTGTTTTTGTGTTTTGTGCGTGTGCGTGTGCAGGCGAAGCCCTGGACCACCTGCTGAAAAACATGTTCACAGAGACCGCCGGTGCTCGTAAGGGATTCCCCAGAGTGGCCGTAGTTATCACAGATGGGAAATCTCAGGACCCTGTGGAGGGTTATGCCAAGAGGTTGAAAAATGCTGGAGTTGAAATCTTCACTTTGGGTATGTGGTCATTTATCATTGCTTTCTTTCTCGGTTTGGATTTCTTCTTCACAGGCAGCTTTCAAGAAATCCATCCACACAGAAGAAATCCTTGGAAGAAATTTTGAGAAATAATGCTATCATTTATTATTTTTATTCAGGGATCAAAGAAGCAGATGAGGAAGAGTTGAAACAAATGTCTTCAACGCCCTACAGAACACACGTGTACACTGTGCCAAACTTCGATATGATCAAAGCTGTGGAGAAATCACTAATCACGCAGGTGTGCACCAGTGTGGATGACCAGCTCAACTCGCTGGCTAGCGGCGAGGAAGGTAAACAAACAATAACAATTGTAAATCTGCTTTAGCAGGTTTATTAAACACAACCCCGAGCATTAAACATGACCCCATTTTTCCTCTTTTTGTTTATTTGCAGTTGTTGAACCAGCTTCAAACTTGCAAGTCACAGAGGTTGCATCCAAGTCAATGAGGGTGACGTGGGATGCATCTATAGGGGAAGTGACTGGATACAAGTTGCAGATGGTTCCCATGTTGGCTGGCAGCAAACGCCAAGAGCTGTACGTTGGGCCAACTCAGACCTCTGTGAATGTGAGAGATTTGTCTCCTGATACAGAATACGAAATCAGCCTGTTTGCACTCAGGGGTCTGACACCTAGCGAGGCAGTTATGGCGATGGAGAAAACCCAGCCTTTAAAAGTATCATTAGGTGAGGAAAGGTCCACACTCTTTAACTATCCACAGTTATCCATTGATTAAATAGTTGTATGACCCGCAAGCTCTTTTTACTTCTAGAATGTTCTCTTGGTGTGGATGTACAAGCCGACGTCGTTCTCCTGGTCGATGGTTCCTACAGTATCGGTCTTGCAAACTTCGCTAAAGTTCGAGCTTTCTTGGAAGTCCTGGTCAACACCTTTGACATTGGGTCGGAAAAAGTTCAAATCAGCTTGGTCCAGTACAGCAGAGACCCACACACTGAGTTCTACCTGAACACCCACCACGATCTGAGCGCTGTGGTCAAAGCCGTGAGATCGTTCCCCTACCGCGGTGGCTCCACGAACACCGGCAAAGCTATGACGTATGTGAGAGAGAGGATTTTTATCCAAACCAGAGGAGCTCGTGCGAATGTACCTCGTGTTATGATTCTGATCACCGATGGAAAGTCCTCGGATGCTTTCAAAGACCCGGCGGCTAAGCTTAGGAACACGGATGTTGAGATTTTCGCAGTGGGCGTGAAAGATGCTGTCCGCTCTGAGCTAGAGGCGATTGCTAATTCTCCAGTGGAGACCCACGTGTACACCGTAGATGACTTTGATGCTTTCCAGAGGATTTCCAATGAGCTAACCCAGTCCATCTGTCTCAGAATTGAGCAAGAGCTTCTGAACATAAAGAAGAGAAGTGAGTATCATTAGATTTTTTCACTAACTGCTGTTAAATTTGTCGGGCTCACTGTCTGGACGTGCATAGAACCATATGGTTCGAGCTCTGGTTTTGTACCGATCTGTAGGGTTAGTTGACCCAAAAATGAAAATTCTGTCATCATTCACCTTCTTTCTTTCTTTCTTTCTTTCTTTCTTTCTTTCTTTCTTTCTTTCTTTCTTTCTTTCTTTCTTTCTTTCTTTCTGTGGATCACAAAATAACTTTAGCAGAATGTCCTAGCTGCTCAATCCCAAACAATAAAAATAGTAAGCAAAGCTGTCAAGCTCCAAGAATAAACAAACAAGCACCAAAACATAATAGTTGTGTGCTGTATTTCAAGTCTGCTAATATCATAAAATAGTTTGGTGTCAGAAACAGGCCAACTTAAAATCTATTAGGTGCTGCCTGAGCCTGTAGTTGTTCTGTAACCTTTTTTGGCATTAAATTGGGATGTGAACTAAATTCTCATGGGAAACCAAAGGGAAAAGTCTCATATATTTCAATTCTGCTCTCCCTTTTAGATCTGATTGCACCCAGGTCTCTGACCTTCTCAGAGGTGACCTCCAGAAGTTTCCGAGCTTCTTGGGTAACAGATGCCGTGGATGTGCAGTCATATCTGGTGCAATACAAGCCTGATGCTGACACAGAAGTGGGCTACATCTCCGTCTCTGTGCCGGGAGAAACCACTACGGCCGTCTTACATCACCTTACTCCAGTCACAAAGTATGAAGTCAAGGTTTATGCACAATACCAGAAGGGAGAAAGCTTTCCTCTATCAGACTTTGAGACCACACTAGAAGGTTAGTGACTGTTATATATAAATGTTAGCTTAGCTAATTACTTTTAAAGGAATGTTGTTTTTTAAGATTGTCTTTCTTTTGTGCAACACAAAGTTTTTTTTTTAAATATCCTGGCCATTGAACCTGATGATTTTAAGGGCAAACTGTTCATTTAAGAGTCCCAACAGTTACCTTTTTGTGACTTCTATGTACCGATTTGTGCAGAACAAGGATCCGTGAACAACCTGAGGGTGTCCGAGGAGACCACAAGCAGTTTCCGTGTCTCATGGGGGGAGGCTCCCGGTCCAGTAGTCCGGTATAGACTCACGTATGTTCCAGTCCAAGGGGATAGTGGGTTGCTAGAAACTGCAACAGTTGGCCCTGAGACCACCATCGTTCTGCAGCAACTTTACCCAGTTACGAGATACCGTGTCTCTGTGGCAGCCGAATTCCCATCAGGTGTTGGACCTCAGATGCAGATTGATGGAACAACCAAAGAAGGTGATTGGAACAACTTAAAGTTTTTACATTCATCTAGGTCACGTGTGCCCACTCATTCTAGCATTTTCATTGGTTGGTACCCAGGCATTTATAGACCCACAAATCGCTTGAGGGTGTTAATCTCTGGTATTTCAGAAAACTGCCGTAAAGTTTTATTGCGATTGCTTGAGCAGCCAAACACCTTAAGTGAATGGAACATCAAAGTTGATTTTGATAAAAACTCAATGAGACGTTTCCCAGAATTTCTTTCGTTGAGTTGGCGATAAATGTCTGTTTGGTTAGGCAAAGCCTCTGGGTTCTTTATCAAGGCTGAGAGTAGTTAGTGTCCAAGCATGAGTCAACTTTGTCTTAATGGCTGCCTACAGCGATGCAGCTGCAGTCTGTCCACAGTTATTATCTGCGAAGGACAAATCCCAGGTCATGACTTTTAACTCCTGTGTTAAACTAGAGTTTAATCTCTGCATTGTCTCTGTTCCAGTCAACAGATTAGTTTTTTGCTGCTTGCTAAAGACACGTCTCCTCGACTTGTTGAGGAGAGGTGGGCTGTTACTAAGGCTGGCCACACGCTTGAAGATTTCAAGCCAGATTTTGGACCCGATTTGCAATGCCCAAATTCGGCCTGTTTCAAGCCTGATTAGAGGCTTCTCGCAACCGACTTTTTGTCCCAAACAATCCTCAATTTTGTGTTATCATTATGATAATTTGTCCGCTCCCGATTGCATCAGAGGCAGCACGGTCCCAAATCGTAAAATATCAATCATGTTTGATATTTATGACTCTTGATCGGACTGCCTCTGACTTGTTACCTTCAATAGCCAATGAAAGTGAGCAAGCTTCAACAACCCAACCGGATGTTGCATGCTTCTATAGCTGAAGCTATAGCTGAACAGAAGTGGAGTATTGAGAAAGATCACCCATATATATTCTTCTCCTTTGTTTTTCTTCACGTAAAACAAAACTCACGCCAGGAGAAACAGCTGACGACGTTGATTTTCCTCCATTTGTTTTTCTTCTCAAGTCTCACAGTGAAAATGTTATACAATTGACAAGTGTGTGGTCTCGCAGTCCGGACGAATCTTATAGTGTGCATTTAGAGGATTACAATGCTAAAAATAATTTTAAAAAGCAAATTAGTCCATATTACTTGTGCACTTTATTCCATGTCTGAAATATAATATGGCATACGATAAGAATATAGCATACAAGACATGTGGACTACTTGTTTTTGTCATTTTTGGAGCTTCCCAGTCACTATTTATTTTTATTGTCAATCATTTGTAAATTAAAATATATGGTGGGATCGAACCAGCAACCTACCAGGTACAATTACTTTATCCAAAGAAACATAAAGGAGCAAACCAGGATTAAAAGCATCTGTAAAATGACATGAGCACTAAGGCTTCTGTGAACCAAAGAATATATCCCAGACACATCCCATTTCTCCAGAAGAAAAAAAAAAATCCACTCAAATGTGGAGTTGTAATTATATATTGTTTGTGTAAATGCAAAAGGCGCCCAATGAAAGTCCCTGTGAGTGCATTGCAGCGTAAGATCTGAGATTATATTTGTAATAATTTGAGAAAGTACAGCCTTGGAAGGACAAGGGCATTTTTAACATCCTCAGCTCCTGTCAGAAAAGATAAACAAATAGGTTGAACAGAGTCAAGTGATTATAATGCTCTTTCTTTCCTTCAGCCCAGATAAACAGCTCACAGGTGTTCTGGGGTTTCAGAGGAACGAATCTTAAGCTACAGTAACATGGCTACAGTATACTCTAATGAAATTACCAGAAGCAAAGCTTGCCCAAGACCATAAATCACTGAATTCCGGTAATCTTATGTCACAGAATCTGCAGTGTCAGATTTGAGGGCCAAAGATTAGAGCCCAGAAAGAGTAAGATTTGAGTGATTGAAAAAAAAAAACATCCAAAAATGAAAATTATGTCATCATGCATGGAGCATAAAAGTAGTAATCTGAGATGTCAAGAGAATTTTTTGTCCATACACTGAAAACATATTGTGACCGAAAATGAGTAAAGTACCATAAAGGTTGTCCAAATGAATCATGATATAATTCTAAAGCTATATTATATCTGCCATTAGCTATATTTTTCTGTTTCAGTAATGTAGACCTAGTGTTGATAAAAAAAAGAAATGATAAAAAATGGCATCTCTTATCATATGTTTTTGTATTCACCACCATTACTTTGCCTAGCTGATGGTCATAAATATGGTGGTTTTATATAGGGGGAAAAAGTCACATGACTGAAAAAGATGTGCTTCTGAAGACTTGGAATATAGTACACAAGTGGTGCTTTTTGTCATTTGTGGAGAGATTTATGGGTTGGGAAGAACAAGAAGTAGATGATGTCAGAATTTTTGGGTGAATGTTTCTAATGAGGGTTTGCATTTGGTAGGCTAGAGATTTGGCCTGGTGCATCATAGTGAAGTTCAAGTTTAGTTCAGGGTTAAATCATGAAATGTGGACCATGTAGTGGTTCGTCTAGCACACAGAAGTCCCTGTTCTCAAAATATGATCTGTGAGGAGCGTAGCATTGTGGCTTGATTATGGACTGACATTGAACATGTCATTGAACATATGAGATGGTGATTTCAGTTCCTCCATCCATCCATTGATACTCGGTCGGTGGGAGCTGGGCTAAATAAAGTTCTCAATTGCCAAAAATTACATAATGCAGGAACTATGCAACTCCATCCCACTCCGGAACAAAGGAGTAGAGCAGTTACCCAGACATCTCTGTTCCTTCCTTTGCGTCCTCATGAGGATATGCATAAGGCAGATCACAAAAGATTTCCGTTCTGTCCCCAATCTGATGCAGGTGTGTATTGACCGGGCTCTGGTCCAGTTTATGACCTAGTGTGTCCATTTGTAGAGCAGAGATACAGTCCCAGATGCTATGTGCATTTTGAGGTAATTCACACTGTCTTAGCTAATCATTTACTTGTTTGTGTCCAGCAATTCTTCAACAGGTTCAATTACTGCAAAAAAAAAAAAAAGTGAAATGCTACGTGACCAGTGGGGGTGGGGTGGGGTGTAATACAATGCTATATCAGATAATACGTACAATGAAAATTGTAGAAATAAATAACATTAAAATGTCCAGAAATCAATTACAATAATACATTGAGTTTAATGTATCGACATAGAACTCATGTGATAGTTTCAATCTTGCGTCTACTACTTACAATACATTGTGCATAAACAATCACGTTAGTTCATAAATACGTAGATCCGCATACAATGTCCGACTTAATCTTCCCTCATGGTCAGGTGGTTGAACTTGTGCTAAGCGTGTCAGAGGTTCCGGGTTTTAATCCGCCTTTGTAAAGTTTTTTTTTATTTTTTATTCCTCATTTAAGATGTTTATTAATGATTGAATATCTAGAGCATGGACATGTTATTTTGCATTTTTGTGATTTCGCCAGAAAGAATAGAGAGTCCCCAACTCTAAAGAACTAAAGAATTGTTATATTTTAAAGCCCGCATGTAAATGGATTTGCAAACCATTGTGGTCCTACAATGTGACATTTCAATTATCGTAACATAAACATTTAAAACAAATTATTTTTCTTCATAATAATTTAATCTGTGTGCAAAGTGATGGTCTTGAGTCTGTTAAATCCATTGCTCTGAAAGTGTCTGTCTGTGACATTGCTGGGTAAAAACCGTGAAACTAAAATCAGCTGTTTTGTTTCGCTATCCAACAGCAGATTGAAAAATTAAACAAAATTTTCCCATATGCATATATACAAAGGAGAATCAAGAGACGTGAGTTACCATAATGTAAACGCAAAAGTGCACGCATGTGGAACGCATTACCTGCCTTGCACTTTAGATCGTTTTCAAATGGATTTATTTTGTATTATATTCTCGTTAGAGTAGCCACCTGGCCAATTGAAGTGAGACCGATTACAGGATATTATACTGTTACACATGGATATTAATTTAAAATAAAGACTTAATCAGCTAGATGCAAACGGGCCAAAAGATGTCTTTGTACTCCAGCACATGGGTATCCTCAGAGGAGGATTGTTCTTCCTGTTTGCCATCTGTCAAGGCGCGTAATGCATTCAAGCTGGTCTCGCTGTCCGGCTCATGAACTCGGAGATGAACGTAAAGAACAGATGAAGGGGACAACCGAAAGCTCTTTCAGCACCTGCGCTTTCCCGGTGATTGACACGAGGTTAAACTTCAAAAACACTGCGGAAAATTTACTGCATGTGTATGGCCTGTCTCGACTTTGGGTTTCGGAGCAGCACGGGATGCTGGATTGGCTTATTTAATGGAATTGCATCTTTAAATGGAGATAAAAGATCATTTGAATTTCAAGGCTCTTTTAAAGACAAAGTCAAATAAAATCCTGCTGTTGGGCTGCAGAAAAACTCATATGAAAATCATTTTTGAGATGTTAGAAGTCACATTGTTCAACAAGATGCACTGTTTTCAATTTGTGAAAATTGTGGGGACTTATAATCGTGTCAGGCTAGGATGAGACAGAACAGGAAGGGGTGAAAAGACAAGGATAGAAGGATGAAGAATGACTCGGGATTTGAGAAGGTATCAGACATCTGAGGAGAGCACTTTATGGTGGTTTTGTGGGGATTTGCCTTGTTTTGGGGAAGAAAAAAAAAAGCTGGCAAGCGTTCCCTTCTCTGCTTCTTCTAAATAGTCTTAGTATCTTGCAATGATTTAAAACAGTGTATATTTTTCATGTGTACAAGAACAAGAAAACAGTATATACATCAGCTAGTTGCCAAAGCAGAATTACTTTTTTATTTACTTTTACCTAATGTACTAAATTAACTAAAACTAAAAATGTATATAATAAAAAACAATAATTAATAATAATGTAAAAACAAGACACAAATTTAACTAATATTAAAATGGGAAATACAAAAATAAATAATAATAATAATAATAATAATATATATATATATATATATATATATATATAACATACTATTTTAATCATACTAAAATACCAATGCATAAAATTATATTAAAAATATTGTATGTATATACATATATAAATATAGTATAAATATAGACATGTATTCAGAAACAAGCTTTAAATTGTCTGCATTAGTTTATCTTTAGGCAAGGCAAGGCAAGGCACTTTTATTTATAAAGCACGTTTAAAACAGCCACTGCTGACCAAAGTGCTGTACAGTCAGTTCAAACAATATAAAATACACAAATACACCAACCAACATAAACACAACATACGCCCATCATAAAGCACATCATAAAATTACACTTGACCAAACGCCAAAGAGAAGAAATAAGTCTTTAGTAAAGATTTAAAACTATCAACAGTGGGAGATAGCCTTAGATGATCCGGCAAATCATTCCACAGACGTGGAGCAGTGACAGAAAATGCACGATCCCCTTTTAATTTCAGTCTAGATCGTGGCATAGTAAGCATCAACTTGTTCGAGGACCTTAATGGTCTAGAACATTTCCTGTGGAGAAGATCCGTAATGTACTAAGGCGCCTGACCATTCAACCCCTTAAAAACGTATAATAAAACCTTGAACTTGACACGGTATTCGACCGGCAACCAGTGAAGCGAAGCAAGAACAGGCGAAATATGTTCCCTCTTTCGAGGGACAGTAAGAAGCCTGGCGGCAGCGTTTTGTACCGTTTGTAGGCGGGATAAGGATGACTTAGCCACCCCAAGGTACAGCGAGTTACAATAATCCAGCCTTGATGAAATAAAGGCATGGATCACTATCTCCAAATCTTTTACTGTTAAAAATGCTTTTAGTTTCGCAATAGATCTCAAATGATAAAAGCTACTCTTCACCACTGAGTTAATTTGTTTGTCAAATTTAAGGCTGTTGTCAAAAATCACCCCCAAGTTTTTAGTATAAGCACGAGAGTTCCCTCTTAAAGGACCCAGTTGCTTTTCAATCTGTATATTAGAAGCTGGTGAACTCAACAACACTAATAATGCTTGGAGATCATACTGTATATCTGATGTTACATCAATCTTCATGAGACACTGTCACATCATTTAAGTAAAAGAATTTCATTACATGTGATGTCAAATATTTGAAGGAGCCCACTTAGAGGAGACTGTCCCAAGATGTATATGAAGTTTAGCTGCAATGACAAATTACTTTTTGGACTCTCTGGTTGGTTGGTTTTGCAAGGTGTGTGTGAGTGTGTGTTGACTTTATACTTTATTACCAGCTGCTAAGTTTAGTTTCATCTGAATGAATTAGTGCTCATTGCAGCCCTTACGCACATGCACCAGTGACACGCAGAGACATCATGAGAAATGGCCCGTCTGCTTCTGGAAATATATCACAGATTATGGCCCAGGGTGATTCTGCTGAAAAAACAGCTTGGGATAAAATCTTGTTCTTGCTTATAAATCTTTTTTTTTTCTGTGAGTAAGTAGTCATTTCATCCAAAGGAACTGCACAATTATTACAGTGACAATCCACCATTTATGGCATTTGCTATATCAAAAATTGCAACACTTTAGTCGTGAGCTTTATCAGAAATTTTGTATATTAAAGTTAGTTTGTTTTGTTTTGCCTGCAGAATTTGGTTCACCGAGAGACTTGATAACCAGTGATGTGACCGACTCCAGCTTCATGGCGTCATGGACGGCGGCTCCAGGAATAGTAAGGCAGTATCGTGTTCGCTGGAGGTCTCTGTTCTCCGGGGAGTCTGGGGAGAAACTGGTGCCTGGAGATGTGACCAGCACACTGTTGGAGAACCTCACCCCTGAAACACGCTACCAGGTGTCTGTGTTCGCATCGTATGACAGCGGGGGCGGAGAACCTCTTGTGGGAGAGGAGACCACTGATGGTATGTTTTAAATGTTATTTTAGTTATAGTAGTAATCCCATATTCTCTAAATCAGGGTTTCCTAAATGGGTATTACAATAAATAGAATTACAATAAATAAGTAGGTCTGCATAATTAATCTTTATAAAATACAATTTAAATTGCAATTTGGCTCAGAGCGATTATCAAATTTCAAGAGGCTGCAATTAATTAAAGGAGAACTCCGGTCAATTTTAACATTGAGCTCATATTTTGGTACATTTGGAGTGCTGTCAGTACAGACAAAAACGACAAAAATCGGTGTTGCCTACACCGTGTTATCCTCTTTTTAAAATTCGCACCCTGTTGACTTCAGTGGGGCAAGTTCTAAACCTGCTTTTAGCCTCTTAACATCCTTGATTTGTCATTACAAGAGCACAGCCATGTGAGTGGTGTTATTAAGAGTGACTACGGTCAATCTGACTGCAGTAGATATGAAAGATATTAATAAAAATGATGTTAATTCAGCCAGCTCACATACCTGTATTTACTTCCTGTTTAGTCCACAGTAGTCGATTGTCGAGTTCGCGCGCGCGCGCGATCATTGGTAACTAAGCAACATCATATCATAATGTCATAGAATATCATAATATCAGAACACCACACAGCACCGTCATCGGCTGACAGTCTGAGTCTCCACTGTTGCTTAGTTACCAATGATCGCGCGCGCGAACTCGACAATCGACTACTGTGGACTAAACAGGAAGTAAATACAGGTATGTGAGCTGGCTGAATTAACATCATTTTTATTAATATCTTTCATATCTACTGCAGTCAGATTGACCGTGGTCACTCTTAATAACACCACTCACACGGCTGTGCACTTGTAATGACAAATCAAGGATGTTAAGAGGCTAAAAGCAGGTTCAGAACTTGCCCCACTGAAGTCAACAGGGTGCGAATTTTAAAAAGAGGATAACACGGTGTAGGCAACACCGATTTTTGTCGTTTTTGTTTGTACTGACAGCACTCCAAATGTACCAAAATATGAGCTCAATGTTAAAATTGACCGGAGTTCTCCTTTAAGCTCGGCACTGTGTTCAATTTCCAAAAAAATTTTCAGCATCATCAAGTTTTCAGCATTTTGCCAGATTTTTAACAAGAAACATTTTTAAACTAGTTGTCAATGAAACAGAGTCTTAAATGTTTACCTCCAAAAATAAAAACTAGAGGGTTTAACATTTAACATGAAGAATTTATGAAATACTAGCATTGCAACATTATTTTTTAATTTTAATAGTAAAGTACTTCTGTCTTAATGTTTTATAATTAGAAATTATAATAATATTTATAATAATAATAAAAATGTTAACTAATTACAAATTAAGAAGTTTGTCGTTCTTCAGATAAACATATTGGTTCAAGAGGACATACTGTAGATGGTTTTCTGAGAAACCATGGAACCTAAAAAGTTTGTTTAATCATTTCACTTAAACGATTAAGTCACTTAAAAATATTCTCAAATGAGTGTAAAACTCTTTTTGGAAGATTCAATAGTGTTAATAGAACCCATTTAAACAATTTGAGATGACTGACTCCTTGGAGGAAGCTGGCTGGAGGTTGGGTTGGGTTAGATTAGGGTTATGGTTATCTTTAAATCTAGTGAACATCTTCTCAGAAAGAAAGATGGTTCTTAGTGTAATACAGACCTGACAGGACATGCACTCCTGTGCCTCGGGCTCAACCATTTAAAGTGCATCAATCGACAACCTTTTACTGCAGTCTGTGGTACTCAGTTTGATCGAAGGAAAGGAATGGAAAAGGAAAGACTAGCTAGTCGAAAAAAATTATTGAAAGTTAGCGTGACTTCTTTAAGTTGTGGTTTTGCGCTTGGCACCAAATCTTGGCGAGTACAGTGAGTTTTGAGTTTCTGTGCAGTAGTCACTTGCCTCCGGGTGGAAAAAGTGAGCTGATTGCGGCACGGGTGCAGTGAACATCACCACTGCGGGAAAGAGCAGATTTAAAGGGTTGCATGTGTGAAGGGCAGCCCATAATATGAGCCGTATGTCGACTGGCTGAAGCGTGGATGCGTTTTCTCTCCCCAACTCAAATCATACAAACTTGTGGAAACTTAACACTAGTGTGCGGATTGAAAAAGTATTGGAAATTGCTTTGCTTTCTTTTGTCAAACTTGTGGTTTCACGTTTACCTCGAACCACCTCTGCTTGTCTGTTTTTATTTAATTTGTCCGTTTTTGATTTATCCAGGCCGTTGGGGAAAGTCTAGTAGAGTTTCAGTCAAATGTTCTTGTCTCTTTTGTCTGTTTGTAGCTTCTGCATCTGCCAAGGCTTTAGTGGTGTTTGATGAAACTGAACGAAGCATGCGTGTGACATGGAAAGCCGCTCCAGGCCCAGTGGTCAGCTACAAACTCACTTACGTCTCTCAGGTCAGCGGTAAAGAGATGACGATGAAGATCCCAGCCAACGTCACCACCACCATGCTGAGAAAACTGCAGCCCATGACCACCTACCTCATCACCGTGCATCCCATTTACAAACGAGGAGAAGGAAAAGCAAGGCAAGGAGTAGGAACCACACGTACGTTGGCCAGCAATTCAAAGCCCATGAGTCACAGATCTGTACAGACACAGCCACACATCACTGGAACAAATTATGCTATTCCTCAGTACAGTACCGTTTTCCAGTACAAGTATCTAAAAATTAAGATACATTTACTTCAGAAGTAAAATGACTGAAGTTTAAGTGCAAAACAAGAACAATATCGGCCAATGGGGTCTTTGTTTGAACTTAATTCTAAGGGAAAACAAGATACCCCTATTGGTAGATATTCTGCGTTGTTTTAACCAAAAGCTCACTTCATTTAGAAAGTGAAAACAAGAAAACAAGAAAGTGAAGAAAACAAGAAAACAAGACCTTTTTAGGAAACAAGACCTAATATCATTTTGCTTCTCATGTAAATGTATCCTGATTTAAGAATGTTATATATTCGCACTAGAAAGACAAAAACACTGAGGAAGACATTTTTTTTCCAGTGTAGGGTTATGAATTGGAACAAAGCCCTACACTTAAAGTGTTAAATTACACTTTTCATTAATGATTTTAATTTCAAATTGTTCCACTTTGTGATCAAACAAGATTTTCACCTCGTGAACGATAAAACAGACAAAAAAAAACACATAGACTTACATTGTACGAGGGACCATATCAAGAGACCAGAATCACAATATTCAGACTTTTGGCTTGGTCCAGTAATCAAGCATCCAAGCAACTGCATAGCAAAGTGTTTAAAAAACACTAAACACCTTAGCAACTGCATAGCAGTTTCGTGATAAAAATACCCAGAGCACCTTAGCATCATTCAAGTCACATACTACTTACTTGGAAA
Source organism: Meda fulgida (assembly GCA_030578275.1). Classification (NCBI taxonomy): domain Eukaryota; kingdom Metazoa; phylum Chordata; class Actinopteri; order Cypriniformes; family Leuciscidae; genus Meda; species Meda fulgida. Next base: position 3,852,682 of record CM060635.1, read on the forward strand.
ATATACTAATCTAGTTGCATAGAATTTGACCGTATGAAATACAAAGTAAAGTATGCTCATAGAGATTGCATGAGCATGTGCTGATATCGCCGCCTTCTCTTCATCCTACAGTGTCACCATATAAAGCCCCAAGAAACCTACAGACCTCTGAACCCACCAAAACCAGTTTCCGTGTGTCCTGGGACCCTGCTCCCGGTGATGTGCGAGGGTACAAAGTCACTTTCCATCCCAGCGGAAATGATATTGATCTAGGAGAACTTCTTGTTGGACCATACGACAACACGGTTGTTTTAGAGGAACTCAGGTAATGTTTAGCATCAACTTTAGATGTTTTTCTCAATGCAATGATGCTAATCATACTTCTTGTTTTAAGATGGCACATATGGTTTCAGTTTTGTTCTTCTTTCACAGAGCTGGAACTAAATACTCCGTGGCTGTTTTTGGCATGTTTGATGGAGGTGAAAGTATGCCATTGGCCGGGGAGGAGAAGACCACCCTTTCTGATGCACCTATCAACGAAACACCTGTTGACTTCTCCGGTATAATCTCAGTACATCATTATAAGACGTCGTGTTTATAGTATGTTCTTAGCATGCACTTTCTGTTGAAGTGCTTAGGTTAGGCCTCAAGAACTACAAAGAACCCCAGGAAGAATGATTGCAGTACAGCATCATATGAATCAAGATGAGCTAGAATGGAGTCAATGAGGTTAGATTTATTAGAACAGTACAAATATGATAAATAATATAAACAATGTTATAGTAAATAAGATGATAAATATCAAATGCAAATATGTAGCAAATAAAAATAAAAATGTGTAATATTAAGGATAATAAAATATGTTAATAATATATTAATAAAATACATTATTATTATTATATAAAACAAATACGTAACAATAAAAAATATGAATAATAATCAAATAAAGTATTGAATATTACATATATTAATATTATTATAAATAGATTCATATTATTATTTTCTAAGAATACTGTATCTCACAATTCACCTTCACCTTCCCTTTCTAATATACAAATTATTGATGAATTATTTTAAATGCACTGACACAAAATCGTGTTAAAAATTAGAAAACAAACAATTCTATTTCTGTTAACATGACATGCCACCAAATATTATCATGTAACTTCTAGATTCTTTAAGAAGTGTCTTTCAATGCTAGATTTAAAATAAATGAATGTTTGTTCTGATGAACAAAAGTGTACAAGTTTAGTTTAGTTTATTTGTTTAGCACGTTTAGTACAAGTACAGAGCAATGCAAGGAGGGAACGAAGCCACTCTAGGCTTGTACAGAGTTCCACTCCTACTCCTATTAACTCATGAGACATGCAGACTAAACATCAAAATAGAAGAAAAAACAAAACACACAATTAAAAACAAACAACAAACGATACAAAGCAATTAAATACAAGCAACAATACCTAGACTGCACTGTCCTTTTCAACTGACCTCATCTAGGTCATACAGAATGTCGGGTGGTGTTGACCTATAGCCTAATATCTGTTTAGTCTTTATTTTAGGATGCTGTTGTTGGCATGTACGAGTTTTGTCTGAATGTGTGTCTCTCTCCCATTTTTTAGCACTGTGACACGAGTTCATGGAAAAAAATGCTCTGTTTTCAGTTAGGCACTATTTCATTGAGGAGAGAGAGAAGGTCACAGAATAGCACAAGTTTAGGAAAGTTTATGTTTCTTTGCCGTCCATCGCTGTCTGCCAGCGTTTTTTCAGACTAAACTAACAGTGGTATAATGGATCATACCAGCTTATGGTGGTCATGCAGAATTTTTGGGATATTTATTTATTTAATTAATATTTTATGTTATTTTTTAGCCTTTTTTTTTTTTTTTTTAAACCAAAATGGTTTACAGGTTGAAACCTCCTGGACCAGCGAGAAACCATGTAAAACTAAGTACAATCAGCTGGTGCCTCATTTTTATATATCTTTATTTTATGAGCATATGTGTGTAAATAATCAATTTCACAAGATATGTTTCACTTGCAGACCATGTGTGATGGTGTCCAGTGAGATCACCAGTGCTCTAGCCTCAGTTTTGGGGCTCTTCTCACCCTCAATAGGTATCTGGAGCTCCACAGGTTCTACGAGGTGGAATGCGCAAAAGAGATGAAGCTCGTATTTCATGCATCACGAAGGGCTACTTCTTTTCTCTGTAGAACAGAAGCCATGACAATTCCAGGAAAACTTCCTCCAGGGCCATGTGCCAAAGCGGATTTGGATACAATGCAAGACTGAAGATTAAAAGGCGAAAAGCAGAAATTGGATGGAAAGAGTCTGTAGCTCCAAGAAATTACAGAGAAATAAAAGTCTTATCTAAAATCGTGATGTTTTGAAGTTATTGCAGTGTAAATGTGCCTTTTTATTTGCTGTGAGCATGTGTACACGTCTCTTCTCCGTTTCTCATCACTCTCTTGTTGAACTCTGCCTGCCATCAGCGATTATACAATCACATCTAAGCTCCTCTTGGAGTTTCTCACTGTATAACTCTGGTGTGTTTTACTCACAGATGCTCAGTGTAAAACCACAGCCAAGGCTGATATCATCCTGCTGGTTGATGGATCCTGGAGTATCGGCCGTTTGAACTTCAAAACCATCCGGACTTTTATTGGTCGCATGGTGGGCGTCTTTGACATCGGCCCTGACAGGGTTCAAATCGGCAAGTCTGCCCTGCTTCTGTTTACTTCATGTTTTTAGATATGTTGAAGGTATATTCCTGCATCTGGACTCCAGATGTGAGCTTTATGCAGAGCTCCTTATTGAGTTATTAATAGGAACCTTTACTCTTGCATTCATAATGGCGTGTGCTTCTCTCACAGGTTTGGCTCAGTACAGCGGGGATCCCAAAACTGAGTGGCATTTGAACGCTCACAAAACCCGTCAATCGCTGCTGAATGCTGTGTCCAACTTACCCTACAAAGGCGGAAATACAATGACGGGTAACGAGCTCTTACATAAGTGCTTTATAATTTACATTCTTGAAGATGCACTCTTATTTGTTTATCTAAATCCCTGAAAACAACATTTAAAGGCGTTGTGTGTCATGTATGCACCTTTAGTGGCAATTGCAAAACAAAAATGATAGTCTGCTATCTGTAAAAATCGCATGAATTTTCTCCATATGGGAATTATTTTTTATAATATAACTTATAATAAACATTTAAAGACAAACCTTCTCTGAGCTGTGGGGTTGTTGTTTAAAACTATATGGTTTTGTTGAAGCCGTCAGTCTACATTATTTATTTTTAAATACTTTTTTATTAATTTTGTTTAACAGCAGATTTACTGGTGAAAACTTACATTAACTATGATTCTGCAAAGAAATCCTCTCCAATCAGAGAATCGAAACTAGCAAATTACACCAAAGAACACTTTAGCACCTGCTAGTGACATGATTGTCAATCTGCCCAAGCTCACAAACTACTTACATATTTGTATGTACATGCATATTTGGCAAAAAATGTAAACTATGTTGCTACTTCTTATGCCAAAATTACACACTTCACCTTTAAATCAGTTTCAGAAGTGTTTTGCACATAGAATATAGACAGTTAAGAAATGCATGAATCCATAACAGCCATTTCTCATAGAGAAATGCAATAGATCTAATAAAATAAGGTGACCGTTCACCATTGACTGTTATGAAACCAACATGCAACTTATCTGTTTCCAAAGGTATGGCCTTGAACTTCATCCTCCAGAACAACTTCAAGGCAAATGTGGGTATGAGACCCGATTCTCGTAAGATTGGAGTCCTTGTTACCGACGGCAAATCTCAGGACGAGATTGTACTGAGTTCTCAGAGCCTGCGTGACTCTGGCATTGAGCTCTATGCCATCGGTAAGTTCTTCTCTTCTTGACATTGCTGACATACTACTATTCAGTAACAATGGACTATAATGGTTTGCATGCCAGTGATAGATACTCTACCCAGAACTCTCCTGTGTCCAAACATCTCACAGCTTTTTATTTGGCAAGACTACAGCTTGATCACTGTCTCTTTGACCCAGCTGAAGTAATTGAGATATTTCAATAATGATCTCCTCTTGGCTTCTAGGTGTGAAGAATGCAGATGAAAATGAGTTGCGATCCATTGCTTCCGACCCTGATGATATTCACATGTACAATGTCAACGACTTCTCCTTCCTGTTGGACATTGTGGACGACCTCACTGTTAACCTCTGTAACAGTGTTAAAGGCCCAGGTACAGTCAGTCACATACTTGACTAGTGTTTGTTTTGAATAAAAAACAATCTGTGAATCTAAACAAATCTAGCCTGGTTCTGTTCTGCAGACTAGAAATAAAAAAAACACAGAACTCCCAAAGCTCCCAAGGTTTGGCTCGGCTAAAACTGCTTGAACTTGTGCCATCCATTTTTGATTTGCACTCTTGTTTTCCCAGACGGTTCTTTTTTTTTTTTTTTTTACTAATAATCTTGCTGAAAAGACTGAGAGGGAAAACTGTAGGTTGCGTCCTCCTTGGGGGATAGCAGTGATTTACAGAACCATGAAACTTGTGATATATAACCCATTTAACCTTTTGCAAGAAGCTAATAGGCCTGAGGAAGATTTATAGTCTAAGTGTAAACCTGTTTGAGAGCTGTTTGACACCACAGCTCACATTTTTCCATTGCTTTCAATGAACCAGGCGGTGGCCCAGGGACACCCACTGACCTTGTGACTTCCGAGGTCACGCACTACTCTTTCCGTGCTACCTGGATGCCACCTGACGAGCCAGTGGAGAAGTTTCGCATCGAGTACGTCCCTGCAGCTGGAGGAAATACTGAAGTGGTGAGCATTAAAAACACAAAGATGAAAAACACAAAAATGGTTATATTGGGTTCAATGCATGCATGGTAGATACTTCACAGACTTTAAACTTCTGAAAGTTATTGCACTTTCTTTTATTAGCCTACATTCTCTTGCATCTTGTTCAAAACTTGATACTGTAGCTCTGTTCCAAAACCGAGTGAGCTGCCTTATAATGCAACCTCCTAACCATCACTGAACTTCAAAAACCTCTTATTTGAAACACTCTAAATAGACAGCAACACAAATAGACTCACATAGAGTTAGCATGTTGCTAAGTTAAAGGGATAGTTCACCCAAAATGTTTGATTTTGTCATAATTTACTCACCCTTATGTTGTTCCAAACCTGTAAGAGTTTCTTTTTTCTCTTGAACGCAAAATAAGATATTTTGAAGAATGTCGGTAAACAGAGTTGACGGTAGCCATTGACTTCCATAGTATTTTTTTCCTACTGTGGAAGTCAATGATAACCGTCAACCATTTGATTACTAACATTCTTCAAAACATCTTCTCTTGTTCAATAGAAGAAAGAAATTGACACAGGTTTGGGACAAACATGAGGGTGCGTAAATAATGACAGAATAAAATTTTTTGGGTGAACTATACCTTTAATGTCACAACACTAGTAACAATACAAATATATAACACAGATACATTTTTAAAATTAGTTTTATGTTTTAACTATAGTTCTTCGTATTGAAAATCTGCATTTCAATCAGTTCTATACTAAGCTTGTTGAAATAAATTCTGGGATTTCATTTTCACAACGCTGCCTTCAAAATTTGCCCAAACAATGTGTCTTTGAGGTTAGCCTACTTACGTTTTTGAGCATCTTTTTCATTGGGAGTATATCTATGATTCTGTCTAGGTAAGACTAACTTATGGAACAGAATGTATATGTGCCTATCATTTATTTATTATGGTGCCCATTGCGTGCTTAAAAGTCAAGTTTGATGAAGAGCAACATTCACATTTAATTTCCATATCTCTACATACCTCATGTGTAACCTTGAGGACCACTTTCATATAACATTAATTCAAAGCTATGCATCTTGTCATATTTCATTTTGTCATATACACTGTGTGCATTTGGAATGATCTATATGGCTTGAAAGTATCATGTATCAGTATGGTCTGAACTAGATCCCATAAATCTCACAACATGCCCTGCGTGTTCGCATGCAAAATTTCGACCTCTAAGAACCTGCAACTTAAGAGAGATGATTTCAGATGGCCACATGCCTCCCTGTTCCACCCCTCCATCTTTTGTATTACCCCTCTCAGCAGAAGATCACCTCTCCCTGATGATGTTTTGCAGATGTTCGCTGATGGTGAAGAAAACACAGTTGTCCTGGTCAACTTGACCCCCATGACCGAGTATGTTATCAATGTCTATTCAGTGATTGGTGAGGAGAGCAGCGAGCCTTTGAAAGGAACCGAAACCACATGTAAGTTGAGCAGATCAAAACCTCTCCTTCTGTTTATGTGAATCACACTAATTCTCCTATTGTTCAATCTCATTGTCTGCTAAAACTCACTACATAAACCATATCGTTATCTCAACCACTGGAAACAGCTGTTTCCCTGCATACTGCTGCTATTTTCACAACCTTGTCTGCATAAGGCAGCTACTTTCCAGTGGAAAATTGAATGTGATACTCTAGCCACCTAGCAACCACCCAGAATACCTTAGCAACACCCTAGCATCATGATTTGCATGAGCAAACCACTCACATATTCTTATGTAAATCTTGTAAGTAAATCCTATTCTATTTAGAACTGGAATTTACCACGTTTTCCACCAATTTTTGAATGGCCGGCAATGCCTTATCCACAAAAATACATGCAAAAATTTGTCCTAAACAAAAGATCCTTTAAGTTAAAGAACATTCGATGTGTTGGGAGCGCACTAATGGAGCCTTAAAATGTGTCTACAATAGGTAGGTAGTTCAGTATTGTTTGGAGCCAGAGCCATTATAAAACCTCAAAGAAATACTGCAGCTCCTATATAACACAATTTTAATGCTGGTTTCCACATCACAAATATAAAGCAGCTGTGAAATCTGTGAAGTGGCCCCTTGTCAACAGCTTAGTTTTGGTCTTATAGATGGACAAAGTAATCTTGAATAATTTTATACAGATTTAAAGTAAACAGAACATTTTAATTGGCGATTCTCGCTTTATAGTTTGCTTACGTCTTTTTAAACATTTCTCACTATAATGTTTATGATCAACATTACGAGACCTTATCCCATCGTAAAAAGAGGCTTATCGTTTTGTCATGAGCCACTTGGATGCAATAATCTGCCGTGGTCATTGTGGCTTTAGCTTTATGGTCATTTAATGTGACCAAAACATGAATGTTAATGAGAAATCACAACTTTTTATTGCTCTTTTTCATTCTTATAAAGCTGTTTTGAATGTGCTTCAAAGATAGATTAGATCATTTGAATCTTTTTTCACAGTGCCTCTACCTGCTGTTACCAGCATGACCGTGTACGACGAGGCCCGGACGTCCATGCAGGTCAGATGGGAGTTAGTTGGCGGGGCTAGCGGGTACTTGCTGAACTACAACACCATCAACGCCAGTGTGCCCTCTGGAAAACTGGAGGTGAGCGCCTGTCACACTGACGCCTTCCAGAACAACCTCCAGACGATCTCTCAAAATTTCCACCTCTGCTTTATTAGAGCTCAAGGCAGAGTAAACCCACTTCTGCCAGCGGCCCCTTTAGCATAGCCAGATGGTCAAAGCAAGGAGACACTGCTTTACACTGCTGTTCAGTTCTATAGGAAAGATGAATCACAAATGAGATCAACGTGAAACCATTTTAATTCCATGTTCTGGCACAAACTGTTATTTTAGGGTTATTTATATAGAATTATAGTATTTATTAAAATGTTGAATTAGCTTTTAGGTTTAGATTTTCATTTGAATTTGAATTTTGACGCAAGTTTTAGTAATATTGTTATATGCTTTGTCATTTTTATTCGTTTATTTATAATTTTATTAAATTATTTTAACTAACATTACATTTAGTTGACATAAAGGATATTCAGTTAGGTTTTATCAATCGGAAAAAGACTCCCAAGTCTTTTCCAAGTAATCTCCAAGTTACAAAGATACAGAAATCATTTCTCATCAAATTCCTTTGTGGCCAAATTATTTAATCTGCTCTGTCATAATCATAATCTGCTATCCACACTCATTTTATAGCTCAATACTCTTATTGTATGTCAACTTTTATTTATTTCAAAAGACATCTGAGACAAAGTTGATAATTAAATTAGGCTTAGTCGAAAACTCCATTTAGTCTCCTGAGCAATAAAATCATCCTCTATGGGGTCTACAAGATTCAGACTCGCCCAAAACACAAGCTTCTGGCAAAAAGGAGATAATGCTGCCTGTTCTGGATCTATTTCCTCCCTGAAGTCATGTACATAATAATACATAATATAGTTTGGAAAAGTCTCAACCATCATCACAGGAGATCTGATTTAGTCTAGAGGAGACATACCTTAACTGGGAGCGTGTTTATGCCAGATGTTCCTCATAACAAGTCTTGTCTCGCTGGGCCGTTGCTTTGCTAATGTCCATTCTCTTAACATCCCTCTCTCCTGCAGATGCGAGTTGGTGCAGATGTGAATGATGTCCAGTTATCGCAGCTGCTTCCGAACACGGCGTACTCAATCTCCCTGTTCGCTCTACACGGAGCGACGGCCAGCGAAGCCCTTATCGACAGAGGAGTCACTCGTACGTCTCTCCTCAGATGGTTTCGATCTGTTCTTGTCAATACTTATTGTATGTTTTTATTAATATCGACTTATATCTATCTGTCTGTCTTCTAGTGCCTCTGCCTCCATCGGGTGAGTTGAGAATCTCAGAAGTGACTCACAGCTCCATGCGTCTAATCTGGGATGCAGCTCCTGGAAACGTCAGGAAGTACATCATCACCTACAAGCAAGAGGATGGAGAGCTGAAAGAGGTGATCAAAATCTGTAATTCACACAGCATTTAAGTTAAGTTATTAGTAATAAAAAATTGCACATATCAAAAATGTCCCATGCATCGTTTGTAGTTTGGGACCCATTTTTAGAACCATTTCCAATAAAAAAAAATAAAAAGATGCCAGTTCTAAAAAAGAATGATGTTTGATTTCAGTTAATGGAAGGTAGGACTAAACTAATTAATGAAAATGTAATTGTAGTTACATTTCCTATCCTTAATCATTTGTAATCCTTGCATCCTTGCTGCTTGAAAGAAGAGATTTTAATTACAGTTTAATGGACTATGATTGATAGGCTTAAGTTGGGAAATAGACCTGAGCTATGCAGGGAATGTGAGATAGATGAAGAGAAACTTGAGCTTTTTGGTCAGAGTTTATTGTAGAAGAGGATCTTCCATAGAAAGACTTCATTAGCTAGTACTTCCTGCATTTTGAAAGCCCCTATATTAATCTCTCTGAAGTATTCACAAACTGATCCTAGTCATATGGTAGGACAAAATCTAGGGGTTTACACTGAGGACACCACCTCTGGTAATTGGCTCCCCGCTTGCTCTCCTGTCTCTCTGTAATGACGCCTTTATGGATATTTCCAAAGAACTGCTGTTTTTACCAAAAGGAGACTTTTATCTTTGAAGATCTACTGAGATGAACCAGTGGAACTATGTGAGGAGATCCAAAAGGTCATGTCCAAGCAAACTTGTTGATAGGATGCAGACTGTCTTGTTTATCTTTTCTTGGACGTTCTCTGGAATGAGGTTAAGATGACCCGTTTCCCTAAGCCGAACTCTGGATCCATCTTTGGATCCATACAAGGGAAAACATCACTATTGCTATTTATCATACTTAGAGGATTTGAGTATGACGTGGATAATTCGTCAAATTATGTGACTGGTTTAGGAAAGGTATGTTGTTAGTTTACAAATGACTTATGATTTTTGCCTGGAGTGCAACAAAAGGAGAGAGGGATCAGAGTCATATCCCAAGATCTGTTTGCATCAACGCCCTTATGTTAATAAAACCCTGCGTTTTAAAGCCAGGCTGTGCCTAAACACCTAACAAAAGCCTAGTGTGAAGTCAGTGAGATCATCAACAATGATTCAGGACAAATACTGTATAATGCAATTTAATTTAATTGGAGTTGAGCACCAGGATTTTGAGCAGTTGATGTTTTGCACAGGCAAGCATTGTCCTCAGAAAATCTAGTTTGATAGTGTACAAAAAATATATATATATATTTTTAAACTTTAAAAGTTTTTACAGTAAAACTCGCGGTTTTCACTCTGTTGCACCAACGCAGATTTCAGTCCATGTGTAACGAATGGAGCCGAGGCGAGTTGGTCTGTCAAAAGCATCTGTTATTTCTTTTCCCTTGACGTGTGTCAATGTTTACGCTGACGTTGGTGTTTGACAGGTTGAGGTCAACGGTGACATCACCACCCTGGTTCTCACCAACCTCCGCTCTCAGACGGAGTACGATGTTGCTGTCACTCCAATGTACGACGAGGGTCCAGGAAATCCTATGCTTGGCAGTGCAATAACTGGTGAGCTTATAATCTTCACTGATTCTCCAAGATGACTTGTTTGACGGATGATGTTGGTTTGGCATCAGCACTTACTTCACGGCTGCCGGATTTTGTTTGTTACATTGGTGTTGAACTATGTGACTTACTGGCTACAAGACCTGCGATTTCAGCAGGTCTTTCATGCTTCCCGTCTAGATAATGACTACCATGTGTGACGCCACCCTTACCCAAGCCATGTGTATGTGTTCATGGCTTTATTTTATCAGTCCCAAGGGTGATATCCTTCATCAGTCTCTGATGATCTGCAAGTCTGTAGTTTTTTTGCTGACACACAACCCACTTCCCTTTACACAGGAACACGTTCCCTTGTCAGATCTGATGGTTCACTGTCCAAGTGTTCACACCAGTTTCTATGTTACATACTTTCTCTGTTGACATTCAGATGTGGTTCCTGCACCCAAGAACCTAAGGTTTTCTGAGGTGGGCCAGACTTCTTTCAGGGTCACATGGGAGCATGGAGCTCCAGACGTCGCTCTGTACCGCATCGTTTGGAACAAGAAGGGCGAGAACAACTTAAAAAAAGTACGTTTGCCAGCGTGTTATTTGTATCAACATTTATATTTATTCAAAATAAAAATAAATTCTCAGTATGAAGAACTTTTCAATAATCTAAAGAACATTTTTCACTATAAAGAACCTTTTGTGGAAAGAAAAGGTTCCATGGAATGTTAAAGGTTCTTGGAACCATAGATGCCAATACAGCACCTTTATTACCTTTGATTTAAAGCAACATAATTTCATTTTTTTGCAAATGTAATGAACTCTCTCAAATAGCATGTGAGGCTCACTAGAATTGATGTTTTATAGGATATCCTGAGTCGTGAGGAGACAAGCCAATTTCTGACAGAATTAGACCCAGACACGATGTATGACGTCACTGTCACAGCCATCTACCCCGATGAGTTGGAGAGCGAGGATCTGATGGGGAGCCAACGCACATGTGAGACTAACACACAACCACACGTGGAGAGCACTGACTCTTGTGCACTGGGACAAAAATAGGCACACAAAAAAAAACTGCCTAAATAGCAGTTTGTGTATAAAGGAATTCATTTAGATTAGTCTGACTCTGTTCAGAGGTGTTTACTTGTGTACAACCTCCTGCTTTATTTGTCTCAACAAATGTATGTTTTGGGGGATACCCCCCCCCCCTCCCCCAAGAGACGCCCCCTGCAATAATAATGTGTCAAATACACTACCGTTCAAACGTTTGGGGTCAGTAAGGTTATTTACTTTTTTTTTTAAGAAATTAATACTATAAAAAGCAAGGATATTAAAAACATTTATAATGTTACAAAATATTTCTGTTTCAAATAAATGCTGTTTTTACTGACCCCAAACGTTTGAACAGTACTGTACATTTTATAAACGTTAACAAACCTTGTATTCACTTGAATTTAGACTATTGTATAATAACCATATTTTACCCATGTCCCATTTGTCACATATCTCAAGACTCAGAGCCAACACATTAACAGCTGTTGACGTTACAATAAAATAACATGTTGTTTATCTTTTTCTAGTGTCAAAGCTCGTTATCACACCCGGTATGTTGTTTCCAATAAGACGAAATGTAATTGTGAATGTAAATGCTAATGAGGATGATGAACCTTTTAACGAAAAAGGAAGTTGACAAACTGCATGTGCATTTTTGTGTTTCATCAGAAACTCATCCACCATCATTTGTCATCATCATTCATCATTGCCATTTCATCACTATAATTTTTTCATCATTGTCATCTGTCATCAGCCATAAACGCGCATGCACAACTTGCCCGAATGCATTGTTTTTGTTGCAAATTATCATTTCTCCATCCCAAAAATCCATGCACCTCCTCCATCCGCCTTTCAGGATTGACTCATGATGCTCAAGTAACCAGCATAATGAGAAGGGTTGGGAATCAATAACAATAAGAATCAGAATAAGCTTTCTTTTTTAACAAAACAAAAATAATAAAATTGAAGGATTTTCATGATCTTTGGTTTGATTCGTGAAAGAATTGATTCGTTTTAATGAAGCAGTTAAATATCGACCTGAGTTATCAGTTTGAATCAATTTAATGATTCGCCATATTTGTCAGAGTGGTTGTTGAGTGACTAGGTTGGCTGACTGGTTCTTCATAAAATATGTTTAGCTAAAAACAAAAAATCTGAGTTTTTTTTGTTGCAATAAACTATAAATAATGTGCTTTAAAATAAAAGAAACATTAGAATATATTGCCAAAATCCTGTTGTGTGCCTCCTCAAAAACCCTAAAAGAATAAGTGCAATCAGAACCAGAATCGTTAAATTTCTCATGATTCCCATCCCTGATAGTTTTATCTACCGTTTCAAAAGACAGATTTTGCTGATTGACCTTTCTGTCTGCTCCCAGTGCCCACTGGACCACCACAAAACCTCCAGGTCTTCAACGCCACCACTACAACACTAACGGTGAAATGGGACCACGCGCCAGGCCCCATCCAGAACTACAAAGTCACGTACCAGCCCGTTGCGGGTGAAAAAACGCTGTCTGTAAGTTCAGCTGTCCCCATTTAACCTCCATTGAGATGTTTGATGATGAGTGGCAGAATCCATTTGATGAAGTTCAAGGCCCTTGTGTTAATCATTACAGCAAGCTGCCCGCTTAAAGCCAAAAAGGAACGTCGTGACAGAAAGTCATTACCAACAGTCTGATCTGATGCAAACCATCACAACATGTCTGTTATGTGGCCCTCAGTTACCATCAAGATACAAAACAATTACTGTTATATAGGTCATGTCAAGGCACTCGAGATGAACAATTTAGAGAACATGTATTGTTTTCTTTGAGGGACTCTTTGGCTAACAATATTCAAACTGAACAATGGCGCTTTCACAAGTTTATTTATTAATGCAGCATGCTGGTCACAACAAAAACTGGTATAAAACTTTTAAGTCATGCGATTTATTCGTACTAGTGCATAATATTTTCTTGAATTGTATTCCACTGCAAATATAAAATCTTTAAAAACATCAAAATGTAATATCTTCAGCTGCTAAAGACACCTTGCCCGTGTGAGCTATTGGTTAATGTACTTACATATTACATTTATGCATTTAAAAAAATGCTTTTATACAAAGCAACATGAAAAAGAGGAACAAAAGCCTTTTAATAACGAGCCAACAATATTCGTAATGTATAATGCCAGGTTTAGAAGCAAGCTAGAGAAGAGAAATGAAGAGAGTGTGTGTGTGTGTGTGTGTGTGTGTGTGTGTGTGTGTGTGTGTGTGTGTGTGTGTGTGTGTGTGTGTGTGTGTGTGTGTGTGTGTGTGTATTTGTGTATTTGTGTGTGTGTGTGTGAAAGGAAGTTAACTAGCTACATAGGCATTATTTTAGGGTAATTTTATGATTTTTTTCCCCATTAATTAGTAGGAAATACTTGACATTATGGACGCAAAATGGGCCGTTTCTTTTGTGTTGCAACATATTTAAAATATTTTCTCATTGAACACCAAACCAAGTCTTTCTATTGACATCTTTTTCAATCAGGTTCAAGTTGGTGGAAAAAAGAACAGTGTCATTCTTCAGAAGCTGACCCATGACACCCCTTATTCCATTACCGTGGCTGCTGTCTATCGCACTGGAGAAAGTAAAGATATTTCCGGCCAAGGAAAAACAAGTAAGTTACTCCGAGAGAATTCTTTCAATGTCCTGAAGTATTTTATGACTCCATCCGTGGAGCAAAAACAATGATAAACTCATTAAGGGAGGATGCATTCCATAAAGCATCTTGGTTTTCACTCACACTTGGAGTTTTGTCAGACGTAGAGACTGTTCAAGATGTTATGCAATGAAAATTAGATGGCATTATGTAACGCTGTGTGTGGTGTTCCTGTAGAACCCTTAGGAGGAGTGAGAAACCTGCAGGTTTTGAACCCCACCATGACCACGCTGAACGTTCGCTGGGAGCCAGCGGAAGGAAAAGTGAAGGAGTATAAGGTCATCTACGCACCTGCAGCTGGTGGAGCCGAAAGCATGGTAGGACTGGTAGGACTTCTAGAATCAACTAAAAAATAAACTCAAATTTGATTTTTAGATGAATCATAAATATTGATTCGCAGATCTCAAGGGGAAGTGATTTGCAATGTTTCTATGACTTATACTGTATGTGCTATTATGGAAACAGGAGCAGGTTTCAGGAAGCACTACCACCACAGTTCTGAGAGGCCTTCAGTCGGACACGCTTTACTCTGTGAGCTTAGTTCCTGTTTACGCAGAGGGAGATGGCCAGAGAATGTCCGAGAATGGAAAAACAAGTGAGTTTCTCTTTGAAACATCAGTGTCTTACTATCAATATCTTGCTTTCACTGATAAAGAATGAAAAAAAGGTGACTAAACGGCTCCCTCAGATATTTATGTCTGATTCTTTTGCCCATAGAAAGTATTATAATCTTATGTTCAACTAAACAGCTAACAAAGTTTCTTATGTGCAACTATACAGCCAACAAATTACCAAGAATTAGATCTTTGATTAACCTCAATCTGCTAAAAATAGCCATTGAGGAGCCTTTATTTTTAGGAGTGAGCATGCATATTGCACCATTTTGTGATTTATAATTGTTTGAGAACATGACAAAAAATCCAGTTTGGAAGCGCGATCTGGAGTATGCTTTATATTCCTGAAGCTAAAACAGTAAAAGGAAATCTTCTTTGCAGGGGCTCTGGGTGGTGTGAAGAACCTGAGGGTCACCGACCCAACCATGACCTCTTTGAACGTCAAATGGGACCCCGCAGACGGGGCCGTGCGCCAGTACAAGATCTTCTTCGTTCCTGCAGCTGGAGGAACTGAGGCAATGGTGGGGCTCTGTCTCTCACAGCTATTATCAGATTTAATTTTTTTTTACTTATTTATTTATACAACGTACTTAAAATTGTGCATTATAAATGTATTTTTGAAGTACACTTTTCCATTTAATTATTATGAAAATGTATCAATCCAACAAAATTTGAAATTTCCATATTAAAAAATATTTTTTTGCTACAAATTCTACATTACAAATGTGTTTTTAGAAGTTCACTGAAGTCCATTTTCCCTGGTTGTAAATAGGAACAAATACCTGGAGCCCAAACAACCATAGTTCTACGGAACCTGCTGCCTGATACTCCATACACTGTGTCCGTGGTTCCAGTGTATCCCGCCACAGAGGGCAGACGCCAGTCTGAGAATGGAAAGACATGTGTGTATCAACTTTGTAGCTTATTTATCTATGGACAAACATGATATCTCTGTTACAAAACTTAATGAGCTGACTACAATTTTTTAAAGCATTTTATTTACAAAAATGTATCCAAACAGGGGCCTATGATGTCTTAAAATGCTAAAAAAGAAAAGTGTAGTCAGCTCATTAAGTATCAATGTAAATAGTTCAGTGCAATTAAAATGTCTATTTTTAACCTCATATTTGTGTGTACTATGTGCAACTCAGCCAACACCAAGACAGCTCGATAGCTTTTGGTACAGCGCTGTTTCAAAGCATATTTCACAAATTATTGTCTATCTCACTCTAGTACCTCTTGGAGGTGTTCGAAATCTCCGTCTCATTGATCCCACCTTCACAACACTCACTGCCACATGGGAAGCTGCTGATGGGAATGTGCAGGGCTACAAAGTGGTATACGTGCCCACTAACGGAGGAACTGAGCTCATGGTAGGAATAACTTATTTTTTCTACAGTGTTGATGTCATAAGTGGAAATCTCTCTAAAATCTAATGACATGGCTTGCAGACAGACGTATATAGACATTATCTTCCCTTGAGGAACAAAGATGAGAGAGTGGTGCAATGTAACTCTAATTGAAGTCTCATTATGCTAAAAAAAACCTGCTGGGAAAGTTTACAACTGGGAGCACCAATGTTTAGATGGAGCTGGAGTAAACTGTGAAACGGATTTGTTTGGCAAGCTACAAAGAGAGTGTTAAGTTTTCTTTTAGTTTAGAAGTTTAATTTTCTATATCTGTTTAGATGGATAGACTTTGTGCAACCAATTGTCATGAAAACAACCAAGGTTCCTTAGTTGGAATTGGTTTGAAGAAGTTGATATAGTGTACTGAGCTCTAGTTTCTATATTCTTTCAGCAACAAGTGTCTGAGAGCACCACAACACTAGTGTTGAGTAAACTCATGCCAAACACAATGTACACCGTGACTGTTTTGCCAGTGTATGCTGAAGGAAATGGACCTCAACTCTCAGAGAAGGAAAAGACAAGTAAGTGACTCCAAAATGACATCAGTCATGCTAAGAAATCATGACATGAATATCTGAAAAATGCATGCAAACAATGTCAATGTTGAGTCCGTTGTTGTCTCCTTAGAACCTTTGGGGAGCGTGAGAAACCTGCAGGTTACAGATCCAACTATCAGCACCTTGAACGTACGCTGGGAGCCTGCAGAAGGCAGTGTGCGGGAATACATTGTCATTTACGTTCCTGCCGGTAGCGAAGATCAAGAAGTGGTGAGTGTTTTCCATGAATGTTTCAGAAATAGCAAAGGAAAACAAAAAAGAGAATTTAACTCTGTAGGTTAATCAATCAATCAATCAATCAAACTTTATTTATAAAGCACTTTAAAACAACCGAAGTGGACCAAAGTGCTTTACAAAAAAAAAAAAAGAACTACTGCATCAATAGTTTCACACTCACTAGTTATACACTCTTACCCTGTAGTGTACATTGACATTTTGGTCATTGTGCTTTAGTTTTGAGAAGAAAAAAAATCTCCTTGAAAACTTGTTATATATTATGCATTCTTGTAAATGATTGCCCTTTATACAGATGACACCTGTAAAGCATTTTCAAGCCCTACAATCAATACTGATGTATCCATTGAAGAGTTGCTAACAGGTCTGCTGCAAAACTTGAACAGTATTTTGTTTCTTGATTGCTTTAATTTTGCTTGGGCAGGATCAAGTGTCTGGAACAACCACCTCAACTGTTCTGAAGAACTTGGAGCCTGACACGACCTACACAGTGACTCTGGTGCCAGTATATCATGAAATGGAGGGCAAACCTCTTTCAGAAAATGGAAGAACAAGTGAGTTCATGGTGAAGATATAGTGTTGTGCATCTTTGGATAATCTTGGCCACCAAATTATAATGTCCGGTGGTTTTTTAAAAAGTTGTCGTCCACCGCCACGCGTTTTTGATCATTTTCACTAAAGTTTCATGGCCCCCCGAATATTTCGTTGTATGAATATCTGAACATGCCATATATCAAAAGAAAGAACAGAGTCAACCCAAACGGTTTTTATTTTTGCTTCATGCATTTTTTTTTATCGACATGATATGAATATGAATATGGGTAACTTTCATAAAAAAAGCAAAATTTAAGCAAAAAGTTGAAAAAAATCACGTTTTTGTCAAAGACTACATCTGGATCGGATTCAGACCGATGATCAAAACACAGATGGAGTAGATCGAGTCCATCAACACTGCTAATGCTTGCACAGTCCTGTAGCTCGTCCTGGGTCGAAATTTCATTCAGTAACATTAGTTTTGATTTATATGCTATTTAATGTTGATGATTGCGTTATTTTACATATGCATATGATTACATATGAGATTGCTTGTTTATGCATCCTCTTCGCATGTACTTTGATCAGTAGATTCAGTACTCTTTCAGAAGCGCCCCCTAGCGTATTACAGTGAAAACATGGAAACACTGAAAATTCTGTGTTTTGCGGGAAAGCGTTTGCTCACAAAAACAGAAAAATACTGTGTTTGGTGGGGAAAGAGTTAACAATGACTGAGGTATTGAAGTTCATGTATTCCTGCTTTTCAGAACCACTGGGTGGAGTTCGCAACCTTCAAGTTACCGATCCCACCAGCAGCACCCTAAACGTGCGATGGGAGCATGCTGCAGGAAACCCTCGAAATTACAAGGTTTTCTATGTCCCGCAGCCAGGAGATGCTGAGAAGATGGTAGGATGTGATTGATTAACTTCTAATGGTTTATATATAGGACCTTCCATGTTATAAAACCAAATCTCTTGTGTTTTGTGATCAGGAACTAGTTTCCGGTGGTACGACAAGCACCGTCCTGCGTAATCTCGATGCTAACACGCTGTACAAGGTCACATTGTTGCCTATGTATGAAAATGACGTGGAAGGAAAGCGTCAGTCAGAAAATGGAAAGACAAGTGAGTCCAGATGTTCGTAACTTGCAATTTTGGGAACTCATCTCTCTCTTTTAGGGATCCCGGATTATTGTCTTGTGAGGGTTCTTCATGTCTGTTTTATTAACGCAGAACCTTTGGGAAGTGTGAAGAACCTCCAGGTGACAGACCCAACTGTAAACTCTTTGAGAGTGCGATGGGACCCAGCAGATGGAGATGTTCGTCAGTACAATCTGATCTACGTGCCTGTTGCCGGAGGTGCTGCAAGCACGGTAAGTACCTAAATCCCGATTTGTCTCACGTTTGTCAGTTTGGTTAGTTGGTTGCTAACTAGTGTGTGCCTGCACTGATGTACTCTACAGACTCAAGTGTCAGGAGTATCCACCAATACTGTTCTGAGAAACCTGCAGCCAGACACGGAGTACAGGGTCACTGTAGTACCAGTATATCCAGATGCCGAAGGAAAGAAACAGTCTGAGAATGGGAAAACAAGTGTGTACCTGCAATGTAAACTTTGAATTATACTCTGTGTTAGCATGCAGCATAATTAATAACTTAATTTCAATTCTCACAATTCCCAGAGCCTCTGGGTGGAGTGAAAAATCTGCAGGTCACTGATCCCACAACCAGCTCATTGAAGGTGCGCTGGGAGCCCGCTGAGGGTAACGTCCGGCAGTATCGAATCTTCTACGTTCCAGCATCTGGTGGTGCAGAGGACATGGTAAAAGATGCTAACCTCTATTGTCTTCTGGACATGATGCTACTGATCTTCTATAACTTTCCTCTTAAATTTTATACATCAAAAGGAGCAAGTTTCTGGAGGCACCACCAACACCGTCCTAAGAAACCTTCTGTCAGACACCGTCTATACCGTGACTGTGGTTCCTGTTTATCCAGAGGGAGAGGGTCTCCGGCAGTCTGAGAAAGGAAAGACACGTAAGTTGAACTTGTGAATTACAGAGTTACGCATCTCTATTACTATCGCTTAAAAAACGTGATGTACACAGGTGTTCAAATCGAGCGGCTTGTTGAATAGAGCTATGCTATGATGACTTTTCTAAATATTCAGACTTAGGATGTTAATCAGGCAGAAAAAAAAGAGAGGGACCCAATTCATATTTTTTGACTTGGACCAAACAACCCATCACAACAGCCTAGCAACTACATAGCAATAATAAAAAAAAACTTGAACATAGCTACCACTTACAATATGTCTACACCGTACGCGACCGCAACAGCTAGAAACTGTCCACACTGGACGCGACAAAGTGACAATTTGCAAATCCATTTGTCCTTCCTATCAGAAGTAGCGCAAGTGCTAGGAGTACATCAGAAACAGAACTGAGTTTACTGTTGGGGATTTGCCGCATCCTGTATAGACAGCATCACTGAATATAATTGGTTGTATTTGCCTTCGTCACGTCGCGCCACTCGAGTCTGCCGTAGACACGTGTTAGCAATGCCTTTGTATCCACTCAAAACACCCTAGCTACTGGATTTTGTATAGATCACCACTCATTGTGAAGCATGTTGGTATAAATGCTAAATATCAATTGTGTGTTAGGCTACTACAAAAAAAACGACAGTTTTAGGGCACTTGAGGTTTTGCATATATAACAATAAGTTGCACTAAAAGAAAGGGGATCCTTTGAACTAATGTTGGATAGTTTTTTACTGATTTGTGTTGGAATTTTTTCACATCTGCTTTGGTTTAAAAAGCCGTTTTAGCATCAACCCTAAATGCCCCCCACCACCTGCCTTTCCTTTTTGCCACTTTCTCACCATAAAACCCTTCTGCGTCCCTGTCGAATGCCTCGCTCAGCATTCATTCCTGAACTTTACTGAGCTTCCTCCTGTTTAAACGTCTCTGTGAGCTGTTCGACTTCCTCTGCTGTTCTGTAAATTCCTTGTTCTCACTCTGCTGTTTCAACACACAGTTCCAAGAGTCCCACCCCGAAATATCCAGGTCTACAACCCATCTCCCAACACTCTGAACGTGCGCTGGGAACCCGCCTCGGGCCAGGTGCAGCAGTACAGGGTCATCTACTCCCCGCTGAGTGGGATCCGGCCTCTTGAGTCTGTGAGTGATGCACAAACACGCATACACAGCATTAACTAATATGCATTTAGGGGACACTTCAATGCAAAACTTAAGTTATGCATTTAATGTATTGTACATTACATGTATGTGCATTTCATGGAAACCAAACCAGTGACATAGTATCATGCTTAGCCACTTGAGCCGATTGATAGTTAATCTGCCGTCATGCTACCCTTTTTAAAAAGTACACTAAGTTACTAAAAAAACTGTAGCTAACTACATTGAAATTGTAAAACGGGGCAAGACATTTCAAATAATTATCAGATTATATAATAAAAAAACGAGGACCTCACTTAACTCAAACACGTAAATTTACACAGAATGCCGCTAATAAACCCCAAACAAAGACAATGAATTGAAAACAATGATAAACAGCTGTATTTAACTAAATATTTATTAAACTACAGCAAGTAAAATGGCTTTTGTGAACCCTACTGGGGGATGACTCATGAATCTGCAAATCTATTTATTTGAACAAGTTCATTGCTACAACAAACTGTCCGAATAGATTCACAGAAATTAATCAGACTTTCTAATACTACAGAGAAAGAGAGAGGGAGGAATATTTCAGGGTAAGGAGTTTATTGCCTCAGCTTGCTCTGCAATAATGTTTTTTTTTTTTATTCCAAGATCCATCACTATTAATGGACATAGTAGCTCATTATTGAAGAACAAGAAACTAGTCTCTGCTTTTGCTACTGTCACAGTTACAGATTTAAGTTAGTTCTTTAAAGTTATTCCCCAGCTCAGGATGTTTAGCACCTACCCTTTTGCTTTTAGGCTTCATTTACAGGGTTTTTTATAGATAAAAGTTCTTTAGGGGTCTCACAGGCTCACAAGTCCCCCTTCTGCATTGCTAAACACGAGTTGGAACACACACACACACACAAATACATATCCTGCTTGCTGACCCATATTTTTCAAACCCATCAGTTTATGACAGAACTGATTCTGTCATGAACATTGGTGTATGGAAAGAATGTAGCTGCCATCAGTGATGTGAAGCCTAAAAATGAGAAAAAAATTAAGCAGATGGGCTGATAATCCTGTATGGTGTTGACAGGTAGCCGACGGGGTTTCCCCGTCTCCCAAATCCAGTCTCTCTTCAGCTCCAGCCGCCCCCTGGGGGCAATTACGCTGATCTGACAGTATTTATTTAACATTTAACCCCGTGAGAACATCTGTTTGAATTACATATCTGTTTGGAAATGTTATCTAGCTACGCTAGTCTAAACAGGGATTTAAAAATGACGTCATTATGTATATTGGCTTTGCCAGATTTGCAACTTCTGCAGCGGTTGTTATACAGTGGATGTTTATGAATATACCGGTCTCATCTAAATAATGGTCTTCTCCTCAGGTTCTCGTTCCTGGCAACATCAACAATGCTTTCCTAGATCAGCTCATCCCGGATACTCCGTACTCTGTGAATGTGATGGCGGTATACGCTGACGGAGAAGGCCCGGGAATTGACGGAAAAGGAAAAACATGTGAGCTGATTCTTAAAAATGTTGCTTTATACACCAAAACACTGATGATAATGATAAAAATGCATATTTTATTGATGGAAATATATTTTGATACTATTAAAGTCAGTATGAAATGAAAATGAATCGATTTTCTAAATGCATGTTATAGATGTGAACAATGTGTGCATTTATTTCTTTTTGTTTGAATGTTTTTTACCTCTTACTGTTTAATCAAAATGTCATAACTGGACCTTGACAGTGAAAATGAAAGACTCTCTAGTGGCATATGCAGGACTTTTAGTAGAATCATTTAGTCTGCCTAAATCCTCCTCTGCAAGCTTGATTTTATTTGCATTCACTTGTGTGTGCCACGCCCACTTTTCAACAACCAATCAACAACTGATGCATAGAATGTCTCTGACCTACATATTTTTCTTTTTCGATACATTTCAATTGGATGTATGTCACAATACAAAAGAAAAGATCTGTTGCTACTTCTGTTTTATCTCAACATTAAACCATCTATCAGAACACCCAAAGCAACAGCATGACAACTACCTGGCAATCACTCAAAACAAGCTTTGTAAATGTGATCTATTCCAGTACCACGAGCTGGACCCAGGAACATGAGGGTCTTCGAAACCACCACAAGCACGATCAGCATTGGCTGGGATCACGCTGAGGGTCCCGTGCAACAATATAAGATTGCGTATGCTCCTTTGACTGGAGATCCCATCACAGAATTTGTGAGTAGAAGTCCAGTGATTATTGCTACAAATTTATATATTTAGTTATTTACTCTGACAATACTTTTGATTACTTTCCATCTGCACTACAGTCAATAATGCAATAATTAATAAGCAATAATAATTAATAAGCAATAATGCTTATTATTATACTGTGCATGATTCATCAGTGCATCTTATTCTGTTTGATTTGTCAAATTATTCTTGGTTGTGGTTATGGAACCAAACGTCATACATCTGATGGTTTTCTCTACAGACTGTTGTTCCTGGCAACAGAAATAATGCTATCCTTCAAAATCTGCTTCCTGACACCCCATACAACATCACCGTTACAGCAGTTTATCCCGAGGGAGCTGGCGGATCCCTGAACGGAAATGGAAAAACACGTGAGGGTTCTTTCTAAACAAACACTGCTTAGATTACTAAGCTTTGGTTGCTTTTTCTGTGATCGCTATACAAAGAAAACTTGTGTTCAGGAGTAACTAACTAAAAGTCTTTTTAATGCATTTTTAATAGCATGACATTATTTCAGCAGTTTTTTTTAAGTAACTTGTATTTTGGGAAGCTACAGTTAGTAGCAGTGATAATGTAGTATTATTTATGTACTATTATAGTTTTTATTAATATTTTGAATTAGCTTTTATTTTTATATTTTACATTTTCATTTTAAGTTTAGTTTAATTTGTAATCATTTTGTCATGCACTTTGGTCATTTTTAATAGTTTTAGTTAAATAACTATTTGTTTAATTTAGTTTTATTTATTTTATTTAATTCCAGTTATTAATTTTAGAGCTTACGTTTTTCTTTTCTCATTTTTGTTTAGTCAAGTTTTTTTTTATTTTAGCTTTCTTTCAAAAATATTTTCTTCTAAAAATAATTATAGTTATAGTTATAATTGGTTTTAGTATAACAAAAATAATCCTGAATAGTAGCAAGCACAAGTAGTACAGTCTTAACCTCGCCATCTGCCATTTGAGGATATTCTTAAGGGTTTAATGAGAATATGAGTAAGTAATTGCTGGTAGGGCATGGTTGAGAGTTTGAAAAACTGTTGTTTGTCTTGGCATAAACTAACATTAAATCTGCATGTTAGCATGGGCTAGAATCCAGAACATCCGTCAGCTAATAGTAACACAGCACAACTGAAACATCACTGTAAACCCATGCGTTTCTAGGAGCATTTCAACACTATTACTGTGATATTTGGCAGTAGTTTTTAACCATGGATCTAACTTTGGATCTTATGTTCAGTTGGCCTGCTGGAACCTCAGAACCTGCGAGTCTCAGACGAGTGGTACACGCGCTTCCGTGTGTCCTGGGATCCGGTTTCAGCTCCGGTCATGGGTTACAAACTAGTCTATCAACCAACAGGTACCAAATACAGTTTTTAAAAATCTTTTCTCAAAGTCATCATGAAATCATAATTGACCCTGTTTTCTTTCTGTTTAAAATTCAACAGTGAAATTGAATTTTTAAATGTTTTGTTGCCATTCTTCCTTTAGATAGAGACGAGTCTTTGGAGGTGTATGTTGGTGATGTCACCAGCTATACCCTACATAACCTGCTTTCTGGCACAACGTACGACGTTCAGGTGTTTGCCCAATATGATGGCGGTGTCAGCAAACCTCTCACGGGACAAGGGACAACATGTACGTTTTCAAATTCTTTTTTTTTAGGTTTGGTTTTATGCCACTGTTTTCAATGCTAGCAAGATTCCCGATTTGAGCGCAACATTTCCGTCTTGTCCTTTCAGTGTACCTCAATGTGACCAACCTTGAGACATACGACGTTGGCTATGACAGGTTCTGCATTAAATGGACGCCTCACCGCGCCGCCACGTCTTACAGAATCAAGCTGAATCCACTGGACCGTGAGTCACGCTTAAATTGAACCTTCACTACCTTCTACCTTAAGTTAGCACTAATCTGTTCCAAAACCTAGCGAGCTGCCCACCTAGGCAACATTTTTAGGCATGTGGCCACTCCATCAGGAAGTTTTCATTCACTGTGTTTTTTATAATGCATACACCATCGTTCAAAAGTTTGGGGTCAGCAAGATGATTTTTTTTTTTTTTTTTTACATTGATGATAATAAGAAATGTTTTTTGAGCAGTAAATCTGCATATTAGAATGATTTCTGAAAGATCATGTGACTGAAGACTGGAGTAATGATGCTGAAAATTCAATTCAGCTTTGATCACAGGCATAAATTACACTTTACAATATATTCAAATGGGAAACAGTTATTTTAAATTGTAATAATATTTAACAATATTACTGTTTTTACTTTATTTTGGTCAAATAAATTGAAATGTAAAAATCGTACAAACCCCAAACTTTTAATGATAGGCTTATATATAACTTTCTCATATATATAATATATTAAAAACAATTCGTTCTGTTGTGGAAACTACATCGAAGCACCCTGCTTTTTAACTGTGACTGTATATATCCAGATTAGTTATTCGGGAAAAGCTTTATCTGTTTTTTTTTTAATCTATTGTGTTCACTTTTATTGTACTGTTTAGTGTGCATCTCGACCATTGACTTTTACAGATTACAGCTCTAAAGGAGCTCATGAAACTGTATTTTGCAACAGCAATAAAAAAGTACTTATTATTAAAAGCTACCAATACTGTATCATAGTAATCTATTGGTTTTCTTTTAAACAACTTAGAATATATGTAAATAAATACTGTAGTATGTTTGGATACCTTCAGTGTACGATTGTACTATTGTTTAATCTGTTTGCAGTGGCAGCTAAAGGTCAGCAGGAGATCACCATCACTGCGGGTCAGAGTCAGTACTGTTTCGAAGGTTTGAGTCCGGAATCCCTCTACAGCGCCACAGTGTTTGTCCAGACACCCAATCTAGAGGGACCCGGAGTCAGTGCCAAAGAACGCACCCGTGAGTTCAGCCTTCATCCAGAAATAAGCAGAATTCATCCTCTTACTGAATTTAAACAATGGTCTTACAATGTCTTCTGACTTCTTTTGGCTCATCTAGTTGTTAAACCAACACCGGTGCCAACAAGACCACCCACTCCTCCACCACCACCCACTATTCCACCCGGCTGGGCTGGTAAGTGCCTTCAGCCACAACTCATAGATTTTAGAAACTCACAGATACTCGTACTCATTGAAACTCATCATAGATACATCAAATCATGCCAAGTTTCATGTTTTTTTTTCGTGGCAGCAGATTTTCAATTGACAAGCAGCACTCAAAATCTTGTTAGTTAAATAGATTGCAGGATGTGTTTGGAATGGTGGAATAGAGTGTACAGAACTTTTTATGGATGCATGCATTGCAAACATGTTCTAGGTCTGCTTCTTTGCAATGAGTTTGGGTCAAATTAGTTTCAGTTTTAAAACCTTGGAGAAAATCCTTCTACTAATAAAATATGGATCCTTTTTTTTAATCTTCAATTCATAAAAAAAATTTGGATCCCTTAATTCATGCTGGATCATGCTCAAAACCTTTTTATTCATCATGCAAGAAGTCTACAAGTGGCCAGATGCTTCAACATACAATGTTTTCTATTCCAGAGGAGTCTTTAAGTATGGAGAGACATGATCCACCGAGGATTATACATTTAAGAGAGAGATTTTCCAAAAGGGCATTTCGTCTAAATTGAAAATGACACCATTAATTACATAAACTAACAATGAACAATACTTCTACGGCATTTATTGATCTTAGATATTTGACATTTGCTAAATCATTTCTAAAATCAAATTAATGCGATTAATTAATTATTGTGAACTAATATGAACCATTGTAATTTTATTAAAGGGGATATTTTATGCCCTTTTTAAAGTCTTGATTATGTTTTTGGGCTCTATTAGAATAGGTTTTCATGCTTGATTAAAAAAAAACATAATTTTTTCCAATGTTTGACATTGTTGCAGCTCCTCTAATTTCAGTCTGTCAGTAACACTGTTTAGTTCCTGTCTCTATGAAGCCCCTCCTCCTGAAAAGCACACTGTGCTCTGATTGGTCGGCTGGATCAGTGTGTTGTGATTGGTTGAGCGCTTCGAGTGTGTTCGGGAAATGTCCCACCCCTTACGATAACCGGCAGTTTAACACACTACTAACACACTTATCCAGGCCCTGCCCCTTTATTCTGCATATGAATTGAGGAATATTGTGACGTGTTTGTTCCTGGAAGAAAACTCAAGACTACCATTTTCTGCTCTTATATAAAAGTTTAATTAGAAAACGAGGGGTTTGGTGAGAGCTGTTCTTGCGTTCATAGAGTTGTTTTTCTGTTCTCAGTATGCAAAGGAGCAAAAGCAGACGTAGTGTTCCTCATCGATGGCTCCTGGAGTATCGGAGATGAGAGTTTCAGCAAAGTGATCCAGTTTGTCTCCAGCGTCGTTGGTGCCTTTGATGTAATCGGCCCATCAGGAATGCAGGTAAAGCCCTAGCAAGAGAATAGCAACACTCTAGCAACCAAATTGCTACACCCTGGTAATCACCTATAACATGTTGTGACTTGTTTGCGACTTTGGGACATGTACAAATTTTGTTGGACCAATCATCTCTGGGTCAAATATGTTGCATCACTGAATCATTGTTAGCGTTTTTAATTGTATCTCCATATATTTGTGTCGAAAGGTTTCATTCGTGCAGTACAGTGACGATGCAAAGACTGAGTTCCGGCTCAATGCGTATAACGATAAAGGCACTGCACTCTCTGCTCTGAAACTCATCCGTTACAGGGGAGGAAACACAAAAACAGGTATCACTCCAACACCTAAACATTCACAGCTGCTCTAAAAACTTTAAAAGTTGTTGACAAGGAAATGTCTGTCATATCTTACTCTAAATTTTATTTTGAATTTTTTAAATTATAGTCAGCATAAATTAAATATATATAAATATATATATTGGGCAAGCTTAATGTGAAGAATTAGCAGCATAGACAGAGATTTAGATGTTAAACTTACGAGGGATGAGTTTCGTTGATGTTGTTTCCTCACCTTTGACACTGCCAGGTGTGGCCCTGAAGCATGTGAATGAGAAGGTCTTCACTCTAGACAATGGAATGAGGAGAAACGTGCCGAAGGTCGTGGTGGCCGTAACAGACGGACGTTCTCAGGATGAAGTGCAGAAAAATGCTGCCAAGCTACAGCACGCTGGTATGACACGCTGCCAAACTGTAAAGTTATGACATAAGCATGAGCTCATTACCATATGACCACCCATATTTACACATCAACACCTATTCAGAATTCAAAAACTGATGAATGACAGTGTGAACTACACCAGTATGCCGAGCTTTGATGATCATTGAAGGTGTAGGAAACCACAACCTAATTATGTCTGTTTTGATGCAATAACACTTTAGGTATAGACTATAATAAATATGCTAATGTAGGGTGTGGTGTATCAGGTTACAGTGTGTTTGTTGTTGGCGTGGCTGATGTGGACTTCGTCGAGCTGCAGAACATTGCCAGCAAACCAAGCGAGCGTCACGTCTTCGTGGTTGACGACTTTGATGCCTTCTCCACCATTCAGGACAACCTGGTCACGTTCATCTGTGAGACTGCAACATCCAGTGAGTTGATGTTTTGTGGTACTTTACAAATTATACTTTTAAGAGAGCTTTGAGAATTTTGTAGCTGATCTGTTCAAAACTTACATTAACTCGTTTACGTTTTGCTTCCACAGCCTGTCCATTGATCTATGTTAATGGATTCACATCACCAGGTAAGCGTGTGTCATATTCTGTACATGGATCTGGATCGGCACGATTTTTTTTTGTTCTTATGCTTACTAAGGCTTCATTTATTTGATCAAAAATACAGTAAAACTTATTACAACTGTTTTTATATTTTAAAATGTTATTCATTGCTGTGATGCAATGCCTAATTTCCAGGAACATTACTCCAGTCTTTAGTGTCACATGATCCTTCAGAAATCATTCTGTGCTGATTTTCTGCTCAAGAAACATTTCTTATTTTGAAAACTGTTATGCTGATTCATATTTTTGTGAAGAAAAAAAAAATTAAAAACCATATACATTGTTTAGCATTCGTTTTTATGAATAAAAAGT
Source organism: Meda fulgida (assembly GCA_030578275.1). Classification (NCBI taxonomy): domain Eukaryota; kingdom Metazoa; phylum Chordata; class Actinopteri; order Cypriniformes; family Leuciscidae; genus Meda; species Meda fulgida. Next base: position 3,881,619 of record CM060635.1, read on the forward strand.
TCAAAAGAATAGCATTTGAAATAGAATTTTTGTAATATCCTAAATGTCTTTACGGTCACTTTTTGATCAATTTAATGTGTCCTAGCTAAAAAAAGAGAACCATCATGACCCCAAACTTTTGAATGGAAGTGTATGTATACGTGTGTTTATGTATGTAGACCACTAACATGAACTGTGTGATTTCCCAGGATTCAGAATGCTGGAAGCTTTCAATCTGACTGAGAAGATGTACGCTAGCACTAAGGGTGTCTCTATGGAGCCTGGTTCCTTCAACAGCTACACTGCCTACAGGCTCCACAAGAACGCTTTCCTGAACCAGCCCTCATCGTAAGCACATTCCTCTCTGGATTTGATGCTGATTTTGTGTACAATTCTCTTGCATACATGACTCTGCATGGTGAATTTAAAGGAACAGTGCAATTTCTTTCAGACTTGATATCTTATGTGGAACCCAAAATAAGTTTAGCTCTTTCCATACAGTGAAAGCAGACAGTAACCAGGCACTGTCACACGTAGTGATCTGTTATAAGACATGCAAGAAGTTGACGTCAAACCTGGTGTGATGCGTCTTGACACGCCATATTTGAAGGTTCAAGAATCAGCCCAAAGAGCAAAATTTTTAGTGAATAACAACTGAATGGCTTTAGAAGAAATTTACTGTAGAATACAAGTCTTATGGACCACTTTTCTAAAAATCTTATGGTACTTTTTGCAGCTTGAATAAAAAATGATAATCAGAAATGTTTTTTGAGCAGCAAATCAGCATATTAGAATAATTCCTGAAGGATCATGTGACACTGAAGATTGGAGTAATGATGCTGAAAATTCAGCTTTGATCACAGCAATAAATTACATTTTAACATGTATTTAAATAGAAAACACTTATTTTTATTCAAATAAATGCTGCATTGCATTTTGTCAAAAACATCAACAACAAAAAAATCACAGACCGCAAACTTTTGAAGGTTTTTTTGGAGGGGGGAGGGGAGATATTACGCCATTTCTTCAGATAACTGTTATGCTAAATGTAATGCCATGCTTGTTATTGATTACAGTAATGATGGTTATTTTAAATCAGGTGTTCGTACGATGAGACTCTGGCAGTGTGCTTGTGTGCAGACATCACTGTGAAAGTAATTTGGTATTAGAGAGTGTCATTAAAGGCCTGTAAGGCTAAAGTGAGAGCTTTCTTTGGCTTTTGTTAACATGCTGCTGCTTGCCCAGGTAGAGCCCACTATCCAAAAGCATTCAAAGCCACGGTTCTCCCACACACTTCCGTGATTATTTTACCACAGAAAAGTACTGATAAAACACGGGATCAAATAAATCTAGTCTGGCCTGCCAGCGCTGATGTCTGCAGAAAGAACAGACACTCCTCCTCGCTCTGACTGATTTTGTCTTTTTTTTCTTTTTTTTTACAGATATATTCATCCTGATGGCCTTCCTTATACATACACCATCATTTTGATGTTCCGACTGTTGCCGGACTCACCGAATGAGGCCTTCGATATCTGGCAGGTGTCAGACAAGAATTACAAACCTGAGACCGGCGTCACCATCGACCGTAAGTGCTGTTTCCCTCCTTTATGTTCACGACTGTTGTTTTTGGTTTAAAAAAAGATTTATTTTTAACAACAAATATTTATATGTCCGGGAAAAAAACATATATAAAAAAGTAATGTATTAGGTTTTTCATCTGCAAAAAAATATCTAATATTACTTCTACAACAACTCTAAATTCTCACACACACTTTTGCTGGAAAAAACAGATCACACAGTGATTTGTTTATAAACTTTAATCAGTTACAATGGATGCTTCCAAGCCTGTCATAAATCATTTGCAATTAAAAAAAACCCACCTGTCTCAGCCAGCTAGATAACTCTATCTTGGTTGCGAGTTTAAATCACCAGAGTTCATATTAACAAAGTTGATTGCCTCACAGAAAACCACATGTTTAATATTGCAGATCATGCAAACTCCCCATCCTTATTTTTGAGTCCTGTACACAGTCCACTTTCATTTCTCTAGACTTTTACTTTGTTTATCCTTTTATTTCTACTGAGGAGAAACATCTGAGAAACAAAGTTTATACTTAAATAATATATCTGAGATCTATAAGCTTTGAAAAAGTAATAAAATGCCCCTCAAGGCTTCTTTCTCTCTGTCCCAGTGATCTGATTAGGCCTGGTCCACAACATCTCATTTAGACCAATCATACATTTACTGTAGAGGATGCTTTTTTGTTCGAGTTTGTGGGAATTTTAACTCTTTGTCTCTACTTTTCTATTTGCTCAGCATCCGCCCAAACTGTGTCATTTTATAATAAGGATACAACAGGAGAGATCCAACGAGCCACGTTTAAAAATGATCAAATCAAGAGAATCTTCCATGGAAGCTTTCACAAGGTAAATTACTTGTTTATTACTGTGCTTTATGCATATTGATGGTAAAAATTGGTGGAGGCGTATGCCCACATTTTCCACCATAAATGACTCTTATGTCCGCATACAGAGCCAAGATGTGTGAGGTCTTCAGCAAAACAGACTCAAACCAAATGTCCATTACGTCTGAATGAAGGAAAACATGCACAGATGTTCACAGATATAGATCAAGGGAGCTTTTTCTTTCAAGGAGACAATGGTCTACAACTGTGGAATAGAAATGTGGGACAAAGAGAGGTTACTGTCAGCAAATTCATTCACTGAGAGGGTTTGAATCTGAAATGAGCCAGTTTTGGACTGTGCATGAAGGCTTTTGGTGAGAATTTCACCTAAAGGAACACCACAAAATGCTTAAGCTGAAATCATAGTTTGATGTGGCAAGCTGCAAAAAAGACCAGAAATCACCTTCACAAAAGTGTTTCTCTGGCAGACAAACTGGAATATGTTGAATCACTGCTCAAAAAACAATTACATCAGAGTGCCAGCAGATGCCAAGAGTGAAGCAGGTGAATTACTTTGAGTTGATTTATATGTTCATCCTTATCTTCAGTCAGTATCTCTGTCTGGCCTTAATCTTGACGGACTGTCAGGTTCCCTGTCAAAGTTAACTATGGGGGAAATTCTTGTGGTTTGAAGGAGAGGTGTGATGGCTTGTTTGTTGTGGTTTTGGCCTGTGTGAACATCAGTCTATACCCTCAGGAAACTTTAAAGTAGCCAGTCACTTTAAAGTAAGACCGGATGGTGTGACAGTTTATAATGGCATATGGTAGATACTGTGTATTTGTGTGGCTGGCAGTGGACAATACTGCTTTACAATATTTGCATGTGATAATGACATGAAGCAATGTGAAGATACAGAGCAGGAATGTGTCCCAAATAAGTCAAGATAAATAATTTATTAGGGTTTTAGTAGGAAAGATGGAGTTTACTTTAGTATGCCAAGCAATATCCAAACTTGGTGCATTGAAATTGAAATCATTTGAGGGTCACAGGTTGTTTATATCAGCTGTTTTTATAATATTTAGTTTTACTGTTGTAAGTCTTTGGTTTTTAACTCAAGTGTTATACAATGCAAATTTGTTTTTGTACTGATGTCAGACTTCATTTGTTATGAATATATCTTTTGGTTTGAGTCCATCAAGGTCCAAATCCTAAAGAGATGAAGTACTTTTCATTTGTAAAGTGTTTAATTTACTGGATTGGCCAAAATAGGCATCACTGTACGATTATTTAATATGTAAACCATTTTTCCATCATTTTTTTTTTGCACAGGCCTGTCTTGAAAAGAGCAGAGTGGGCGCAAACCCTACGCTTCTGCATCATATGACAGTTTCTAATGAAAGCAAATGGAGTGGCATAAGCTTTCATCTTTGTGCTGGACGAAATCGTTCACGCTTCAGATCTCTCCTGTTTGGAAGGAAGAAATGCCTAAATTTCAGAAATGAAATGTGTTTTTTAAGAGCTGCATGGTTCTGGCACATCATTTACTCATGCAGATGGCTTTTTGGTCTAGATAAACAAACATGATTAAGATTGTCTAGCTTCAGCGAAGTATTTAACTCTATGAAGCTTTTTTGGGGGGGATCTTTATGTGGTGCAAGTAATGAGATTTTTTAACAGCAAGACTGTTGCTCATAAAGGAATAGTTCACCCTAAAATGAAATTCTGTCATCATTTACTCTTTCTTTCTTTCGTGGTCTTTTTTGGACTTCAACAGCCAATAGTCACTTCATTGCATGAACAACAGCAATGTGAACATTATTCAAATGTCCTTTTGTGTTTCACTGAAAAAAGTCATTTGTGACGTAATGAGGGTGATTAAATGCTGACAGAATGTTCATTTCTGAAAATCTTTTAACACTAAACTCTAAATGACCATGAGCGTGCAGAAAGCTCTCAAGTAGCCGAGAGAAAGCGAGTATGGCCCGCAGAAACGTATCAGGGTTTCTTCAGATATCCTCTGTGGATTTGGCTGAAAATGAAGGACAGCTCTGTTTTGAAAAATCTGTCCAAAAGTGTGGCAGGTTCAGTTGAAATGGAGAAGTCATTGCTTCTCTCTGCACGGTCACAGGTGACCATTAAAGAGGGCGTTTGAGGACAGCTGCCAGTGATCCAATAAAAATGAGCAGAATCAAATTATTCGAATTAGTTCCAACAATATTTTAAACGGAATAACAGTACAGCAGATTATAAACAGCAGGGATTGCGCAAAGTATTGGGTTTGGAAGGCCATCCTACACTTATTGTTTTACAGTATGTATACTGTGCTCAGTATGTGCATTTCAGAAACAATTACTTAACAATTTATTTCAAAAATAACAAACTGTTAAAAAATGTATTAAAAGTAAATACTTTTAAGAAATTTTTCAGAAACAATTATTTCATTTAGTTGTCTTTACAATATAACACTTAACATTTTTCTTTCATATTATTTTTCTTAATAAAGAGATACCATCATATTTTAGGTGGACATTGACATTCAAAAGTTTGAAAACCCTAAAATAGTATGCAAAACACAAATGTTTGAAATGTTATTCATTGCATAATGTGTTCTGTTTCACATACAATCTTTTTTAAAAGTAGTTATATTATACGGTTTATACTGTGCATTATGCAGTAAGCTGTCTGATATAATTCAGTATTGAAAATAATAATAGAGAACGGAAGAACTTGGAGACCTCCAGGCTAAACAGTAAATAATAATGTGCCACAACAGCTCTAGATAATACGTACCACATTTGACTAGACGTTTACGTCATGCTTGTTTTGAAATTGACTAGGTTTGATAGGCAGTTTGTGAAGTGCCTCGAAAGAAAACTGGTTTAGGCCCTCATAGAAAAATGGTGGTCTGGCTCCATAACAATCACTTCATTGTTCTAATGTAGATAGTAATATCATGTCTCTTTCGCTTTGTTTAGCCAACTAGTGAAATGAACTTCAGTGTACTGTATCTCAGGCCTGCAGCATGTTTACTAATCCTGACCAATCCTATGTGGTCAGATCAGAATCTTCTCAATCTGCTAACCGTTCTGAACGTCTGAAGTTCTGAACTTCATTAGCTTGCGTTGGAGAAATGTGATTGCACTGCAGCGTTCAGCTGGTGTTTAAGACTTGGCAGCACGACGGTCCATGGCATATGGAGGAACAACTTCATCATGCGCTGTGGTGAACAGGGAATATCAGTGTACATTCGTTATGTGGATCAGAGAGCTGAAAATTCACTAAGAAAAATAGCGCCAAGCAGCCATTACAGGGCCAAACACACCACATGTAGCCTGAGCAACACAATTACCATGACAGACGAATCAAGTGATTCCAGAACCATGATTCTAGGCAGAGTAGTTCAAAGTTTATTGAGTACGTTTAACCATTTCGTGCAACCTGTTTAGTACCCTCATTGTCTGAAATTCATTGTAAAAGTACACTACCATTCAAAAGTTTGGGGCAAGTTTCATAATAAGCCTCATTTGCATATTGGAGGCTGAAAAGTAGGACGATTACTTAATAAATACCAGTTTATGTATGTATCTGTAGAGAAGAGGTGCAACTATTTAGTGAGTTCACCCCTCAAACTTTGTCAATCCAGAAAGATCAGATGGGAAATCTGCTGGATGATTTGACAGTCTCACTGTTGATGTATTTAAGCTTTAATATGTGATGATGTATTTGTTTACACACGTTTTGGCTGCTGTTAATCTTGCCCATATTTCTATGTAAAAGTATTTTACAATGGACTCGCTGTTATCATCGCCTTGAGCGTGTCAGGATGAATTTGATGGTGAAAGAACTTGCTGGATTTTATATGTGCCTCTGGCCAGAACACTCCCTTTGAACGGAGAGACTCCCAGAAATCCCTAATTAAAGCCTGAAGCTCTTGGAGATAAGAACAACAATAGAAAACTGCCAACTGAGACTTATTTAATGATTCGCACTGCTGAAGATGATCGTAAGGTCTGCTGACCTTAGAGTCAGTTGCAAGCTTGAACATCTAACAATCTTCTTTTATTCCAGCTCCACATCCTGGTGTCTCCCAAGAGCGTCAAGCTGAACGTGGACTGCCAGGAAGTGGCTGAGAAGGAGATTAAACCAGTAGGAAACACATCGACGGATGGATTTCAAGTGCTCGGGAAAATGTCCAAATCTATCGGATCTAAAGGAGAATCCGCAACAGTGAGTGGCACCTTATGTACAATAACTTTTGTTATCACGTATTGACTGAGAGCTCAACGCTCTCTTGCCCATTCCAGCCTGAATCCCTTTAATTGGGTGCCTGAGCCCCATATTTAAAAATGCAAACTTTTATCAAAGACACGTGTAACATCCGTTTTCTCTCTGGTTGGGCAGTTCCAGCTCCAGATGTTTGACATTGTGTGCAGTCTTGGCTGGACCAGCAGGGACAGATGTTGTGACCTTCCTTCAATGGTAAGTGAAGACTTTAAGAAAGCCTCTAGAGATCAGGGGCCAGTTGCACCAGCTGTGCGTAAGTTACAACTTGGCCTAGTTTTGATCTAAACGGGCACTAAGTTAACTTACACAAGACTAAATATTTTTCCATTGCACCATTAAAATGAGTTGAAACATAACTCTACGTATAATTTAAATATGGAAGCTTCCGACCAGAAGTAATGGTTGGAATAAAATAGTAGATTTACTGAATTGCACCAATATACACGTTTTATACAGATTTCACTCCTTTAGAGTAGACCAGATGTTTTTAACCCTGATCCTGGAGAACCACTGTCCTGCAGAGTTTAGCTCCAATCCTAATCAAACACAGGTTAACCAGTTAATCAAGCTCTTCAGGACCGCTTGAAGATCACAAGATGAAGCAGGTTGGATATAAACTTTGCAGGGCAGTGGGTCTCCAGGAGCAGGGTTGAAGACCTCAGCTTTTGACATATAAGATAATGTTGACGTCATCTACAAGTTTACATTTTAAGAGGGAGAATATTATCTGAATCGATTGCTTTGTCAATTGGGCTCTTCAATACGAACCCAACCTAAACTCGACCGTTTGTGTGCATTGGTCTGTATTGTGCATGTTGATGAAATCAATCATAATAAATTATTTATTTTGTATCATTATTTATTTATTGATCCTTTTTCATTTCAAATACAGTTTCTAAATGTTATTTACAAATAGCATTTCAATGGAAACATTTTTTATGTTACTTATGTGAGGCAAAAGAAATTAGAATCAAGAATGAACTAAAATTCACAGCATTTCAACACAACTTGTACTCACATACAACATTTGAAGGCTGCTATTGGATCACTAAGGGTGAATATTATAAATATTATGCGACTACACATTACTTTATGGAAAGCTTGCGACCTACCAGCTACAGTATGTTCTGCCTTGAGAGTAAATGGTGCAACCGAATAAGGTACAGAATTAGTTACAAACTAGCTAGTACGCTGAAAAAAACGACTTTTTACTCAAAAAAAAAAAGCAAGTGACATTGAATTAAGCTTGATATTTTGAAAGACTGAAATAGTACTTTCATTAAACATACTCCAATAATCTTTGTCTTATCTACAACTTTACAATGTTGATACTAAGACTCAAGTATGGAATTTTTAAAGTAAAAACTTATGAACGGCTGGTGCAACCTTACCTAGGGTTACACAAAGGTGAAAAGCCCAAAGCCTGGGTTAAATTTCAGGTACGGATGACCCATTAACCACACTGTTTATATCCCACTCCATGCCTTTGATCATTGTGGCCTTAAGCAAGGCTCTTAACCTCAGACTGCTCCAGTGGACGTTAAAGTCACGTTAAATTAAAAGCAAATGATGAAGTTAATTGGCTGTCACGCACATCTCCTACATCTTTTTTAGCTTCATCTGCCCACGCAGGTCTGTCGTAATATTCCATATGTTTCTGATGCATCCCTGTTGACCAGATTCAAACATGAAATTTAACATGTGCTCAGCTAAACCGCTCGCTATATTGTTAGATCATCTCCGTACTTTGATCTGCAATGTTTCACTACCATTCATTTGTGGTTTTTAGTTTAAAAATGTGTGAAAATGTTGAACTTAAGTGCCTTCGGTAAAGGGTTGCGAATGTGTGTCTGTAATGCAAACCATGAGACCAGCTGTGTCCAAACTCTTTATTATATTATATTTTTAGTCTTCCATAAGAAAATTATTAAATACTTTGAATGTGTTTATGGTATTTCTGACAGTCAAAACACAAGAGGTTTTAATTAGCCTTGTTGTAGTTGTGTGGCCTGGCCATCAATATTTGCAAAAACAAAGACATTGATTTATGATGAGAAAAATTGTTTTCCAAACCTTCTCCATCCTAGATATACGTATACGTATTATACAGACAGTCTGGCTTACAGTTGGGTTACAGTAAGTGTCTTTAAAGCTAAAATGACAAATGACCTTACAACAGATAAATGGCTAACAGCCGTAACAGCCAATCAAAACGCTGCAGTGAAGAGCCTTTTGTATTCTGTATTCCACTATTCGAACTGACTGAACTGTCTGTGACATACAAACCTCTTTTTCTGCCAAATTCCCAACATTATGGTAAAAAGGGGTTATGGAATTTTCTTTTTGTTCATTTTAACATTTATGACATGTCGACTCTCCAACTTTTCTCTTGTAATTTCCTTATTTTCTCATCTTCTACCATTATATTTAGTGTTTCAGTTTGTTTGTTTTTTGCGTGATGATAAACCTTTATCTTAATTTAAGCAAGTTATTCCAAAACTGTGGTGAGCGATTCGCCACATAATTTTGTTTGCCCGATAGAGTAATCGTTGTAGTAAGATAATTTGCTCTTCAAAAGGTTAAACCTACAACCCTTTGGTTATCAGTCTGGTCATGTCACTAACCAGCTTTTCATTTACTGTACCTATACAATCCCTTTCAGAACATGTAAATAGCTGCTTTGTTCAGGATTGAGCTAGACACCCACACAACCCACATGCAAAATCAGCAAATGGTTTGTGGATGTTGCCATTTGTTTTTATGTTTTTTGTTCTCTCTGTGATTTAGAGAGATGAATCCAAGTGTCCATCTCTTCCCAACGCCTGCACATGCACCTCAGACAGCACGGGACCCCAGGGGCCTCAGGGGCCAGTGGTAAGTCAACAGAAGTACAATTTAGACAATATTATTTAGATCATAAAATTATTGCATTATATTGTTTGGTTTGTATCATTGCAAAAATGCTTTTAAAATGTTAATCAAAAATGTAATTCATAGTTAACATGTTGACATTATTATTGGTTGGATTGATGGCAAAACTGTTCTCTCTGTAATTTCTCTTTTCCCAGGGTGCTCCCGGAAGCAAAGGACCACGAGGGGAGAAAGGAGAATCCGGTCAAGTTGTAAGTTGTCTGATTTTCCTAATCTGTTCTGTCAAAATTAACTTAACATGTACAATATATAGCTTATTCATCAAGTTTAGCTACAGGATTGAACTTTGACATCTTCGTATATTGATTCTATTTGTTCCTGCAGGGTCCGATCGGCCAACGTGGAGATATGGGTTTGCCTGGTGCGATGGGCCCTCCAGGACCACAGGGCCCTCGTGGGCACTCGATCCCAGGCGTGGCTGTAAGTCCATCTCAATTTCCATCATGTGTCCATTGTATCCTCACACAGTCAGATGTCAGTAGCCGGCCGTAAATCCTTCGGCACACCAAACAGGGATTGTTCAGGCTATTTATTATAGTTGTGGCGGAGGCATAATTATGGCAGCGAGCTCTGGATTCAGCATTCCTGTGTGTCTGGGGGCTTTACACTCATCAGAGCGCCTGAAACCGCCTGATCCTGCTGCTAGCACACAAATCTCACTGGATTTACTCCCCTCTCAGTTTCAGCTGCTGTGTTTTAGTGCTGTTTGCAAGCATTACTATTACTATTGCTAATACTTTGGAAAAGGATTTGAAACAAACCAATAACCCTAAGCACAAAAGTCACGGTCCGGTACGTACCTCGGTTTTGGGGTCACGGTTCGATACGAGTATGAGTTACATGAGTTGTGCTCTTGTAAAATAAGAAAACAAACAGGATGCCGCCTTCTGCCATCCCGGTTTTTTTTTTGACATCTGAACTTTTGTTTTGGGTTGGTGCATAGATTGTCTCTTCTTCTGCTCTTTTTCCTGTTGTGGAGGTTAGCAAACAGCATTGCATTACCGCTCGTGCCCCCTTCTGGATTGGAGCGTTTATCATCTGTGACTGACTCTATTTGTTGTCTGACTATATGCACCAAACCATGACGCCCGTACCGTGATGGTTCGAGACGAATACATGTACCGTTACACCCCCTCTACATATACTTGCGGGGCTCTCGAGGCAAAAATATATCACTACATGGATTTCACTTTGCATTCACTGTATTTTCCAAAATAATGTTGCTTGGTTTGGAAGTGGCCTCTGAGTAAAAGGTGCTTCATGCATCATTACACTATTGGAACTACTTTACCCACAAAGTTTCATTAATGTGAATGTGCCTTTACAGCAAAACAGTACAAATCCCACAGACTTAAGGCCCGTTCACTCCAAGAACGATAACTATAAAGATAACAATATTAGCATCCACATCAATGCATGATTATGTTCTGTTTATTATAGCTAACGTTTTGTTTTCTGTCACTTTAAATGCTTCAGCTCTTTAAACTTGGGTCGATTCTGATTGGTTGCCATTGTTTTTATTGTTCTTCAGCTAGGGTGAAAAAAATCATTCTGGAAGTATTTCCTACAATATTGTTCTTCTGTGATGTCATGGTTATAGCTGTAGTGTGGTCCTGGTCTTGTATAATTAGAACAATCATTATCGTCTTAACATTGAAAGAGAGACTAAATCTATATCTCGAGACCTGGACTTAACAACCACTCAGGGCAACAATCTGGCAACAACCTGTGCATGTTGGAAGTGAATTTTGCACAGACAAACTCTAGAAATCGAGGTTTCCATCTTGTTTTTGCGACAATCTCTTAAATCACTCTTTGTTTCTCAGCCTTGTTCTCTGATCTGATATATATGTTTAATTTTTGTTTGGATCTCATTGATGCTTTTTACGAAAGCTTTGGCCACTCTTTTGACATGTCGTTTTCCTTGTAATTTCCCCATGCAGGGTCGTCCAGGTCCAAAGGGGGATCCAGGCGATGCTGGTTTACCTGGACAGAAAGTAAGTGTTGCTCTGCTGGAGTTTTAGGGGGGAATGGGAGGATTATTCGCTCTCTACAGCCTGTGCTACCTCTCTGGACGGGCTCCATGTGGCAAACATTAGATCTTAACTCAGGAGGGGGGATGGCTGGGAGGCAGCGCTCAACAATAGTGGTAGATCACGCCACAATATAAAATGTGGGTTGGGAATGTAAAATGTAAATCTGTAATTTAGCCAAATCCTATACATATACTTACATTTAGACAGACAGATAGATAGATAGATAGATAAACATAGATAGATATATAGATAGATAGATAGATAGATAGATAGATAGATAGATAGATAGATAGATAGATAGATAGATAGATGGATTTCACTTAAATTTCAGTCTGTTCCTCATAGGACTTCTGAAGACTTATTTGACTACTTTTACAATTATTTGTGTAATTGTTCAAGCTTGAAAGCCTCAGCATTGTGAAAAAGAGCACTATGGACATTAATCTAAGGAAAGGTTAGAAGTTTTGCAATAGCACAAGGGTGATTATGAGACAAATCAGATCTTTCACAACACTAAAAACTCAGGAACTGAGAGCACGAGGGAAATTAAGGATTGGTAGCGTTATGCTGATCCTGTTTAAAAGCAGACAATGTTTATTTGAGTTAATTAACAAATTGGAGGGTCAAAAAAAAAAGGCTGAAGGTTTTCACACTGTTGTGATTATACTGCATGGTCATTTTGTAAATTCTTACGGACGGACTGTGATATCTGATCCCTGTTAACTCAGAGTGGGCCGAGCCGTGCAGGTGACCATGTTAGAGGAGTTGCTATAACAACATGCATTTAATCACTTGCAGAGAATGCAGCCGGGGTTTACAACAGCCAGTAAAACGGATCTGGAATATATTAAGTACCCTGTAAATCTAATGCCAAGACATCAAAGGAGAAGCAGGATTGACAAAGAGAAAGAAAGACAGAAAGAAAGCTCGCATGAGCGAAATGGAAGGATATCATCTTGTGTGTTGGAGGAAACTGTTTGTGTGAAGTAGTTTCATTTGTTTGGTCGGAGGTAAGCGACCTGTGCTAATGTGAAACTGGTGTGAGACTCTGGCACTGAGTCTGTTAGTTTTAGCTTTTGTTTTTCTTCCATTCTTTCTCTCAGGGTCCACCGGGACCGGCTGGTGCCATCGGGCCTATTGGACCGGCTGGAATACGGGTGAGTGAAGACTATTCAATGTACAACATTTATATTTCATTTACATTTTATACATTTGTAAAGTGCATTAAACATGTATGGCTGTACTGCCTTTAATTTATGCTGTTTATAATTCATTTAATTGTTATATGTGAAGCACTTTGGTCAACTATGTGCTATTTATGTAATGTTGAGTTGAGAATTATTATCTAGATTTTTTACTGCAAATAGCGGTGGATGGTCATTTTTGTTACTGTATTACAGTAATGTGTGAGGAAAATGTGCTTAATTGTTATGAAAACTATGTCACAATGCAAAATATCTCAATAGTCCTTAAAATAGGCTTCATATTCTTTTTTTCATTTTGGGGTGAAATACAACAAAGATGTTTCATGTGATACATGTGGATTTGAACGTGCATTTGTGTTATCAGTCTAATGCAGATCTGTGCATGTATGTTATCAATGCAGGGACCCCCAGGGAAGGAGGGGCAGATGGGATCCACGGGCCCACAAGGACCTATGGTATGTTCTTGATTCTTTTGAGGGGAGGGAGTGTTGTTAAATTTGTTTTCTTTTGCTGAGATGCGAGACTGTATTGCAGACATCTGTTTTGCTGAAGACCAGAGCTGTTATTCTTTTGTTCAGGGACCCCCAGGAGCCCCTGGAATGCCAGGACCTACTGGAAAGCCTGGAAAGAATGGAGATACAGGTGTTCCGGTATGAAATCTTCTGGTTTTCATAGACATACAACAGCACGACACTGTCACTGCCAGTAATTTGCTAAATTAGTCAAAATGCATATGGCAGAAGGAAAGAAAAACTATACCTCTTTAATACATCTATTGTTTGAGAGCGAGAAGAGATTTCTTCCAAAGTCTCTGCTGATTTTTCTTCTGAGAAAAAGACCCCAGTAACCTCACGTGTTTCTTCTAGACTTTCAGAAGAATCTCTCAAACTGTGCTCAATTTGCAAGGATAGTCTGCAATCTAAAATTTAGAGATCTCAATGTGAACTCAAACATTTCTCATCAAATGATCTAAGCTGCTTCACATTCATTTTATAGCTCTTTACTCCTACTGTGTGACATCATTTCTATTTTTAGTCTATTATTGTTTCTCTTAAGACATTTTTGGAGAAACATCTGAGACAGAGTTGATAATTAAATGAAACATAACTCAGAACTCCATTGTGTCTCCGGATCTATAAAAGAGCAAACCCTGGCCAACACTTTTCTTTAAATAGTTTAATTGTTTAATCTTACAAAACGCGAGAAGTACCTTTTTATGAGTTTAGACACCTTTCTAACACATTGAGACTGTTATTCAAAAATTACAAGTTAAAAAAGGGAATAGTGTAACACGATCCACATTGTTTGCAGATATTTACTCACTGAAATTACAGTGCGGTTTTAGGGATGAATGAAGAGCGATTGAGTGATTTTAGCTCATCTTCGGATGCGTCAGTCTATTTAAAGAGAAATATGATTTTCATTCATACAGGGACCTTCTGGGGTTAAAGGAGACAAAGGAGAGAGAGTGAGTGATGATTTTAATATCTGCTTTTATCATTTCATAAGAGTTTGAGTGGAGGAGACGTTAACATCTCATATTCGTCCTCCTAGGGAGACTTTGCGTCTCAAAGCATGATGCGCTCTATTGCCAGACAAGTCTGCGAACAGCTCGTGAACGGTAATGCATTTCCAAGTGTCTTATGCTCACCAAGGATGCATTTATTTGATAAAAAATACAGTAATATAGTGAAATATTTTTAAAATTTAAAATAACTAATGTCTATTTGAATGGATTTTAAAATGTAATTTATTCTTGTAATGTAAAGCTGAATTATCAGCATCATTACTCATAATCATGTCGCATGATCCATCAGAAATTGTACTGACCCTCAGTTTTTTTAACAGTAGTGCACTCAAGGCTAAAAGATGTTTTAAGCCATAATATGCATATGCAAATAATAACACGTGTTGCATTATAATCCACTGTTTCACATTTTACATTTTACAGGACAAATGGGTCGATTCAACGAAATGCTGAACCAGATCCCCAACAACTATCATAGCAACAGTCCAGGCCCCTCTGGACCCCCTGGACCTCCCGGAGCCGAGGGATCACGTGGAGAGCCCGGTCGGATGGGCAGGAACGGCCTTCCCGGTAGTCCAGGGTTGCCTGGTCGGCAGGGAGAACGAGGTACCTAAAACAACAGCCAAAATCGAAACAAAAAACATGAAACCGTGCCAAATACAGCCATGTGATTTTAATCAGCCTCAAGAACTGTGGTTAGTTTGGACTTCTGCCCTTCACTGTACGGTATATGTTGAAATGCTAAGACAAATAATTGATGCCTAGTGAGCTTCCGTGCGGTTTACTGTCTAAATTAAAAGGAAACCTTATACACTCTTAAAAATAAAGGTTCTTTACTGGCTTTGATGGTTCCATGAAAAATCCAAGGAACTTTTCCATTACATCTTAATGGTGGAAGAATGTTCTTTGGATTATTAAAATGTTCACACTAAAGGGAGGTAGTTTTCATAGTTCTTATAACTATTGGCGGAAGTTCCCACTTTTTGGCATGTTCGCAGAGCAGGAACTGGGAACGATTTTAGTTATAGGAACGCATTTTGGGGGACTAAATTAGCTTCAACTTCAGAGTAGGGTCACAACAACCCAGCACAACAGAACTATAAGGGACACAAGAGTATGTTGATTATATATACTTATTCTACAAAAATGGAAAACAGCGATAAGACCGTAACATACAGAAAGCTAATGTTAATGCCATTTACCTGTCGCCTCTGTCTGCGACGTTGTTCTTTTCTCAGCTTCGTTTATGTGTAGCACACGTTTTTATGGGAGATTTAGTATCTAAGCCCTCCTGTTTGCTCTTTCAATTGCATAACTTATAAGTACAAATTCCATCTCCATTATCACGAAACCCACAACATATCACTGCAAAACCACAGCTCCGATCACGGCGTCCTTCATCCTCCAGTTGTTGATGTTGTTGAATGGCACAGATAAATTACGTTATATCACTTCAGAGTTACTATTGGCGGTGTAAATGCAACCAGGACACTGGCCCTAGGGGGAAATTTAGTTCTCGGGGGATCGTCCTGGTGGCTACCTTGTGCGAAAGCCCCTTTAAAAAAAGGGTTATTTTAAGAACTGTTCCCTGAAAAATTGTTTAAGGATCCAAAAATGGTTCTTCTATGGCATAGCTGCTAAAAAATATATATATATATATTTTGGCGCCTTTCTTTTTAATAGTGCAAGAACCTGATTTGAAACTGATTTTCTGCACCCACCACTTAGGTGTTATGTCAGGCCTGTGTGTTTACAGCATGTTTAGCAGTGTGTTGCGATGCAGAAATGCATGCATGTCTGTATTTGGGCTTATATTTCTGTGTTTGTGTGCATTTACATTAGGACCAGCTGGAGAGAAAGGAGACAGAGGAAGTCCAGGCATCGGAGAGAGAGGACAGAGAGGAGCCACCGGACCACCTGGTATGTTTTATGCGCACATTTATACGCTGAAACTCGTTTACCTAGCTTAGCTCACAGTCATGAAAAACCTTGAAATATCTCTGATTTACTGGCCTGTTTTCTTCCTTTTTCTTAGACAGAGATCATGCAATATTTTATCTCATGTCCGCCACTTCTCTTTTTTGACACAGTGCAGTTGAATGTGTTATGTTTTATGATGTAACGTTTTAAAAAATGAGCAGGCATAACTCTTCCAGACTTTTTCATCACAGAAACTGTATTTCACATTTAAAGGTCATTTGGTAACACTTTACTTGACACATTTATATATAATGCATTATAAAACTATTTGAATGCACTAATTATGCAGTTATGCACCTTGTAATGCATTCTATAATTTAATAAATAATTGTAACCACAGTTATAATGCATTATAGTACTCATTTATTCATTGCTGCGCCTTTAGAAAGTATAATGCATTAAAACACTTTGATTACAATTATTTATGAAAAATGCAATGCATTACTATGTACATTATAAATACCTTGATAATGCATCATATTGTACTTAAAGGCTTCAAGTAAAGTGTAACATGTTGTTTCTGAAGCAGTGTTTTTTTCTGATTTCTTTAGGCTCACCAGGTGAGTCCAGAACCGGCCCTCCGGGTTCAAGCGGTTCTCCAGGCATTCGTGGTCCGCCCGGTCGCAACGGTGTCGCCGGTGTACGTGGTCCGCCCGGCCCGCCTGGCTACTGTGACTCCTCTCAGTGTGTCAGTATGCAGTATAACGGACAGGGTTACAGAGGTACGTCTCTCATGTTCTAGCTCTGCCTGTTGCATGACAGTAGAAATAACATTAATGGCATGTGTAGTGTAACGCAATGCATGAACTGAGCAGTAGATGATGCTCAGCAGAATAATGCAGATTATCATGGGTGAAACTTGCCAAACCTGTCCTATTTCACCCCAAAATTAAAAGAAGAAAAAAAAACGAAGACAATTTGAATTAATTTTGAATAAAGAAAACAAAGCTTTATTTTTTACATTGTGACTTTAATTAGTCTAAAACGCTACCAAGCATTAAGTTTGAGCTCGGTAGATTTTTTTTGAATGAAGTCTTTTCTGCTTTCTCTTCGTCTATTAGAATATATATATATATTAAAATATAATTTATTGCTGTGATCAATTTTCAGCATCATTACTCCAGTCTTCAGTGTCACATGATCCTTCAGAAATCATTCTAATATGATGATTTGCTGCACAAGAATTAGATTTTTTTTTAACAATGTAAAAGTCTTTACTGTTACTTTTAATGCATTCTTGATGAATAAAAGTATTAATTTAATTGACCCCAAACTTTTGAACGGTAGTGTAATGCGAAAATGTTTCGGTAAAGCAAAAAAAAAAAAAATAATAAGAAGAAGAAGAATAATTCCAAGTCTTCAAAAGACTTATGCTACCTTCATGTGAGAAACAGACCAAACATTTGAGAGGTCATGCACTGAGAATTTCTGAAGACAGTTGTTACAAACCGATCAAATCTGTCAGTTGAACTTGAGAACTTTTTTCTTCTCACAAAGCTCTCATATGACTTTAGAAGGTTTGAAATAAAGTGCCGAGGTCATTTTATATTTTTGGGCCTTTTTGAAGCTCAAAAGCTTCAGTCAGCATTTATATTGTGGTTTTCTTAACATAGTCTTTCAACACAAAAGAACAACATGAGAATAAATAATGACAGAACTTTCCTTTAATTGTCCTAAAAATTGGCTTCATTTTCTTTATGCAAAATATCATGTATTTTTTGTCCTGTCTTTCGATTTTGGGATGAAATGTGCTCCGGATCTTCACCCTCACTTAGTATCACAGTATCAGAAGCTGATTTTCAGTTTGTGATTTGTCTGGCGAAGAATTCTAACACCCTCTTTGACCTGTTTCAGGTTCATAAACTTTCTAAACCACCTGTGCTGCTTACACTTTGAAATCCTGAGAAAATCACATGTTATTGGGCTCTGTGCGGATAACCACCACAGAGATGATTATGCGAACACTATTGAATGAAAGCAAACAAACAAACAATAAAAGCAACAAACAGAGAGTACGATCTGCGGATGGGTACTAACAACAACTCACAGCCACGGGCATCAGCGACGGCAGCCAAAACAACCGAAAACAAGCTGCAGTCGGCTGGAGACGCATGACCAAAACACGCAAAAACACACCAGCAACCACAACAAATACTAACCAGGTGGATCTGTGGCCAAACAACTGTCATTTAGCATGTTAACTCCAAGAGTTTTTCGTTTATCTGTAAATAAACTAATCGTGCCTAGTAAATGAATCCCAGTCCACTAAAACGCAATAGTTTTTAACCCTTGTAGTGAGCTTGAATTCAACTGCTTGCTGAATGCTGACACCAGTGCCTCTTATTTTACTGGTCGTCTTAAGTGATCTCACAGACTTTTGCTCAGGGCCAGTTTGAAGCACGTCTCTTTGTTAATCGGACCCTGGATGTTTCTTTTTTCTTTTAGTATGTACACAGTTATCTTGCCAGTTTAATTTCCTCATGGTTAGTTTCTGTTTTGGCAAGATCATGTCTCTTTCACTTGGCTGTAAGTAAGGGTTTAGATGAATATCTGAATATGCGTGTGGTTGAATTCTTGATATCAGTTCTCATGTTGATATTTTTGCTTGGCAGGCCAACTTGCCCATATCAGCAACCATTAGTGTTGATTGTCATAATTTACAGTGTCTATGTATGAGTGTGTGTGTGTATACTGACACACACAGACAAGCAGTGGAGTCCAAAAGTCGTAGGGTATGTTTACATGACAACGATGTACTAAAAACGGGAAAAAAATTTCTTTTGGTTTTTGGCGCACATGTGACAACATTGTCAAATCGTTCACACGGATCAGAGAACCCGACTAAAAGCTTGTATTATGCATGCCAGGCCAGTAGTTGGCAATGCTACCTTGTAAAGGAACACTACCCGCCTGAACACGTAATATGCATGCACATGACGTCACTGTTTTCACGTTTTTGTCGTTTACATGATGTGTTCAAAAACTTGCACTTTGAAACATGTTTTCAGGAGTTTGCATTTTCAGGCCCCCAAAATGCAGCTGTCATGTAAATGAACGGCCAAACCCGTTTTTAGGTGAAAACAGTGTCGTGTTAACCATAGGTCTTCAACCCTGCTCCTGGAGACCCACTGTCCTGCAGAGTTTTACCAGCTAGTCAAGCTCTTCAGGACCGCTTGAAATCACAGACAGAAGCAGGTTTGATATAAACTCTGCAGGGCAGTGGGGTTGAAGACCTCTGGTGTAAACAGCTCCTGACACCTCATTAAAAAAGTTTTTTCATTTAAATCTATAATTTGATTCTTCCTCAAGTTTTATGTATTTTGCAGACATCTTTATCCAAGGCTGCTTAGATTATATTAAAGTTATTTATGTTGGCATCGTTTGTATTGCCTGGGAATCGAACCCGTGACCTTGGTGTGAGCTACAGGAACCATTTTTGTGATGTAAAATGAAGAAGATTTTAAACTAGTTAATGAGGTTGATCATTTTGAACCTTATCAATCTGGCTCGAGAACAAGATCAAGTGATTATGAAATTGTTATACTGATGTAATTTGGACCCCACTGACTTCTGGACCCCACTGTGTGTCAAGTACATATATAAAGCACTGACCTATTTAAAACTCCCCAACAAACAGTTTCTAACCCTTTGCACACTTGCCGTAGCCACATTAAGGGACGTAACAATGGTATTTTGCTTGAGTGACTCAATTGGCCACTGCCGTATCTCCAAGCAGAACAGTTTCCACCTGATGCCGAGCGCATAGACCCAATCCTAGAAGAAGACTTTGAGATTTCACCAAACCAACGACGCAAGAGGTCATTGCCAAAGACGGGATCTGAAAGGAAAGCGTGGTAAAAGGAGGGGAAGTTCACTGGCTCATGTTATTTGTTTGTTGACGTTCCGGCGGCCTGTACAGACAATTTAACCCTTCGAACCTTGTGTGAATTCAGCAGATCAGACGCATTAATCTCCTAATGTAACCTCATAGCTTCTTTCTCTTCCACTTGTACTCCATCGCTTGTAAAATCGCATTGAATGTGTCACACATCGCAGCGTGCAGTTGAAAGGTGTTTGATAATTTATTAACATTGAAGGGTCTCCAAAGATCATCGCCTCTTCCAGCTATCTGCATATTCACCCATCATCATTTATGTCTCATTCGAATACACATTAGTTATCGATTTCTGTCTGCATTCACATGAGAGATTGTCTTTTTTGTTAACATCTGCAGTAAAACATGCCCTTCATCACAATATTATAAATCAGATATTGATCATATTGGATGAATGTTTGATTGAACCTCACAGCTGATTTTACCAAAGGTGGAATTGCATGTCTGTGCTGTATATTATGTTTTTTTTTTTTTTAATTTTCATTTGTAGTTGTTTGTTTTCCTTTTTTTAATCCAGAATATAGTTGTTGTAATTGTTGTTTTATCAATATCAAATGCAGTTTTGGCATTTGCGTGCAAGACTATAGATATAGTATTGCTGCTTCATGTTTGCAACTGCACATTGTGAATTCCACAGCCTTATTTTCTTATTTATTTCTGAAACAGAGGAGGCATTTTTCAATAAAACTACTGAAAATATGGCATGTGCCCTTTTTTTTATTGCTGGTGTCATTTGATAAAGGTTTTTCAGGGGCAAAAGGGCTGATGAAATCAAAACGCCGGCTAGTCCATGCATGAAATTTAAATTCTTGTATACTGCAAAAAGTTGGAAACATTTCTGTGAAGGTCATGGCAAGAAATCCTCCACAAATGAATCTAAAGTGATTGCTTTCATGCATTTCATAAAAGTGACAAACTAATTTGTTCCTAAAACAGGAAATGCTTCAAACCGTGAAGGAAAATTGTTTGTCAAGCGCTTGCAAGGCAGCAAAAGGTCAAAAAAAGGTCGGTTTTGATAGACATTTCTCATAATTGCGTGATTTTACCATTTTAGCCCAATCACTCATGACATTAATTTGGAGGCCAATCAGGAAGGCAAAGTTACTTAGAAATTAGTAGTTTGTGATTTATGAGTAAATCAATGGTTAACTTGAGACTTTCACATTTGTTAAAGAATGGGAATATCCCGTGCAAACGGGAACTCAGAAGCTGCTGTGTTTGATTGTTAAATTCATCAAGCTTCTAAATACATGCTGCAACTTGTTAGTACATTTACATTAACTTATGATATTTAAATGAGCATTTATGCATTTAGCAGATGCTTTTAAAGGGATACTCCACCGGTTTTTCATATTAAACTATGTTATTCCCTTAACTAAGACGAGTTGATCCATACCTCTCTCGTCTCAGTGCGTGCACTATATCGCTCTGTATTTCCCCAAAACTATGTTAGCACTTAGCTTAGCCCAGTGCATTAGATATGGGCCAAAAAGAGAAGCGACCAAACACTTCCTCGTTTTCCCTATTTAAACACAGTTACTCGAGTAGTGTAACTCGGCCTAGGCTGGTCACACAAAATAAAACGTTGCGCTTTTCTAAGCGTTTAAAATTGATGACTATATTGTATAGCGGAATACCATAACAAGTGCTTTTGAGCACTTCGACTTGGCGCAATAATATCTTCACTCGTGAAAAGTCCTCTTGCCGGCTCCCGCCTCCTCTCCCCCTCCATAAAAACACAACGTTTTATTTTGTGTCACCAGCCTAGGCCGAGTTACACTACTCGAGTAACTGTGTTTAATTAGGGAAAACGAGGAAGTGTTTGGTCGCTTCTCTTTTTGGCCCATATTTAATGCACTGGGCAAAGCTAAGTGCTAACATAGTTTTCCGGCAATAAAGAGCGATATAGTGCACGCACTGAGACGAGAGAGGTATGGATCAACTCGTCTTAGTTAAGGGAATAACATAGTTTAATATGAAAAACCGGTGGAGTATCCTTTTAAGTATCTTACAAAAGAGGAACAGAAGCAATAACAAAGACTGGTTTATTTAATGGTTTTCAAACACTCCCTCATCTGCCACTGATAAGATTGAATCCGCTGAATCCACCGGTATGTTGTGGCCTGTGCCTATTGGACTGAATTACTTACAGAAATTTGTGGAGAAAATGGAAGAAAAATGTCAACACAGTGGCTGCCTTGCGAGCACTGATAATTATTGCATTTATTTCTTATGACCAATACAGCTTGTTTCCTCTCGTGCCATAGTTCAGTGCACATTGATTCGTTTTTGTTGCATTCAAGTACCTTGATCAAATTAAGCACAAATTCATCTGCTTCATATTGTAGAGAGCAGATTTGATCTTTGCAGTCATTGTTATCTGGGAACAAAATTTCATATGACATATTAAAAGCATGTGTACAAAGACTCGTTCCCTCATAAGGAACCACTTCAAGACGGACTGGAAGCTTCTATAAGGAACTGTATTGATTTATGGCCAAAATTGTTGCTCAATAGACCACATTTAATGTTGTTCAGACACATAGATGTGTCCACGATCCAGACAACTTCACTGATTTAGAGGAGAGTCATACCTTTCATAACTGAGCAGTTTCCAGCAGTGCGGGTCTGAAATGTAATATGAATGGTATGACGGATCTGACGGTACGACAGTGTAACGCTCACAAGCACTGAAGCGTTTGAAGTCAAAATATAAAACACATTACCAGTAGATTCAGTTGGTGAAGATTTGCGGTGTAAAATGACCTCAAACATAAGATGATTTAGCCTGTTCTCACGTAAATGCGTCTCTATAGCACGCATTGTGTATTATCGTGTAATTTATAGAAAACGAGTTTTTACGGTCATATGAAACGCAGTTTTCGCGTACATTTGATACGCAGTTCACTTGCGTGTAATACACACGCATCCCACACCACTAATTCTACCCATGCGTATAATACACACGCACCCCACACCACTACTAAACCTACCCTAACCAACCCACGCGTATCCTATGCACGTAAAAACTAATTTTCGCGTCTAAATTACACGATAATACACACTGTGTGCTTTAGAGACGCATTTAGTGTGATTCCAGCCTACACACACATATACAGTACATGAAGCAGCGGTTCTGAAAGGTCTATCTTTCAGACTAATGTCTTTGGTAATGTCTTCGCATTAAAGTGCGGTTACCACACCTTTAGATAACAAAATATCCACAGAGGGGAACACATTCAGAAAGCACTACTTTTGTGGTGTGATTTGTCATTTTTGCAGCTTGATAACCCCTGGTCACTGTATGATTGTGTAATATGGCAGAGTGGAATGAGAATTCAGAATTCACATATAATGCAATGCAATACAATGATGATTGAGAGATGAACAAATAAACGTTCCTCAAATCTTTAAGAGTCTATGATTGGATCATTATTGCAGTTATTATTATGTTTTGAGCATGTTATATGTTTGGCAACAGTTCTTCTAACACTGATGAACCCTCTTTTCTTAAACAATCATGAAGGAAGACACATCAAGATCGTGACCAAAAAACCTTTTTTTTTCCATCAAGAGGTCTTGTATAGTCAATGCAAGAGTCCAGCTCTCTGTAAAGTCTCCTCCAGAACATCACAAAGACGTTCAGTGAATTTAAGCTCTGGACTCAGAGGAGACGATTCATATGTGAAAATGATTCTTCATTCTCTCTCTCAACCATTCACAATCTGAGTCTGATGAATCTTGACACTGTCCTCCTGGAATATGGCCATGATGTGTCTTCATGGTTGTTTAAGAAATGAAAATCTACACACTCCATAAGTTAGGGATAGAAGAATTGTTGCCATAACATGCTAGAAACATAATAATCACTGCAATAATGATCCAATCATGGACTCTAAAGTATTTGCTTATTTAAATCCAAACAGCGAATTTTTGTTGGCCGGCAGTGTGCTACAGTAGGCTTTATAAAATGAATGTCCTTTATGAAGCTTAACTGGTCACCGCGTTTGGAATGACATGAGAAAATGATCACAGAATTGTCTTTTTTGGCTGAACGAATCTTTTACCGCAGTGGCAACAAACAGTGAACAAACCACCAGGCAGTGGCACGGCTAGATTATTAACATTTCCCTCCGGGAAAACCAGGCCCATCACGGCCTGCAGACTTATGACTCATTTGAGGGTTTAATGTGAGCACATTGTTCACTTACTCCCTGGAACATCACAGAACTGAAGAAAGAGCTCGGAGAAAGCGCAAGTCTCCTGCAGGAGCTTTCAACACGCGCAGCAGGCTGCTACGGAGGGGTACATAGAGAAAAAAAAGCCAACGCTCTTCTCTTCATGGCCGCCTTCTATGCTGAGCTGAAACTTATATTGGTGCAATGGCCAAACATGACTTCATGGAAAGAAAGCAGGAGGAATCTGCCAGCTCGGACCGCTCGCACAGCAAAAGGGGGTCCAATTAGTTTCAGTACGTGCTTGTCTGCACATCCTTACCGACACATGTGAGAACAAGACCAAAGATGAATGAAATGCTTGGCCTCAATGAGAGCTGCTTGGTGGTGAACAATATTTTAATACGGTCTTTTTGGTTATATCTCAACCATGACATCATATGAGATAATTTTCAGAGCCAATAGTTACTCAATGCAAGGGGTAGGAAAAAGTGTTTGAACACCACATGCTTTTTGGGGGTATTTGGAGATCTATTCTGTTATAGAGATCTATTAGATCTATTGTAGAACAGTAGTGTAATTAATGTACTATTCAAGTGAACTGCTATTCATAAGATAACTGATTAAAAATGTTTCACTAAGTTTGGATCTCAGTCCATTTTGCAATGTTTCTGAGTGAACTTATAATTCCAGTGTAATTGCATTTATTGCTGCATTCTCAAACATTTGAAAGCCTGTTCTGTTGAACATTATGGACTTATCTATAAAAATGCAAGAAATGAGCCTGTTGATTGAAAATGTTTTATTTATATCTCTGCTGTTCTCAATGGGGGCCCAAAAACATATTTTATAACACTAATAAATCCCACTTAGCACTTTATTTTACAGTCCTGTTTCCCATGTACTATGTACTTATTATAGTAGCCTAATTGTAAAAACTGAGTAATAACCAGGTACTAACACTGAACCTACCCCTAAACCATGTACAGTAGTTACCTTATATAACCAGTACTTTCTAAAGTAACTGGTAATATGGGGAATTTAGATATGTTGACTGGGCAACCCAATTATCTTTTAATAGTTCAGTAAAGACTCTAATACCATTTGACAGTACCTACTGTTTGGGACATTGTGATTTTGACATTGCTAAGCGTTTAAACCTGGCATTTTTTGAACGAGTTTAACATGTTAAAGCTCCCGCAGATTTTCTTTCAAGTTTATTTCCAAGGTTACGTCCCTTGAGTTAGTGAAATGAGCCAAAGGTAATAACAGCTATAATTATATAATACAGGGGTTGGACAATGAAACTAAAACACTGGCCAATATAGTGTTGGAGGTTTCACGGCCTGGTGGCCAATCTTCACTGATTTTACACTCCATCAGTAAGAGCCGAGAGTGAAGTGAATTATCAGAAATGTGTGAAATCCACACAACATAGTGGGAGACATATCAGAGTTCAAAAGAGGATGAAGTGTTGGTGTATGTCTCGCTGGCTCATCTGTGAGCAGGACAATAAGTCTGTGGTGTATCGAACGCTGTGGTAATGTCAGATTACCTCTATGAAGGACGAACCACATCCAACAGGAGTAACTGCAGAGGAAGCTGTCGGAAAGGGATGTCCAGGTACAAACCCGGATTACATCCAAAAAACACAAAACCACAGCTGCCCGACCCATTAAATGAACACCTCGTCTCTCCTGTTTCCACCAGAACCGTTCGTCTGGAGCTCCAGAGTCAATGTTCATGATCGAGCCGCTTTAGCCAAAGCCAGATGTCAGCTTCAATTGTGCCAGCAGCAAATCTTGGGCTGTGGACAAACATCTATTGTTCTCTGAGTCCATATCAGAGTCCACTCTGAGTCTCCATCAGTGGCAGTTACGGTGTGGAGAAGAACCAGAGAAGTGATGGTTTGTGCTGCAATATCATGATATTCCCGACTGTGTTAAGAACTAACGCTTTCCTCCTCCGGCATCACACAGTGACCCGGACACTGTTCTGGAAGAGGAACGGCTCAGAATCCCTCTGGACGCTGTGAAGGACTTATCTGTCATTCCCAAGATGAATCGATGCTCTATTGGCAGTGTTGTGCAAGTTACTTCCAAACTGTAGTACATTATAGATTACTTGTTATTGTTTTTAAAAGTAATTCTTTACCTTACAATATTACTGTCACAGAATTGTAATGCGTTACATTACTCCTGTATTAGAACGGCTCAGAATCCCTCTGGACGCTGTGAAGGACTTGCATCTGTCATTCCCAAGATGAATCGATGCTCTATTGACCACAAAAAGAGGCTGTACAACATCAATAAATGATTGTGGCCTAAAAACAGGTGTTTCAGTTTCATTGTCCAACCCCTGCATGCTATAATTATAACATTGCAAAAGCCACATCTGCATAAAAATAACAGTGAAATGTAAAACAAACGCTGATCTCATCAAATGTATAACATTGTTTAAACAGACTTTGTTAAATTGGGTTTACAAAGTGTTCACCATGGCATGGTAATCAAAATATTATGTAGACATTATGAAATTGATAAAATATTTCCCTTGAAATGTGTTGAGGAAAAAAATTTATATCTTGACTTCAGTAGCAGAAGGATTTGCACACATTTAACATACTGTTAGACAAAAAAAAAAAACATATGCATGAGAAACGACTCTAAAATGCTGGAGGAACAGTCTGAACTACTGGCAGATGGAGAGCATTTCATAATTTTCATCATTTAGTTATAGATGAATCATGAAACGCATTTAAATTCAAGTTTAAAATCCAGACTGACCCTATTAGCTTATACACAATTCTGGTCCATTTGTGAGCGATTCATCAGTGTGTGTTATTGTAAAGAATAAAAATGTTTGTCTTCCTAATTTTTCATGAAAATGTAAACTTGCTGCTTCTTTCAGCTCATATATGACAGCCTGCATGGAGATCTTACAAAAACTTATAGGATCTTATATCGCAACAATAGTGAACACAGTAATCAATGAAAGAATAAGTCTCTTATGAGACCAATTCTCACCAAGGCCACATTTATTTGATCAAAAATACAGAGAAATTGTGAAATATTATTCAAATTTAGAAGATCTTTTTTCTATGCAAATATATTTTTAAACTGCAATTTATTCCTATGATCAAATCTGAATTTTCAGCATCATTACTCCAGTCTTCAGTGTCACATGATCCTTCAGAAATCATGAAAATATGATGACTTACTGCTCAAGAAACATTTATGATTATTATCAATGTTGAAAACAGTTGTGCTGCTTCATATTTTTGTGGAAACTGTGATAATTTTTTGGAATTCTTTCATGAATTTTTTTGGAATATAATTTTTTTGGAACATTGTAAATGTCTTTACTGTCAATTACTGTAAATTTTGAACAATTTAATGAATCAATGCTCAATGCTAAAAGTATTAATTTCTTAAAAAAACAAACAAAAAAAACTCTTACTGACACTAAACTTTTGAACAGCAGCATCACGCAAAACCAAAAGAGGTTACCAATGCGATTTTAGAAATAGTTTTTTACAGGCACATTTCTCACCCATGATTATAAAAAAAAAAAAATCCAAAACTGGAAGCGTTCAATTTGACTGGTCATGTGATTTCTTATGTTTTTTTAAAAAGTCTATTGTAACATTTGTGGCAGTTGCAACGTCCGCTTGAGTCAAAATTATTCTCTGTGCTCATCATCAGATTCGGCTATTGAATCTGGAAGAAGATCTAATGATGTATGCAAAGAGGATTCCTGTATTTAGAATGGCGTGTTTTATTACTTCAAATCCTGAAGACCTAATGGCGGTTTGATGGAGCTGTAAGAGGCAACACTGGCCCCGCTAAAGGTCTGTGTCCTCCTGTCCAAATGAAAGCACTCCAGGCTCATTTCCTCTTATTTATCCTGTTATGGACTCTTCATTTAGTAGACCTGCCGAAGACCTTCTCTGCCATGTGTCAGAACAGCTGGGACATGTCAAAGCCATCTAGAAAAAAACACAAGCATAAGGAAGATGATGAATTAACTTCAAGTAAATGATTTTTGTTGTCGTCTGACCTCTCGTTGAGGTCACATATTTGTGAGCACGCATTTCATGAAGATTAAACCTTAAAGAGGTCATATTATGCCCTTTTACAAAGTCTTTTTTTTGTTTTTGAGGTCTACTAGGTTTCCATGCTTTAATGTTCAAAAAACACATAATTCTCCTCATAAATTCTCCATTGTTGCAGCTCCTCTCATCTCAGTCTGTCAGTAACACTGTTTAGTTCCTGTCTCTATGAAGCCCCTCCTTCTGAAAGCACACTGTGCTCTGATTGGTCGGCTGGATCAGTGTGTTGTGATTGGTTGAGCGCTTCGAGTGTGTTTGGGAAATGTCCCGTCCCTTACCATAACCAGCAGTTTAACACACTACTAACTAACTCAACCAGGCCCCGCCCCTTTATTCTGGATATGATTATTATAATGAGGAATATTGTGACGTGTTTGTTCCCGGAAGAAACTCAAGACTACAATGTTTCAGGAGTTCAGAAACACTGACACTGATATAGAGCAGAACTCCCGCTGGAGGGACTTTGTGCTTTATAACTTTGCAGAGCTTTTTCATTCTCAAACAGCAATATTACACAGAGAGATGAACATGGACAAAAAGCATAATAGGTCCTCTTTAACCCCCAGGTGTTAATTCAGTTTATAACTTTTGTTGAGGAGAGGTTTGGTTTTATTTGATCAGACTTAGATTAGCAAAACTTGGCAAATGCTGGAAAAGTTGTCAGGCCAACTTATTTTTTTCACGACTCACATTTAAACACATTAAATCTAGTTATTCAATGTAATTAGTGGCATAATTTGCAGAGGCATTTATTGAATTAGCAGACATTATGAGGTTAGCTTCAGTGTATTCTAATAGCCGGTGTTGCATTTAAACTGAAGCTTTCCCTGAAAATGTACTAATGATGGTCTGAACTCCATTTGAGCCATTAAAATCTGCCTGAAGTGCATCTTTTTAACCTGTTAAATATCTTTAACTAGTTAGGGCCCATAAATGCTGCTATTTGTTTGAATCACAACCAATGATTTTTAAAACTCCCAATCAGACGCTAAGATCCGTTTGCACTGATGTTAGACAGTATATCTGTCTTTTTACATTGAAATATGATTGGGATGAGATGTCGTGTCCCATAAGTGAATAAACAACTGGCCCGCTCTGACTGACTCATAATAATGTCCATGTGTCTATCTGATTTGATATGACTTTGGCAAACAATGTCTTGAAAGAAAAAGATGCAAGATCGAGCCAAATGTTTTCAATTGCATGTCATTTTCCCTAAATGTCACGGCGTAATGTTTTTATGCATTTGTTTACTCTTGTTATGTGGAGATATATGCTTGACATCTTGCAGTTTGACTGTTTCAGCTGCCATGAAACTTCTCAGTCTGATGCAAGTCTGTGTTAAGGTTTAAGTGGTATTCACTAAAAGCACACATACACACACACACACACACACACACTACAAGATAACCGGGCAGATTTTGGGCCCAATTCTCCCCTTTCGACAATCCTAGGTAAAGTCCCAATAATCTTGATGGTTCTAGATTATCTTATCAGTTTTTCCCTGTAGTGTGAGGTGTGTTAAGAGTGACTGAATCACCTCAGAAGAACGTCAGGAATTTAATTATTTTTCACATTTATTTGTATAGCGCTTTTCACAATATTTTACAATGCAGCTTTACAGAAAATGCATGTCTATATTACAATTTAAGTGATCTTTACAATATAGTGATCTGTTATCAGAGGTGAACCTGTGTCCGGGTTATGTATTTCAGAAATGTATACAAATCACACAGTTTGCTAATGTATTCATGTAAAAAAAATTATTAATTTAAGGCTGAAACAATGAGCTCATTGAATATTGAAAAATGTAGCATTGGTACATGTTGATACATCCATCTTGAATATTTACAATCAGAAATCCTGTTGTCTGGGGGAACCCCGAGGACAAACCGCACACGCTCTGGATATTTTCACATGGAACGAAACGATACTAACCAGAAAGTGAGCTGACAGAAGACCCAACTCCAGCTTGTGCTGTAACATGTAAAGTCTGTTCACGCCGTCTCCACAACTTTATCCAAAACTTTTTCCTGTTTCCCCGCAAATTTTCTGTAACTAGCAGTCCGAACGCTATTATCACCATTTCTTCTGTACGCACTGAATGACTGTGATACGAATGAGTTATAGATTCCTGTAGTAGAGAGTGTTATATGATGTGAGTGAAGTGATGCTTCTGTGTATTATAATTCTGTACATATTTTTTAATTTTTGTAAGTATATCATCAACCTGTCCAGGGACTGCAGGCGGAAATTAGCATTTTTTGATATAACCTGGCACATGACATCTCTTCTTTCTTAGATTTATGGTTTTTGTGCATTGTCCCTGATCAAATAAGTAAATTTAAAAAAAAAAACGACGTCCGCCATGTTTGTTTACACTAAAATCAGAGTTTGACCGCGAGATCCCGTGTGTGTGTGTGTGTGTGTGTGTGTGTGTGTGTGTGTGTGTGTGTGTGTGTGTGTGTGTGTGTGTGTGTGTGTGTGTGTGTGTGTGTGTGTGTGTGTGTGTTATCTTGGTCATGCACATTGAGGCCCTCCACACACAACAGGAACAAAACAGTTAAATCTATTATTTTATTTTTTAGTCGTCATGAGCCCAGCAAATTGCCGTCAAATTGCCAGAACGCCTTCTGTGTGAACGCAAACACGACCCGGGATTGATATTTGTGGAACGGTACGCGCGTGTACATGTTTTTGATGCGTACGTTACACGTCTTATCCTGACGTCATGTGTCTTTACGGGATCTTTATACGGGATGTGTGTGAACGGAAAATCACTGGCAGTGTGAATGGACCAAAATCAAACAATCCCGGGACAAATACCGGGTCACTTTATCCGTGTATTTTCCGGAATCTCTGTACATTATCCGTGTATTTTCCGGAATCTCTGTAGACAGAGATTCCGGAAAATACACGGATAAAGTGACCCGGGATTTGACCCGGGTTCGTTTGATTTTGGTTCATTCACACTGCCAGTGATTTTCCGGAATCAGAGGGTTCGTTCACACAACCCAACAATCCCGTAAAAACACGTGACATCGATGTGACTTGTAATCTCAGCAGCTCTTAAGTTTGCTTATGAGCTGCGATCTCTCTCTCGTGAAACCACGCTTCTGCATGTTTTTGAGCTTTACGTACCATTTCACAGCTGGCGAAGGATCCCGGCTTCAGCGTCATCACTACGACACGGTATTATTACGGCTTTTGTTCACACAGCGCGCGTTCCGGGACTGAACGCGGCAATGTTACTAGGTCCCCAACCCGGCATCGATCCCGGATAAATCCCGGGTCGAGTTTGCGTTCACACAGAAAGCGTTCTGGCAATTCGCCGGCAATTTGCCGGGTTCAAAGCGCTGTGTGAAAGGGGCTTGTGTGAAAGAGGCTTTTGTGGTCTCTCACATTTTGAAAACCTGTTAAGATTCAAAAAAATATTTTAGTGTGGGCCAGCCTTAAGGTAATAGGCCTATTTCTATTACCTTCGCTCATGAGAGTTAAATCAAACTTTGGCACTGGACCGTTTGTGGGATTGATACCAAAATGCATCAAACCAACTAGCAAAAATATGTTCTAAAAACGCTTTACTAATGTTATAAAAACATTATTTCTGAATGTTCAGAGAACATTAAATGTTTTCAAACCGTTTTTTGTTGGTTATGTAAACGTTAAGGAAACATATGGGAATATTACTTTTAAAAGTTCTCTGAATGTCCAACTAAAATGTTTCAGATAAAAACGCTCCATATACAATGTAGAAATAATGTTTTGTGCTAACATTTTTGAGAGCATTATTAAAGACCAGATAACTTTGAATGAACATTTTGTTAATGTTACTGGAAGAGTATTTGGTCATAATAACTTTCATTCCCTGTTAGCTGGGAACCACATAGCAATGTTCAAGCAACCACTTCAAATATTTGTTTGCTTGGGCAAACATCAGTTTTATATTCTTCTGAAAATGTAAAAATCTAGTTTAGTCCTTAATTGCCTCGTCTTTTAGATGTTTAGATGTCGACTACAGCACTTTAATCTGACATCAAGCAGTGAGTGTTTGCCCATCGGAATCACATCGATCTGACCGTTGTCATCCTGGCCAACTCAAACAGCATTTAACAAGTGATCTACGTTATAATAGACTTTCCATGACCGTCCCCAAAGAGTTATTCTGAGTTTGGCATGAGAACGGCCATCTGTCAGAAATCAGCGGGGTCACGGGATGATTTCACTCAGCTGTAATTAGACGCATGTGCATGTGCCCACCAAAACACCTGCTTGATTTTTACTAGTGATTGTCGATAAATTCTATTCAAACAAGCGCGGGTGCTGCAGGGAATGCTGAGTAATTCTCTCTCCATTCCACAGTGATTATTCATGTTACACAAGACTCTCCAAAGTGTCATTATCCAGCATTTATGTTCATCATTTGACTTTAATCGGCTGGATTTCCTGATGCACAGACACAGCTGTGCAGGTGTACTGTGGGAAGGGGTTTCTCTAAGGACAGTCGTAAAACAATTTTTACGAGTTGGATGTGTGTGTTGTTTTTAGGTTGCACCACAGAAAAGGTGCTTTTCATCTGTTATGATGCTCCATTTTGTTTATTTATTTCTTCCAGTAATTATCTTAAGAGAAATTAGGTGTTTCTTCAACCTTTAGGAAACTTTTGGCTGTGTGTGTGTGTGAGAGAGAGAGAGAGAGAGAGAGAGAGAGAGAGAGAGAGAGAGAGAGAGAGAGAGAGAGAGAGAGAGAGATAGAGAGTGAGTGAGTGAGTGAGTGCCTGCGTGCATGTGTGTGGTCAATCTTTGTCTGACATCTGACATTTTTGACATTTTTTGGTCCCCATGAAGAAAACGGCTAAGTGATGTTTTTTGAAAATTTAAAAATGCAGAAAGTTTTTTGTTAGTGTAAGGGGATAGAATATACAGATTGTATAGTATGAAAATCATTATGTCTATGTAAAGTCCCCATAAAACATGGAAACCAAGTGTGTGTGTTTGTGTCTCATCACAATATAACTCTGCAAATTTGCCATATTACAAGATATTTGAAATGTAGCAAATATTTTATAATGAAGGCATGGTTTCCAAGACAGTTTTAATGCCCATCATATAATAAAAAGAAAAAAATATTTGAGCTGTTAGATTTAATAAATATAATCCCCTGGGATAAACAACGGCCCACAGTTGAAGAAACACCCAATTACGCAAGAGAGTGCCTCATCCAGAGCCGTGATGTATGTGTACTAGCAATTAGCTACAAGTGTGAATCAGAAATATCAATGGCCTTTTATTCTAAATTACATATTGAAAGATACAATATTTTTTAGACATTACGCAACTGTTTTTCACAAGGTCAGCTCAATAAAACATAACTCATTTTTATAGAACTTGATTTGTATAGATTTGCTTGTGCTTCCCAGAGCAATAGTCGCTGTGGTGGTTGCCAGGGTGTTGCTATGCAGTTGCTAACATATTCTGAGTGGTTGCTACACAGTTAGGCTACTAATCGGTCCTACTCCAAGCGGTAATCGAACCAGCGTCACTAGCATGGTATGCACGCACGCTAACATGGACGCTAAAGTCTGCAGTCTCTAGTTTCGGTGGCTAACACACCTTTTGACATTAAAGAAGTGAAGTTTACTTGCACTGCTCTTACTAGCTGGCCTCCGTTACACTCACCCCTTTAAACCTCACTTCCATCCGGGTCACGGCACCAAATGTAACTGGTCCTACTTAACCCTCTACAAGCGGGATTTGAAATGGCGTCACCATCATGGGATGAGGGTGCGCTAACAAGGATGCTAAAGCCTGCATTCTCTAGTTTCAGTCACTAATAATAATAATAATAATGATAATTCATTTTATTTAAGGGCGCCTTTCAGGACACTCAAGGACACCTTACAAGGATAAAATACATAATTATACAAAAGAGACAGCAATACAATAAATAATACAATCAACAATATAAAATAATTCACAAGAAGAATACTCAAAATTAATATCAATCAGGATAAGCTAGTCTAAATAAATAAGTTTTGAGACGTGACTTAAAAATTGAAAGACTCAGACTGTTGCGTATTTCGTGAGGTAAAGTATTCCACATTGCCGGAGCGTTATAGCTAAAAGCTCTTCCCCCCATAGTAGTTAAACGCACAAATGGAATGACAAGAGTGCCAGAAGTAGAAGACCTGAGGGAATAAGTAGGAACATACACATGCAAAAGTTCACTGAGATACGAAGGTGCTAAATTATGTAAGGCCTTGTATGTAAAAAGCAGGATCTTGAATTGAATACGAGATTTAATTGGAAGCCAATGAAGATGCCCCAAAACAGGAATAATATGCTCGCTCATTGATGTTCGCGTAATTATCTGAGCCTGAGTTTTGAACCATCTCAAGTTTGTGAATCATTTTTTTGTGAAACGCCGCAAAGCAAAGCGTTACAATAGTCAATTCTAGAAGTCACTAATGCATGCACAAGGACCGCAGTTCCACTAGCAGATAACGATGGTCGAAAGACGATTAATACTGCGCAAATAATAATATCCGGACCACTAGTGCACCTCTTGAGATTCGGGGAGTGAGGTTTAATCACACAGCTCTTAGCTGGCCTCTGTTACACTAGGGCACTGCTAGCTGGTTTTAGCAAATGCATTGCTAAGCAAGCAACCAAACAGGCATGTAAAACAGCAATAAAAAATAAAATAAAATGTGTTATTATCACATAAAACCAATGATAATTGCATTTAGTTTAGTCTTGCAGCATGAATTGGATTCATCCCACCAGACCAACGATGCATGTGAGATGCTAATGTGTTTAAACTCAACCCACTCATTTTCCCAAATACAATTTGATGTGTCTCTCAACAGTTAGTAATAAATCAAGGGTAGTTGAGCACAAGAGAGGAAGAACTCTCAAAACCGCAATTAAGTGTACTTTACAGCAGTGGACTGAGAACGGCAGCCAGTGATCAGGACCTTAAGTCCACAAAATCAGTAGCAGTGCTCGATGTTCTGACAAGGCCTGAGGAGAGATTAATGATCCCTGGAGTTCTGTTGACTTTGGAGACGAACTGCAGACCCAGTCTGATGGAGAAAACTCCATTGATTAATGGCAGGAAAAGTGCCTTCCTCATAAAGCTGAATCATTCATACTTGGGTCAGACTTTGGCAACTTTTGAACTTTCAATAGGTTAAAAATATCTGACATACATTTTTCATCAAGTCTAGGGTGGATTCGGGATTTGGGTTCATTCTGACGTTGAGTAAGCTCTTTGTCAGATATGTAGGCCTATATTTGACTCTCGCTGATCCAAAGACATTTCTTCGGGAGCGAGAGAGGGATTTCATTGTGCAAGAAAAACAGTTTAAGTCTTCAGCACTATTCAGGATTAGTTTCCTAAACAACATTTAAATTGTCATTTCTTCTACTGATTGGAATGGGATTTGGATCACGGGAGTGTCTATCGTCTGGAAAGTTGGCGAAACGGTCTGAACCCAAAAGGTTCACACAATATATAAAAATCACCTTTAGTTACGGTATTTGACAAAGGTTAAAATGACAATGGAAAAGCGTTGTCAAAATAAGATATCCGGGATTAGATATCTCAGAGGACGCCGTGTTAGCAGACAAAACGGTAGGTAATTTGCTCCATCTTTTTTCGGAGGTTGTGAAAGAAAAAAGATTTAGATTCCGATGGGAATGAAATCATAAAGAATGTATTTCGGCAAGATGAATGTATTCATCTACGCAAGTTTTCTTTGAATAGAGCTTTAGTCATACTTTCCAAAATAGTGTTCGTGCTACAGTGTAATTAGATTTAATAGCAATGAATAACATACTCAATCTGCAACTGTTTTCAATGAGTCTGTGATTAAATATTGGTTTTCAATAATAATTAATGATAGTAATATTAACTTTTGTGGCATGAACACTGTAATAGAAAATATGACTGATGTCAAATAATGTGAAATAAATCAATCAATCAATCACTCTCACAAAATGGTGTTTGCTAAGGCAATCATCTCGATTACCATTGCTCATTCTAATAAACAGACTTTTTCTTTTCACTCGGCGGATGATAAAACAGGTGAACAACTATAATCCAAAACTAGAATATCAGAACCAGTAAACAACCACCCAGAACTCCCAAGCAAATTTATAGCAATGAACTAAAAAACCTAGAAACCTCCCTGGAAATCTTTCCTGCATGGTGAGTTCAACATTTCAGGCTGAATTTGTCTGCATGTGATGTTAGTGGAGTGAAGTGAGGTAAGAAACTGGACTGATGGTCATGAGAAGATTAAGTTTGGATGTTGTAGTCACAGAGAAGGATGAATTATACAATGTCTTCTGGGGACAAAAAACTGATTCATCCAATAAGGTGGTTACCAAAGAATACAAACTCTGTTTCTTTGGAGAAATGCTGTGAGAAACAGAAACACTGTGAGAAACAGTGGAGGTATGGAAATCAAAAGCTCAAAGTGAGAGAGACTTTCTTCACTTGCAGCCCCGCCCCTCATCTGCCATTGGTCAGGCGAACAGCCAAAATTACAAATGTAAAATGGGGAAAATCACTAAAATGCCACGCCATTTTTGCACATGGTATTTCAGCACAAAAACCGGCATCATAAACCTCCAACAATTCAGTTTATCCAAGCATTTTGAGGAAGTGGTGGGGGAAGTGACGTATGCCGTAAAGCAGTCGAATTTTGTAGTTCTTTTTGTGCTCTGGTTCCTCCCCGAAACCCGAAGTTACATAGTGCAAATAAAAGCGATACAGACCACATCAGGCTATGGCAGACGTGTCATTCAACCTATTGTAAGTCGATGTATCATCACAAGGGTCTTGGAAATATATTATGAAGGTTGAAAAGTGCTTTAAGAGATGCTTATTTTCTCTTGATCATGGGGTAATACATCTAAATATGGTTAGATGACTTGTGGTGTTGATGTGTGAACTTTCATCATATAATGGAGTGATGCTGTATCTCATGTGATTATTCGAACATGATACAGGTCCTTCTCAAAAAATTAGCATATTGTGATAAAGTTCATTATTTTCCATAATGTAATGATAAAAATTGAACTTTCATATATTTTAGATTCATTGCACACCAACTGAAATATTTCAGGTCTTTTATTGTTTTAATACTGATGATTTTGGCATACAGTTCATGAAAACCCAAAATTCCTATCTCAAAAAATTAGCATATCATGAAAAGGTTCTGTAAACAAGCTATTAACCTAATCATCTGAATCAACTAATTAACTCTAAACACCTGCAAAAGATTCCTGGGGCTTTTAAAAGCTCCCAGCCTGTTTCATTACTCAAAACCGCAATCATGGGTAAGACTGCCGACCTGACTACTGTCCAGAAGGCCATCATTGACACTCTCAAGGAAGAGGGTAAGACACAGAAAGAAATTTCTGAACAAATAGGCTGTTCCCAGAGTGCTGTATCAAGGCACCTCAGTGGGAAGTCTGTGGGAAGGAAAAAGTGTGGCAAAAAATGCTGCACAACGAGAAGAGGTGACCGGACCCTGAGGAAGATTGTGGAGAAGGACCGATTCCAGACCTTGGGGGACCTGCGGAAGCAGTGGACTGAGTCTGGAGTAGAAACATCCAGAGCCACCGTGCACAGGCGTGTGCAGGAAATGGGCTACAGGTGCCGCATTCCCCAGGTCAAGCCACTTTTGAACCAGAAACAGCGGCAGAAGCGCCTGACCTGGGCTACAGAGAAGCAGCACTGGACTGGAAGGTGCCAGAGTCTGGAGGAAGACTGGGGAGAAGGAAATGCCAAAATGCCTGAAGTCCAGTGTCAAGTACCCACAGTCAGTGATGGTCTGGGGTGCCATGTCAGCTGCTGGTGTTGTTCCACTGTGTTTTATCAAGGGCAGGGTCAATGCAGCTAGCTATCAGGAGATTTTGGAGCACTTCATGCTTCCATCTGCTGAAAAGCTTTATGGAGATGACGATTTCATTTTTCAGCACGACCTGGCACCTGCTCACAGTGCCAAAACCACTGGTAAATGGTTTACTGACCATGGTATTACTGTGCTCAATTGGCCTGCCAACTCTCCTGACCTGAACCCCATAGAGAATCTGTGGGATATTGTGAGAAGAAAGTTGAGAGACGCAAGACCCAACACTCTGGATGAGCTTAAGGCCACTCTCGAAGCATCCTGGGCCTCCAGAACACCTCAGCAGTGCCACAGGCTGATTGCCTCCATGCCACGCCGCATTGAAGCAGTCATTTCTGCAAAAGGATTCCCGACCAAGTATTGAGTGCATAACTGAACATAATTATTTGAAGGTTGACTTTTTTTGTATTAAAAACACTTCTTTTATTGGTCGGATGAAATATGCAAATTTTCTGAGAGAGGAATTTGGGGTTTTCATGAGCTGTATGCCAAAATCATCAGTATTAAAACAATAAAAGACCTGAAATATTTCAGTTGGTGTGCAATGAATCTAAAATATATGAAAGTTTAATTTTTATCATTACATTATGGAAAATAATGACCTTTATCACAATATGCTAATTTTTTTAGAGGGACCTGTATATATTAACACTTGCATAATGGTAGCTATAGTAAAAAACCCTTCAAAAATTACCCTTGACCTCTAGCCTGTGTTATTGAACCCAGCGTGGTTTGTTCTCTATTCAAGCTATTAAAATGGAAAGTTTAAAAGAAGTGCTGTGTCTGTGCCTGAAAGTTATACGCACACAATGACTGCCAGACCTCAACACACATGCTTTAGTCATTATAACATCACAGCATAGTGTATAGATCCCTGGATCCCCATATATATTACTGTAGGAACACCAAAGACCTTTATGGACTGGAACAGCAAAGGTCTTGGGCGATGCATGCGTTTGGTTGCATCCTAACATTTCCTGTGGAAACTATTCTGTTAATGTGCAAACAGGGCAAGCTTAGAAAGTGATTATGATCAGGCATTGTCTGGGACAGGCATTATGATTCGAGGTTACTTTGATCTTTTGAAACATTTGAAAAATGTTCCAGATACAAACACAAATCAAAGCTTCACATTCCTTCTGCATGCTGAGGCTGAGCAGACATGCTTTCCAACGTCACATATTCCTGATCTGTTTTTTTCTTCAATAGCACATTAACAGGACCATTGGTCCATATTTTTGTTCTTTATCCCTCTGATACATGAAATAGTAAATATATCAGCAATACTAGCCCTCATTGTGTTATTACTTTATGCATACTATATTTAAATTAATGTATTTTTTTTTAAAACATTTAGATTTATATACTTTGTAAAAATATTATTATGATTTTAGATTCATGAAATGCCAACATGTTAACAAATTGAAACTTATTGTGAAGTAGTTATGTAATAAATAAAAACCACATCTATTTAATAGTTTTGTTTGTGCATAACGTGTGATTTTGTAAATATGAACACATGCGACGTATGATTGGTCACATTTTATAACCTGTATATGTGATGTGAGCACATTGAAATGTAAGCCAATCTGATGTGATTACAGCAGGGCTAATGTGCGTGTCTGACAATTGTCTGGTTTCATGGTGAATGAAGTCACAGAACAGGATATATCATCAGTCTCCATCAGAGTACTGAGTGTTGCAACATAAACAGTCAATGCTGGAAAACAGCCTTTCAAAAAAATTCAGAGGAAAAGAATGTTAGAAAAAGACATCAAAGAGCAAACGAGCAGAAGAATGATCAATCTGTCTTTTTACAAATCAAGAAAACGCATGATCTTCTGTCTGAATTGTTGCAGAAGAAACAAACACTGCAACAGGCTTGTTTTCTCGCAGACGTAAATGAGGAGGTGACTCATGTTCGGCACATACATGAA
The DNA here is from genome assembly GCA_030578275.1 of Meda fulgida. Taxonomy (NCBI): domain Eukaryota; kingdom Metazoa; phylum Chordata; class Actinopteri; order Cypriniformes; family Leuciscidae; genus Meda; species Meda fulgida. The sequence goes on from CM060635.1 coordinate 3,922,008, forward strand.
ACGCTTCAAGATTCCTGTTCGTCCATGGAAGGCTTAGATGTCCTTTGAATAATGACACAATCCTCTCGTTTGGCTCCAGAAGAACAGAGAGAGCCCACAATTAATGAAAGAAGCTGGAGATTCAGGAACCTCAGCGGAAAACCTGAAGCTGAGACGATTTTGCAATCAGTCTCCTGAAAAAAAAAAGATGATCTACTCAGGTTGCTTTTGACATGTTTTCCTGAAACACGGGACCCAGATCTAAATTAATTGTTGAGGGAAACAAACCACAACATTCAAGTCACTGAAGTGTCTAAACAGGCCTATTGATGTAATTCAACACGCTGATACTGTTGTTAAAGGAATAGTTCACATTAAAAAATAAATATAGTCTGTCGTCATTTTTACTCACCTCCATGTCATTCTAAGCCCATTTGACATTCTCTGTGAAACACAAAAGAAGCAGAATGTGCAAAGTACATAAAAATGTCTATAAAGCAGAGACACTTATGAAACCAAACAATATTGTTTGACATAATTGATGTAAAACCTGTGTGATGTCTTGACTGTCATGATTCTGCCATCATGTCCCTGATTTTCTTAGTCTTGTGGCAGGATCATGGCAGAACCATGTTTTGTGTACAAGCGCATGGCCTGTTGTTTGGGCCATGTGCTTGTGTTGTCTCGTTACTATACCCCGCCCCCTTGTTATCCTCGTCTTATCATTATTACCTAGTCTGTGTCACCTGTTCTCGTCTTGTCATTACCTAGTCTGTCACCTGTCATGTCATGATTAGTCCTCTTATTTAATCCCCTTGTGTTTGCTGTCTTGTGTCGGTTCATTGCCAAACGTTAATTGTGAGTATCCTGTGAAAGTCTTGTCATTGAAAGTCTAGCCATTGTTAGTATCTCTCGTAGTGTTCTTTGTTTTCTCGCATTTTGTCTGTTGTTGTCTAGTTAGTCTCCGTATAGTCCTGTCTAGTTTTGCCCCCTCGTGGGTTTTGTTTTCCTGTTTTTGTTCCAATAAATCCTGTGTAATTTGCATCTGTTGTCTGCGCCTGGGTTCTCATCCGCCATTCACATAACAGAATGAACCGACCAAAACAGAACCCAGCAGACTGTATGCCTTCTCCTGCTATTCGTCAGTCGACTGACCAGGAATTATGGTGGCAGTCGGCCTTCACCGACAGCAAGTTGGGCAAGCTTCCTTTCCCTCCCCAGGGAGAGAGGTCCCTGAGGAGATATGCCCAGGCCGTGGAAGCAAGGAGGTTTTTCTTACCTGAAGTCCTCGTCAACCGTTACTTCATCGCGGGTCTCAATGTTCCCCCTCCTCTGGCCGAACGGGAGAGGCTGGTCCACCGCCCGTTCCGGGACATGGTGGACTGTCTCGAAAGGAGCCGCAGGGTCCCACCGTGTCGTCACCCCCTTCTTCCACGCTGCCAGTTATCCGGGAGGGTCGAATGATGGGCGTCGCGACGCTTGGGGACCAGGCTGGTTCTCCCACGACTCCAGAGGCATCTTCCACACCTGTTGACCTCCGTGGTAAACGAGGGAGACGGGCTTCTTGGGATTCCCCCTCGGAGTCATCGTCGTCTGAGCTCACCCTACCAGAAGTTGTCGTCCCTGTTTTGTCTTCCGCTGAGCCCGTCCAGCCGATCGCGAGTCCTGCTGTGACCGTTGCTTCGCGATCTAGGAGAAAGAGGAGGAAGAGGGGAGCCTTCCATCCTCCAGCTAGCGTCGTCCCAGAGCCCGCTCCAGCTAGCACCGTCCCAGCGCCCGCTCCAGCTAGCGCCGCCCCAGAGCCCGTTACTGCTGGCACTGTCCCAGAGCCCGCTACAGCCGAAGTCCCTGTATCTGAGGGCGCTGCACCTGCGCCGGCCGCCGAGAGCGCAGCACCCACGCCAGCTACCGTGAGCGCGTCACCCGATCCTGTCCCTGAGCGCTGCATCCAGTCCTGCTCCTTCGCCTGCCATGTCCCCCGTCAGGAGTCCCGTTTCCTCATCCTCTGTGTCCTCTATGTCTGAGTCTGTTGCTGCTGCCTCCAACGCAGAGTCCCAGTCTGTCTCCCCAGTCATCCCTGTCTCCACTAATTCCCGGTCTGTTTCCCCGTCCGTCCCTGTCTCCACCAGCCCCCGGACGGTTTCCCCGTTTGTCCCTGTCACCACCAGTTCTCGGACCGTTTCCCCTGTCTCCACTAAGCCCCGGACTGTTTCCCCAAAGACCTCTCCTCGTGTCTCTCCATCAAAGCCTGCCCAGAGTCATTGTCCTCAGCCCTCGTCCCGTGGACCCAAGACCCCCAGTCTTCCCATCTTCCCTGGAGCTTCCCCCATGAACTCTGTGTTTCCTCCACCTCCTCTGCCTTGTATGTTGTTTTTGATGTTTCACCCTAATCCTATTATTGTTTATTCATGTATGCCGTTGTTAGTGTTTTCCATGTTTTGTTGGTTTTTGTCTATCTTGTGCTTAGTGTCCCTTTTTAGGAGTGTCTGGAAGCCGCTCCTTAAGGTGGGGGTTCTGTCATGATTCTGCCATGTCCCTGATTTTCTTAGTCTTGTGGCAGGATCATGGCAGAACCATGTTTTGTGTACAAGCGCATGGCCTGTTGTTTGGGCCATGTGCTTGTGTTGTCTCGTTACTATACCCCGCCCCCTTGTTATCCTCGTCTTATCATTATTACCTAGTCTGTGTCACCTGTTCTCGTCTTGTCATTACCTAGTCTGTCACCTGTCATGTCATGATTAGTCCTCTTATTTAATCCCCTTGTGTTTGCTGTCTTGTGTCGGTTCATTGCCAAACGTTAATTGTGAGTATCCTGTGAAAGTCTTGTCATTGAAAGTCTAGCCATTGTTAGTATCTCTCGTAGTGTTCTTTGTTTTCTCGCATTTTGTCTGTTTTTGTCTAGTTAGTCTCCGTATAGTCCTGTCTAGTTTTGCCCCCTCGTGGGTTTTGTTTTCCTGTTTTTGTTCCAATAAATCCTGTGTAATTTGCATCTGTTGTCTGCGCCTGGGTTCTCATCCGCCATTCACATAACATTGACAGCATATTTGAATCGAAGGTGACGGTAATGATGATGATATAATTTGTTAAGGAAATTATTTATTTCTTCTGTTCTATCAATGCAGTCGAAAGCTGCGCGACTTCCACGCAAAATTGTAGTGGCGAGATCTTCTGAGGTTTTGCAACAATGACCTCATCACTGCAGCCTTAACTTTACACCACAGCAATGAATCAGGACTTTGCAATTTACTATTGCTAAAGGAACTCTGAAGGGTACATGGAAAGCATTTGATAAGACAAAACTTTAAATATGCCCCTTAATGAAAAATATGTTTGGTCTATTGTTCAATCTTCATTTCATTAGGTATTTAAGGTACATTATTGAATTGGTCAAAGAAGTGGAACATCTGTAGAATTGTTTCGTGGGAGGATTACTGACTCTAAAACACAAAACACAAAGACAAACACAACGCAGGAAACAACACGTGCCGCATGTCCGGCTTTATAGATGTAGACTTGCATGTAATCTACGCGTGCTGGATCAGTCATCCATCTTTACATTCCTTCTCAAAATACAAAACTAAAATCCTCTTGCTTTCAGCTCTTTTGGTTTTCATTCTTCCTTCACCATTCTTGGTTCACTGGCCCCAGTCGACTCGCATCTGCCAGCTATTCAAGAGTGAGGCGAGTCTCTGTCCGTGTCCAGAGTAGAGTGCGTCTAATAAGGGGAAGGCGCTCTTCCAATTAAATAAGACGTCTGTCTCATTCCTTTGAGAGATGCTGTCTTCATGGGTTTTTGTCTGTCCAAGTGTTACAGTCTTCCAATTGGAAGTGAAAGTCTATCCATTAATCTGAAGTATAAGGTAATGTTCTTTATACACGTCATCTGGCATCCATGGTCCTCAGGGAGAGAATGTTCTCATCCTCTCATAGCCGGGGCAAAGACTGGAGAAGAGTACATGAATGGAAAAAGAAGGTTCGTATTATATGTAAGTTTTATATTTTGTGCAGGCCAGTCAGGATTGTCCACAGCAGACTCAGTAAAGCCTTTCTATGGACCTCACACTCACATGGACATTGCCATGCATGGAGGAACAGATGTTTGTCTAAGAAGATGTATATACTTGATTTTATGCACCTGCTGGTTTATAAATGTAAAACTGCTGAAACTATCCACGTAGTTGTGTCTGATTGGATCAGCAGTTCAATTACTTATTAGTGCAACAACTCGTGACATTGCTTGGCAATCATGATGTAAACATAATGTAATGTAAATAAATGATCTGCCTTGTATCTAACAAACACCCCTTGATATTCTGATCTTTACTTGTTTGGGACACATTCTGACATTTGTTTTCACATAACTCAATGTTTCTTAATTGTTTGTTTTTGCATGTAAATTACATCAATCAGATAAACAGAGGAGATAAAAAATACTGAGATCACACAACAAAGCTAAGATTTCATTCATTGCACAACAAAGAAACAATGAATTATACATTTTTCAGACTATGCACGATTTCTAGATGAATAATCAAATGTAAGTAAATGAGTGACATTGGTCATGTGACTCCGTACACACGGTCAGATTTCCTGGCTTGCACTGATGCTCAGATGCACTTTGGATGATTTCAGATCATGCTGGAGAACATGATCATCAGGGGTTCTGCATGTAGCTTCAGTGGTGCTGTTATTAAAGCAAAACATTCACACTAAATACTGAGACATTCTCCAATTCAAATATGCCGATGATATAATTTGTAATGCAACATTTGTGTTAAATTATAAAAAAGAAATGCAACAGGGAAGCATTTTCACTAGTCTTCTCAGACCTTTGTATATACCGTGGTATAAATTGTATATCAGAATCTCTTCTGGTTGACACATTTCTACTCTAGCTGGGTTAGCCATCATATATCCAGAGGTGCTACGTTTAAATATTATTGTCATCAGATAGACATCTCTCTTTGTTTATGTGCATTTGCTTGTGCTTTCTGTAGAAAAGCAGGTCAACCAATAAGACAAGGCAGATGGTTCTATTCCCAAAACCATATGGTGAAGGTCATCTGTCTTTTTTACAAATTAAATAAACACTCATGATTTCTCCATTTCTCCACAAAGTACTTTTACTATTTCCGCAGTGCAATCCCAGATAAGTCTCTGATCCCTTTTGGTAATAGTTTGCAGGTTAGATTTACTAATCCTGTTGCAGGATGACTAATTGGTTGTTTTTTTTAAAATATGTACTATTTCAAGGCGTTTCCTAGAGAAAACTGCTGCAGAAGAATACAATCTTTCACATGAAAAAAACAACAACAAGAGAAACTCAAGTTTATCTAAATAGTGTTTAATAATAGTGAAAATAACCCCATATATATCCCACAAGTCTCTAATTGTAAATCCAAGTCAAAACCAGTCAGTTTTGTCTCAGACATGAGTTTCCATCTCTGTTGTATGTGAATTTTCTGTTTGCATAGAATAGATGACCTACTATGTCAGCTTGGATTATACAACTAAAACACACAGCATGAAATAAATGCTTGTCTGCACATTTTGCATGTCTCCTTAAACACACCTGATTCAAGTCATCAGTTTATTAGTAGACTCCAAGACCTGAAATGGGTGTGTCAGACAAAGGAGAAATGTAAAATATGCAGTTTTGGGCAGTGGCTCCAAACACGTTCCTGGAGTTGGCAACCACTGATTTGTAGTGTGACAAATGAACAAGAAGTAACATCAATTGTCATTGGTGATTTTAAAGGGAGTCATTGTTCAATTGGACTTCCATATTTTAACAAACATGATGTAGCATTATGAGGTCATGTGACTCCAATGCGTCAGGATTACAGTAATAAATGCTTTGCGTACTGCATACTGTTTTCCATACTAAAAAAATAATAGGCAGTGTACATTATACATCATGCGGTATTCAGTATGACAAAACTAACCATACTTTCACAGCATGCATTGTGACGACATTGTCCTAGTTTTGTGCAATTTTGTTTCTGTCGAAGGGCTGCAGTAAACACCTGTCACAAGTTACAGAGTCCAGACGTCAGTGTGAGCGAGTTACTGCCGCTTTCAGCCATTTGTGAGACCGAACGAGGTGACATTTGTGAGGCAGCATGCAGTTTTACAGGCTTCCCATGCTGCTCAGATAATTTTATCATCCCAAAAAAGGCTGTGTTGGCGAGTGTCTAGGTAGAGGATTCAGTTTAACCAACAGATGATAAATAACGCCACCAGGTTCGAAGCAACAGCTCAAACAGAAGCATTTACCATCAGCGGTCATGGCGTGTTTCCATCAGAGTCACTGACCGATGCAAAGTTTTCCTCTGAGACCTGGCGTCTGCAGTCAGAGCTTTGATTGGATAAATCGTCTTGGCAGCGTCAATGGTGGGGTTTTTTGTTTGTTTTTTGCCTCCATGAACCAACGAGCCCCTCAGTCTGCCAGTAGAGCTCCGCTGTCAGGAAAGTATTTTAGCACTCAGACAGTGAACTCTTCGAATCCAGACGCTACTGGTAAACTCTCAGTAAACCAGCAGACTCTGTGGACAGAAACTGTCAAACAGCAGAACAACACTCCATTGTTATTCACAATCTAATAGCGTTTACCACGCAAGGTAACACTTTACAATAACATGGCATGAGTAATCATGTACTAATACCTGAATTAATAGTTACTTCAATATGAACTCATGATTAGTGAAGATATGAACTAATTATGAACCAATAAAGAGCGATCCTTATACGACAGGAGTCATAATGGTTCATGCATGAATAATAGCAGCCTTAAACATGTTAGTACATGTTTTTAATGCATTAATTAACATTTAGGGGTAAACTAAATCAATCAGGCTCTGTAAGAATAAATGAGAAGTAATCTAAATTTGAATTAAACATATGATTTAATACTGCAAGAATTTAAACTGTAATATCATAATCTGCCTTCTGCATCTTTGTGACAAATAATCGGAATGGCACATGATTATTTAGCCATTATTACATGGCTCCGTCTAAATAAAGGTGGAAAATAGACTAATAAACCACTAATAAATTTAATTTGATCTAAACCGTTATCTGATTTGTATAGTTCATTTAGGCCTATGTTTAGTAATAGATACTTTTCTTCCCGGAACTACAGTATGTAGGGTTTGTTTCTGGTGGGAAAAGTGTTTCTCATTAGTGGCGCACTCGGTGCTCGCTCGGCATATAAGCTGTGTTCCTAATAATGTAATGCTGGCATTTTAATCTCATAAATGTTTACTGCTTTGGTAAATCAAATTATTAATTAAAGAATGTTTGCATGTATGTTGTATTTGGGAGTTTTCTTGAGGTTATGTATAATAATTAACTGTATGCTTTGTTGTTTATATATGCATCAATTAGCATTAGCTTGTAGCTTATGCCCTATTTTACATGTAAACGTGCCATATGTGTGTCTTTACAGTTTGTTTGGGCTTTCTTTTAAGTCCATGTTTGATTGTATAAATAAAAAATAAAAGAACTACACATAATTTTTATCTTTGTTTTTTGTACCATGGGTACATAAAGGAATAAGGATGGCACTCTTATTGTTTATTCATATTTTAGTTAATGATTTGTAAGTGCATCATTGTGTCATGACTTAACTTTAACTTGAGGAGGCACATCATAATTAACTCATTATTACATAACCATACACTAACATCCACTAATGGCTTGTTACTGCATCATTATGTCATGTCTTAACTTGAGGGGGCACATCATTACTAACTCATGATTAAGTAACTGTGGGAGCAGGACGAGGGACGTGAGAGAACGGCGTGAGGCCGGTGGCGTGATTGATAACGAGCGACACCTGCGCGACGCACCGGTCTCGTATCTCTCACGGAGGAGAGGGAGGAGCGAAGACAAGACGATCGAGTGAAGATCGAGAGAGGAACAGGCCTGAGTTTATGTTGTGTTTTGTTTGGCCAGCAGTCGTCCGTGAGGGGCTGCTGGCTTATACTTTTGTTTTGTATTTGTTTTATTTATGTAACCCACTTCAGAGTATGTACACCCTAGGTTCGTAGGAGCTGATAAGTATAGTAATAACCAAGCAACACCAAGGTAACGGTTTGAAATGTGTAAACTTTTAGTTCAACAAAATATTTCAACCACTTCACAACAATTATATGCACACTCGCTATGGGCCCAAAATAAATTTAAATAAAATAAAATACAATGTCCTTTTTGAAACGTTCCTTGGAAATCGTCCTTTGGAATTCCAGAGTTCAATCCAGAGTTCGAGTCAGTTAGTCAAAGGGGAATAGTCAAAGTCAAGGGTAAATAGTCGAAAGGAACAATCTCATTGGTACCAGTTTGGTGAACTGACACAATCCTACCACAGGCTTCCGGAATGCTGTGGTGGAGGTTCACGGCTCATTGGGAAGGCTCGCCATCTATGGATCAATGCTTCACTTGGTATGATTCAAGGACTGGATCATCTGGAACTTCTGCTCGCCTCATGAAAAGACCGGACCAAGAGAGGATTTTCAGTATGAGAAGCCAGGACAGATAAAAGTGATTTTCTGGATGGCTCTCCAACTTCTTTTCTTTTCAGTTTTCTTTCCAACTCGTGGGAGAACCCGAAGCAGCGCTCCATCTGATTTTAACAGTGTTATTGAACGGAAGTATTTTAGCGTGCTACTTCCGGTTTCACGCAAATTAAATGTATTTTTCAAAATAAAAGCCCCATTTCTCATAACGTAACGCATGGGTAAATAATGATAATAACTAAATACAATTTACTGTTAAACCCCTTTTTAGGTGGGTTACATCCTCCTCCTCTAAATTAACATGAGTCCCTTCATGTTTGTACTAGGACAGGAGCACCTTCAAATGTTTCAACCAAAACTTTATTAAACCCGTCTAGTATAGTTTGTGCAAATGAAATCAAAGGTTTACCAAGCTGTGGATAAGTAAACTTAGCAGGTGGCTTTCTCAACCGTTCAGATCTGCGTATTTGGTTAGCAGTCTGATTGTTTGGAGCATCAGGCTCTGCTAATTCAAGAGAACTAGCATCTTGTTCAGCATTGTCCTTTTCAGTAGATTGTCTCTGTTCAAGGTCTTTAGACTGTTTGACTTCCTCATGAGTTTTGGTATGAGAGTAATTTTCCAGTGGGTCATGTTCCATTTCACAAAGTCCACTCTCTTGTTCATTTTCAGGTTTCAGTTCATTTTGTGTCACTTCCGCTAAATTTCCATTTTGGTTTGTCCTCCGTTTTTCCACAGGCTGATCCAAGTTCCCGGAAGATAAGTCCATATGTAAGTTTTCAGATTCCTCAACAGTGGGAAGATTCTCCTGGGTAGCATTTGTGTTGGAATTCACATTGTTTGGTTGAATAACCCTTGTGGTTGTCCTGATTGTTGTGGGGTAATAGCTCTGAATATAGTCATCATCACTGTCAAAATCAAGGGTATTTTCCTCTGGAGAACCAAAAGTTTGCCTTGTTTTGGGTTTTGAGGCTTTCTTTGACTTTGCCATTTTCTCATCCTCTTCAGATAGAAATCCGCAAGGAAGCAGTAAATCGCGGTGAAGTGTGCGCAAAGGTCCTTCCTGATCCTCAGGACAGACTATATACGCAGGCATATGTCCAGCTTTCTTTTGTACAACATAAATAGTGGACTCCCACCGATCGGCGAGTTTATGTTTGCCGCGAAAACGGAGATTTCGCACTAGAACTCTATCGCCTGTGTCAAGTGTTGACTCCCTTACTCGCATGTCGAATCTGCGTTTGTTTTTGTCAGCGATTTTCTTTGCATTAGCGGATGCTAACTGATAACTTTATTTCAAGTATGTCTTAAGGTTTTTTACATACTGCGAGTGCGACATGCCCGGACTGTTCTTAACTGGTAAACCAAACGCAATGTCTGTGGGCAGTCTAGGTTGGCGCCCGAACATTAACTCGAATGGCGAAAACCCAGTTGCGAAAACCCAGTGACGTCACTCCTTGTGCAATTGTATGCATGAGTGAGGGGTCGGACGTACTCGCGCCACCTAGTTTTCTCTTTGTCCTTGAGCGTACCCAACATACTGAGCAACGTGCGGTTATACCGCTCGACGGGGTTGCCCCGAGGATGGTAGGGGCTCGTTCTTACTTTCTTAGTACCGACCAAAACGCACAACTCTTTGACGACCTGTGATTCGAAGTCGCGGCCTTGGTCGCTGTGAAGACGTTCAGGAAACCCGTAATGGACAAAGAACTGTTCCCAAAGGCATTTGGCTACCGTTAGGGCTTTTTGGTCTCTAGTCGGGATAGCAGTTGCGTATTTAGTATAGTGGTCAGTTATGACCAGAATGTCCTTATAAATATGACTGTCGGGTTCAATGGACAAAAAGTCCATGCAGACCAGTTCCATCGGCCGACTTGCCTGGATGTTGACTAATGCTGCGGCTTTGTCGGGTTGGCTTTTCCTTTTAACGCACCTTGGCCCATTTCATCATGTAAGCTGTAGAGCACGGGATTTCTCAATGTTTTGGGTAAGACAAGCTGGTGGATAGTTTTGTTGTCACACTGTCTTTTCCGATACAACAGACTGTCTCTTATTTCAAATCGACTCATTTCTTTGAGCATGAGTTGGAGTTCAGGACAGTTTTTGCCAGCAGGGACAGGTTCTGCTGACTCACATGACTGTATGATTACACTGATTACCGGATCAGCTCGTTGCAACTCAGCTATCTCAGCATCATTGTACTTAGGGATGGTTGAAAGACCACTAAGATTTTCATCGTCAGAAAATGCTGAGGGAATAGCATCTGGATGCACGGCAAGTGACTCAATGTAACATGGAAACAGTTCAGCGTCATTTTGAAAAATAGTGTAGAGTTGATATGTGGCTTGGACAACGTTCACAGGTGCAAGATGGTATGAGGTAAAGTCATGTATTCTTTGACTCTCTTCTTGAGATGCACTGTCATTGATTAGCTCACCATGTGGCCTCCTTGACAGGCCATCGGCGTCTTGATTTTGCTTGCCGGCGCGATATTTGATGTCGAAAGTGAACGTAGACAAGGCTGCTAACCATCGATAACTAGTAGCATCTAGTTTGGCTTTGGTTAGAACGTACCGCAAGGGGTTGTTTGTCAGTAATGACTGTGAACACGTCACCATATAAATAGTCATGGAATTTTTTGGTAATGGCCCACTTTAAAGCTAAAAATTCCAGCTTGTGGGCTGGATAGCGGGCTTCATTCACACTGCGAGAGACCCCGACTCGCATACGCAATGACGCGGGTCTGGCCGTCCTGTTCTTGGTATAACGCTGCGCCTAGGCCTGTTGTGCTCGCGTCAGTATGAACAACATAAGGCAATCTTGGATTTGCGTACCCTAAGACAGGCACGGATGTTAACTTTTCAATGATCTGATCAAAAGCGTCTTGACAGGATTGGGTCCACCTTTCCCCGAAAGGTTCTTTGGGATTATGATACTGGGCGGCTACATTGGAAATCTTTGTACCTTTACGCACGGGAGGGTAGCCAGCTGTGAGGTTGTTTAAGGGCTTTACTAATTTAGAATATCCCTCCACGAACCGCCTATAGTACCCGGAGAACCCAAGAAATGACCTAAGGTCTTTTAAGGTCTGAGGTCTTGGCCAGGTCTTAAGTGCTTCTGTCTTTTGAGGATCAGTCTCAACTCCGTTGCGTGATACTATATGGCCTAAGTAACGAACCGAAGTTTGAAAGAAACAGCACTTCTTAGGAGATAACTTTAAACCGTTCTCTCGCAAACGGGAAAGGACGTTCGTGAGACGGGTTTCATGCTCCTCTAGCATTTTGGAAAAGACAATAATATCGTCTAAGAACACGAGCACCTCGCGCAAATTGATGTCCCCCATGCACTTTTCCATTAAACGCTGGAAAGTGCTGGGCGCATTTGTAATCCCCTGTGGCATACGATTCCACTCCCAAAAACCAAGAGGGCACACAAACGCTGTCTTGTCTTTGTCACTCTCAATCATCTCAATCTGATAATAGCCGCTTTTCAGGTCCATTACTGAAAACCACTGAGATCCACTCAGTGCTGAGAAGGATTCCTCGAGATTCGGTAGTGCATACGCATCTGTGATTGTTTGCATGTTTAATCGCCGGTAGTCTACACATAATCTGACATCACCGTTCTTCTTTTTGACTACGACTATTGGAGATGCAAAAGGAGACTGTGATTCGTGAATGATCCCTGCTTCAAGGAGAGACTGCAGGTGACGCCTCACTGCGTCAAAATCCTGAGGATGAATAGGACCTGGGTGTTGCTTGAAAGGCGTCTCATCATTGAGTTTGATTGAATGTTTCACTTTTGTTGCATGTCCGTAGTCAAGATCGTGATGAGAGAAAATGTCTGAGAATGTGTTTAACTTATCAGTCATACGAACCTTCCACTCCTCGGGAAGTGATTCTCCAAAGTCGAAGGTTAGGTTTGAACTCGACTGCTTGTTTGTTTGGCTAGTGAGCTGCTGGTGGCTACTGCAACTAGCGGTGTTCTGAGTTGGAACAATCTCCTTAACAGCACTAAGTTCTCCAATGATGCATCTTACAGGAAGACAAATGTTTCGATCAGTTTCATTTCTCACCACTACAGGTATTTTGTGTGGGGTGTCTCTTGGAACATTAATGAGACAGCATTCAACAAAAATTCCCCCAGGTAAGGATGACATGGTAGGTTGCTCAAGTAAAACACATCTTTCATTGCTTGCTTTGTCAATATTTGCATATCCCTCTAGCACTACCTTTTCACCAGCATAGATTACACTTGGCTCGTTATTTCTCAAGTTGACGAGACCCAGTCTGCCATTTAAACTATGCTTGTGTCTAATTTGTAAACTTCTCAGGACTTGGTGGTAGCCGCAGTAAGCACTCTTTCGAAATGTATTATCATCACAAAACTGTTCGTACAGTGGATCGAGAGTGTTAGTTCCAATTAACAACGGGGTGAGACTGTTGGACCTAACATCTGGCACTACGAGGGCAAGTGTCTCTAATTCAGGCTGACTAACAATGAACTCTTTGGGAAACTGGAGTGTAACTTTAACATACCCCAGGTAGGGCACTGACTGACCGTTCGCCCCTTCAATCTCTAGTAAGTCTGCTACTGGATGAATGGTCTGATCTGAGAGGTAACGGTTGTAAAACGACAGCGACATAGTTGTCACCTGAGACCCGGTATCAAGTAGTGAATTGCACTCAAGCCCATTAACTTTTACCTCAGCGGTGCTCCGGCTACCAACTAGCCCTTTAGGTAAGGTTCTGGTTTTTGTCACTTTGTGCTCTTTTAGCTTGACTTTCCATTTGGTTTTTGGTTCAATCATGGGACTTTCAGATTGATTTGTTTCCATTTGTCCCTCAATAGAAACACTGTTCAGTTTAAATGTTTACTGGACATAGGATTGTCTTTTTCCCAAGCTTGTTGTTTCTCTTTCAGTAGAGTTCTTTTTGCAGACACCAAAGTGGGGTTGGGAGGATCATCACAGTTTGTGGCAATATGCCCATCCTCGCCACAACTGAAACAGTACCACGGTTTTAGCTTTGATCTAACTGTTGCGGATGTGGCTTCTGAAGTAAGTTTTGATGTTGATGTCTTTTTGTTAACAGGTTTCTCTTGTCGTTTCTCCTTTTCCTTTTTAGGTTTGTTTGTAGGTGGTGTCTGTTGTTTAGAGCTCGATAGGGCAGCAATTTGAGCTTGCAGTTCGACAATTTGTTTTTGAAGTCGTTTCATAGCTGGTGGTTCGGAAGAGAAAGACTGAGGTGAATCATACGTGTCTCCCATACATGCCTCATGCACTTGCGCTGCAACTTGAGCTTTTGGTTTTTGAAATCCCAGATGTTGCTTCATCCTGTTCGCTTTCGCAGTTTGTTTGTCCTCCTCAGTGCGTAAAAGGAGTAAAAACTCTGGAAAAGTGGGCGGACTCTTTTTGCGTTGCTCAAGTTGAAGGTTATTAATCAGCACATTTTTCCAGCAGCCCCTACAGAACTGCTTAAAGAGCTGCTTGTCTGAATCTTGAGGCAGAATGGTTTTCATTTTCACGATTCTATTCAAAAGAGTCTGCAATCTCTGAAGATAGTTGGAAGGTTTCTCGCCTGAGTTCTGATTAACATTTAAAAACTGAGCGAAAAGTTTGTCCCCATCTTCCACTGTAGCATAAGCTGAGTCAAGTAGATCGAGGAAAGCTTTTGGATTTGCTTGGTAACCAAGCGACTTGACAACCGAAGCAGCAGGGGGAAGCAAACTATCAACAATGCGTCTTACCAGCTGTGCACTGGAAACCGTAGGATCAGCCAAGTGACATTCAATACTGTTCCTCCAGGTCTCATAATCGACTTCAAAGTTTGAGCAAGGAACTTTGCCGGAAAAAGGTCTAACTTTTACTGATGCGTGTATTTGCGGAGAGAGGTCAGAACTTTTGACAATGTGTTCGACCACTACACGCTGCACCTCAGGCGGAGTAAGTTGTTCAGCAGTTTGCAAGAAGGAAGATACTGGCAATGGAATGGGCATAGCATTTGCCATAGGTCTGAAAGGAGGGCTAAGGGGGTCAAGAGAACGTTGCTCATCATTGTCTGATTCCATTTGACTGGCATCAGGGAAGACGGAATCTCTGGCTGTTCCAGCAGGTGCCACAACTGTACTCTGAGGTCTGCCAGACTCACCTCGCTCTTTCAGTAATCCAGTAATTCGTGCTAACTCATCGTGTAGCAGGTTTTCAAAAGATTTTCCACTTAGTTTTGCAATATTTTGGAGGTCAGACAGAAATGTTTTGGTAAGATCAGTACCCTTTTCACTTGAGTATAAACTGGATAAAGCTTCAACGTGGAAGACAACATTGTCATCTGTATCAATGGTTCTATCAAAAGGTAAATCCCTCTCAAGTGTCTCCACAGCAGCACCAGATGCATATTCTACAAAGGCTTTACCATAGAACTCAGCTGTTTTGTCTAAAACCTTGACAATTCTGTTAACAGACCCAAATCGCTTTAAATCTTCATAAATCTCTTCGTCTAACTCAGTGTTTGTCAAATCTGATACAATGACGGCATTGGGAACCTTAATACCCTCGTTCTTAATCACATCCATTTTCGGGAAAAAACGAAAATGTACACTTTAAGGATACCTTTTTTTCTATACCGTAAAAATACTTGGTTATTACTTACTCAAAGCTCCTGGCTGGCTCGCCAAGTTTTACCGTGTAACCCAATTCAGAGTATGTACACCCTAGGTTCGTAGGAGCTGATAAGTATAGCAATAACCAAGCAACACCAAGGTAACGTTTTGAAATGTGTAAACTTTTAGTTCAACAAAATATTTCAACCACTTCACAACAATTATGTGCACACTAGCTATGGGCCCAAAATAAATTTAAAATAATATAAAATACATGGATAAACCTATTACCCACGTCGTTCCAAGCCACCTGCGATGTGTCTCTTTTATTATTTTTGTTAAATGCTCATGTTAAACAAGCTGTTTTTAAAATAAAGCCGTTTCTAATTTTCATTAATGATTGATTATTACAGTGTTTAGACATAGACTTAATAATTTTAATTATAGGCCTTTAATTCATTGTAATGATCGAAATGTTTTTAGACAGTTTTCAATGAGGAGTCAAGCTTCTATATAATCTTTGCAGCATGTCGATTATGCGGGGATGCGCTATAAAATTATTGCGTGGCAAATTAATTATAATAGCCTATAAATGTAACAATAAAAGTAGGCCTTCCCTAATAATAAAACAATAATACTAATAATAATTTAATACATACATTGGAAATGCTAAATACTCTTGATCAATACTCGATCAATAGCTGATGCTTGTTTCGACAATATCTCTGGATACATGACATCATGTTCTATTGGCGCAACCCGGCAAGGGGGTTTATCACACATATTTTACAGTGTGAGCAGTCAAGTCGCAGCTCGATGATCGGACCGTAGAGTGTAAGCACATAAAACGCGAGCTTTGGCTTTACATCGCATGCAATCTACTCGTTCAGTGTGAGTAGGTAACCTTGCTGAAATCGCACAGACATCGCACAGTGTATGCCCGCCATAAGTGATATAGCGTGGCTTTTCAAAAAGTCAGATCTGAGGTACAGTATCACTGTGTCACGGTATAGAGAGAAGCAGACAGGTGAGTATTTCAAAAACAGAGTTTTATTTGAACAGAGGCACGAGTGGAACAGCAGAGGTGATAGGTGAGAGTATATTGAAGAATCTGAACTGGATGATAATCTTCTTGTTTGTAGATGATGACTGAAGACAGATGACAGAAAGATGATGCGAGGAATCTTCGAGGTAAGTAGTAACAGGTAAGTTTTAGATAGAGTCTGTGAGATCACGTAAGGACGAGACCAGACATGGGGAAGTGTCTCTTTATAGTGTGAAGAAAAACAGAAAAATGTGAGTTTTGGGCACTTGTGATCCATGTACAGCACCTGCTGCAGTATTTCAATCTCTAAAAAAAGCGGGACTTTCTAAAACGCTAGACTTCAAAGACACAGGACATATTGAAACAGTGGTATTAAAAGATAAAATTTAGTATGTTATTAATGATGATGCATACTACATACAGGCCCAGAATATGAATGAGGTGCGCTAAATGGTAAGCATTTTCTTTCTAATGGTTTTTAAGGGAGAAAAGCTTATCGAGAAACTGCACGTTGCATTTATATTCTGGGAACAGAATACTCTTATTAAAAATATTGGGCCAGATTTACTAACAGCTAAACACTCTTTTGGTGTTAAAAAAAACTACTGTCAGGATTTTCTAAAGACACGCAATGAAAAATTAGCGCTGAAAAGGCGTGCACAGGGTTATTTTTGCGGCTGACCTTTTTGCATATATGCATTTGTAGGAGTTTCCCTTTCAGACGAAAGTATTTAAATGAATCGTGCAAGGTTATTTACAAAGGTTTGCGCTAGTCAATTTACTAGTATTTGTGCCAATATTTACCGCCCAAAAAAGCATGTCTTAAACCAAATGCTAATTTGCGCTATTGTTGGTCATTATGGAAATGATCCGGCTGCGTCTGTGTTCTTTAATTTGCGTTGAACTTTCCACACCCATCTGGGCTTTTTTGGAACTAAGCTCTCACACTAATTTGCCATGTTTAGTAAATCTGGCCCATAATATACTGTATTAAAGCAAGTCTTAACGTAGTATGCAGTGTTATTTGTCAATTTAAAAAAAAAAACTCCAGTTTTTAACTGGAAAACACATTAAAAAAGACCTTGATAAAAAAAAAATTGTGCGGTGTATGGCTTAAATTTAGTCTTACAGGTCTTTTTATCGTCTGCCAGGTTTTTGTCCAGTTGTTAGAAAATAGGACACCTCTCCTCAAAAATATGTAAGATTGGAAACATCATTCATACCCTTTGCATAAATGGTTATGCCCCAAAGTTTAATGCTTACGGTTTCGTTTGAATCCCTAACCTTAAAGTAATAGGGATGTTTGCCAGAGCATGTTCTCGTGTAAATCTGCCCGTATACCCATTGAGACTTAGAGTACCGTTGAAAGGCCAGTAGGCCACCATACTGGAGAAATCCTCACAGTGCTGGTCTAATAATTCATTAAACTCCATCCTCAAGAGGTTGACAATGGAATTTTTATGCACCAATTTACAGCGTTACAGGTAAGACTTCGGCCAGACATGCTGCACGAATGGAAATTTAGTTGAGGGAGTCATCCCTCTTCACCCAATAAAACTTTTATGACAAACGTCTGATGTTAACCTACAGTTAAAAGTTTAAAAAGGAAGTATCTGGCTCCGCAAATGTATTTGACACGCATAGGTTTCTGAACGTGTTCGTTGAAAGGACAAGGACATCCGTACAGTGAGTTCAACCGAATGCGTATGTGTATTTGTGAATGTCGTGCTCATGAAGAATCCATGCTCTTAAAAACCCTCTGGGGTTCTTCGTCAACCAGTCACACATAGGACCTTCATTTTAGGACCCCTAAAATAAAAAATAAAAAAATTCCAGTAAAATCAATTAAATGTATTTTTGTTCAATAATATTTTTTCTTTTTTTCTTTGGTGTTTTGAGAGAATTCTATGATAATAATGAATATTTATGCAATAATTATGATACATTTTTTCCGATTGAAAACAATAGAAAATGTATTTATATATCTTTTTTATTATTTTTTAATTAATGCTGTATTTCAGGTTAAAGTAGAGACTAGGCCTATAGAGAACATTTTTTGAAAGCAGATTGGAGCCATCTGTTGGAAGTAGTGAGCATATTTATCATGCAATATCATATTGTAACCACTAGATGGATTGACAGCTCTCTGTAGAAAAGCTTGAGAATTCTAGTTGCTGTGAACATATTTGCCTATTTTTTTTTCAGGTTGTGGATTTTAATATATAATAAGAGATTCTCAAAAACTATTTTTGTCAAGTTTTTGGAGAATTTTATGATAATAATTAAATTTATGCAATAATTATGATCCATTTTCCCCGCTGAATATAATAGAAAATGTATACATATTTTTTTTATTTTCTTTAATTTTTTTTTAAATTAACGCTGTATTTTAGGTTAAATTAGAGACTAGGCCTATAGAAATATTTTTTGAAATCAGATTGGTGCCATCTTTTGGAAGTAGTGAGCATAATTATCATGCAATATCATATTGTAACCACTGGATTTACAGTTCTCTGTAGAAAGGCTTCTGAATTATAGTTGTTTTGCACATATTTGCCTATTTTTTTTCAGGTTGTGGATTTTAATATATAATAAGAGATTCTCAAAGACTTTGTCAAGTTTTTTGTTTGTTTGGTTGGTTTAAAATGATTTTTTGTACAATTCAATGAACAGTAACTCTTATTCAAAATTGGCAACAGCAATTATGAACAAAAAACTAAACAGCAAAAGTATAGTAATTATCAAACAGTAAATGGAAAATAGGATGATATTTAAAACACTTTTTTATTTCTCTATTTTTTTGACAATTATACTTTTGCTGTTATTTTAGTTGTTTGTTCATAATTGCTGTTGCCTTTTGAATAAGAGTTACTGTTCATTGAATATGTAAATAATATACACATAATATGTAAATATAGTTAGGATGATATTTAAAACACTTTTTTTATTTCTTTCATTGCTGTGTGCTTTTTTATTCCTTACATTGATGAATAATTGCTTTTATTTCACACATTTCCCAAAATTAGCTTTTTCAATGACACACGTTCATTTCTGTGTGCGTGTGTTTTTGTGTGTATAAGTATGTGTGTGTGAGAGAGTGTATGTGTCTGTTTTGCACTCGTGATATTTTAGAGAGTCACCCCTTGACTGTTGAGTGCTTTTTTTCTGCATCGTGGCTGATTTGTAGATTGTACGCACAAAAAAAACCTCTGAATTTTCATAATTTTGCCAATTTCCTATTCATTTGACAAAATTCCCATCCCCAAAAATCCCATTCCCATCCCATTCAGTGACAAAAATGGGTAGGAAAATGATTGGATCAGATGTGAAAAGCATCACAAATCTTACTGACCAGCATTCCCTCAATTTGGCACTGAGAAAACTGGAGGATCCATTGCACCCACTTCGCACAGAATATCCCCTGCTCCCCTCTGGATGTAGATTTAGAATGCCCCGAACAAAAACTAAACGACATATTACATCATTTGTGCCGAGGAGCATTCAATTATTAAATGGATCATCTTTGGGCACATAGATTTATTTTAAATGTACATTATTGAATATATATCTATTTATTGATTCTTTAAGCTGTTGAACATTTTAGATGCGTATTATTGAATATATATCTATTGATTCCTTAAGTTGTCTAATCGATCATTTTATGTCACTATTTGCTGTGTTATTGTTGTTCTATGTTTGTTGTGGTTATGTTTATTGTGGTTCCCATGAGTGTAGGTCTAAAACAAATTCCCCATGGGGCAATAAAGGTTTCATTCATTCATTCAATCATTTGGGCTGTCATTTATGACCGAAGATCCCGAGTGTGACTATTTTTTTTACGACCACTTAGATTTTTCAAATCATGTCCCCAATTTTTTTGTG
The DNA here is from genome assembly GCA_030578275.1 of Meda fulgida. NCBI lineage: Eukaryota > Metazoa > Chordata > Actinopteri > Cypriniformes > Leuciscidae > Meda > Meda fulgida. Next base: position 3,942,028 of record CM060635.1, read on the forward strand.
TGTTCATATACCAAGTACCATAAAAGTCACCAAGTTTCGTACCATTCCGATGAAGCTACGATTTTTTATTTAAAAAAATTCCGGTCAGAAATTACCAAAGAACCCCATGGGTTAAACGCAGCTTCAGGTTTATGGTTCGATGTCTGAGTGTTAAGGCTGGAAAAAGCAACGCTGGGGTTTTCTCATATGCCGGCCGGGAGACCAGCTGATGTTAATTAAGACTGTAAGCGATCCTGATCCGACGGAATCTCTGTGCCATTGAGCACAAGTAAATCCATCGACTCCAACGTTTTCCGCTCTGGATATGGCCATGATGTCAGTGGAAATATTTACGGTTTCTCTCAATAAGTTGCTCTGGGAGTCATATACTGTATACCCACCCTCGTGGTTAGTCTGGATCGCCTTGTCAGATTTGACTAGCAAAAATGATTTCAAATTTTGTTTGTCAACCAGGCCTGATTTGATTTCTTTGTTTAATATTAAAACACTCACCCACTGCGTTTCTGTCATCGCTTTCCCTATATTGAATTGATTGCTCCTGTCAGCCAGAAAATTCAGCAATGCAAATTTTATTTAAATAGTCAAAAAAGTATAAAACTGTGTCAAAAGGGTTATGAAAATTATGAGTTTGATTCTACGCTAGTAGTTTAGCATAGCCTTTACACTGTAAAAAAAATCTAAGTTGTAAATAAGATTATTGGAGTACATTTTACAAGAAGATACTATTTTAGTCTTTCTACTTCAAAATTTCACGCTGAATGCAGTGCATTACCATTTATTGGTGAAATACTGGCAATTTCTGAGTGAAAATTCACGGCAATATTTTTTCAGTGTATACAGTAGCACTTCTGCTTTTTTGTGTTGCGGCAAATACAGGTATGTATATGCACAAGTACGAATGAAATTCGTGAGCCATGATGGATGGAAGATCTTCAGAAAAAAAGCATAAAAAATGTCTCTCTGTTCAACACAATCTCATGGCAACTCGTTACTATTGTCCGCTTTGGTAAATTGTTGGCTAATTCGTACGATCTCATTAGTTATGTTTTTCCATGAGATCAGGTTGGTCTGTTCCTCACACAAAGCATATTGCATAAAACGTTTGACTTGGAATATATACATTTATGGTGGCATTTTTTGTGTGTGTCTTTTTAGGGGCTTGGCAGTATAACTCACATCCACTTTTCTTATATGTAAAACAAAACATATGACAATTCATCAAAACATCTCCTTTTCTGTAGTGTCTACAATAAGATCTTGGTCAGACCGCACAGGAAGAGAGAACAAGATCTCTATAGTTCAGATTTGTGCTGTCCAAAGCTGTTTTTCAACCTCATTGACCTTCAAGCAGCAGAGCATCTTTCCATAGTTCATGGCAGGAACAGCGTAGGCTATATCACTCTCTCCGCCTCAATGGAAAAAGCAATCAGCTACGTCATGCCTCTTAAAGCACCATGTTCTGTCCTTGTTCATTCAATTATAACTTTTAAGACTATGTCTAATATTGATGTTGTTTTATAGCCTTCTTTTCACGAGCTCACACTTACATACAATTAAAGAGAATGAAGTAAAATGGATATTTGGCGTGCTGTCCGGGGGGGGGGCGCCGAGCTCGGCCCGAACCCAGAGTACAAGTAGAGTACTGCTCTTATAGGGAGTTCTATAAAATGAAGCATGTCTGGATTAGAAATCCCATGTGTTTAATGTGGAGGACGTACTACAATCTGTTCATTCATCTTTAGTTTTCAACACCTTCCCTTTTTTTGGACACATCAAGCAGAGAACCATGAAGGCTTAGAGTTATGTTTCGTTTCAATCAACATCAAAGTTGTCCGTTTACTATGAAATCTGGATGAATAGCAGCTTATATTAAATGGGTCATTTGATGCGATTTATTGTTTTCCTTTTTCTTTAGTGTGTTATGTAGCTGTTAGTGCAAGTAGCCTATAAGATCTGCAGAGTTACAAAGCTCAACGTGTCAAACCTAAAGAGATATTCTTTATAAAAGTTAAGGCTCAGCCACGTATTTCTAAAACGGGCAGAGTTTCAAATGTATACGCAAAAAAAGGCGTAACTTTTTGCTGACTGTGTTATTGTTCGAGATATATCCAGCTGCAGACCCGCAGCACCAACACCAGTTTCAGAACCCCAGCGCCAGAACCCCAGCGCCAGAACCCCAGCGCCAGAACCGGAAGTGGGGGCGGAGTTATTGACAATGAGACAATTAACTTTATCATCTTATTGAAGCTTGAATATGTTGTCATACTCTATTGTATTAAAAAATTTTTCTACGGATGGTTCGATACATTGTTGCGTTTTGAAGACGTTTATCTTGTGAAGGTGTTAAAGTGTTTGTTCCACATTACTCTGTTATATGCATTGTTTGTGAGTTAATGTTACCTTATAGTTGAGGAGTTTTTTTACGTTGATATTATTGTGTGGTGCTTTCATCTCTTGTAGAGACATATGACGATTCAGTGAGGCGATTCATTACGTGAGCTGCAGCAGTGCAACAAGTGCTGCAGCTATTACCACTGCCCTTTTTGCTCGGCCAGTGTATTTTAGCCAGCAAAACTAGTAAAATTAAAAAGTCATGTACAAATCCAGTTCAACAAGGCAGTTGTCTATGGAGGTATGAATATCTTGAATATTTGTTTAATACATGTACACACAACCCAATATATTATAGCATAATAGTTTACTGATTTATTTTAGGCTTCACTATACCCAGATGTGGACTGGGATGTAGAACAGCACTGCATTACCACTGCCCATACTGTGATACTACAGTTTTAAGGAGAAGGGATTTTGAAACGCATGTACAGGTTTGCAAAAACAAACCGCTTCCAACTTCAACCACAATTTTATCACCAGCCACTGCAGCGCTGACCACACCTTCTGCAGCCACTGCAGCGCTGACCACACCTTCTGCAGCCACTGCAGCGCTGACCACACCTTCTGCAGCCCTGACCACACCTTCTGCAGCCACTGCAGCGCTGACCACACCTTCTGCAGCGCTGACCACACCTTCTGCAGCCACTGCAGCGCTGACCACACGTTCTGCAGCCCTGACCACACCTTCTGCAGCCACTGCAGCGCTGACCACACCTTCTGCAGCGCTGACCACACCTTCTGCAGCCACTGCAGCGCTGACCACACCTTCTGCAGCGCTGACCACACCTTCTGCAGCCACTGCAGCGCTGACCACACCTTCTGCAGCGCTGACCACACCTTCTGCAGCCACTGCAGCGCTGACCACACCTTCTGCAGCGCTGACCACACCTACTGCAGCGCTGACCACACCTTCTGCAGCGCTGACCACAACTTCTGCAGCCACTGCAGCGCTGACCACACCTTCTGCAGCCACTCTGACCACACCTTCTGCAGCCACTCTGACCACACCACACAGGGTTCGTGTGCAGCCTGTGATTAAAAAAAAAGCCCAGTTTGCAATATCCTCATTAATAGAAAAAACTTAAAAAAACACATTGACCGCAAACACACAGAACAGCCAATACAGGACATTAATGCCACATTCCATCTTGTAAGCCAGTGCATTGACAGGACAAATGGCATATTTACAGTTCTTAAAGTTACCAAGGGTCACAGTGTTCCTCTTCATATTCAGCTCAAGACATGGGGAGAACACCATAAGGTCATCTGTGAATCACATGAATGTCAGGTCAACATGGAAGTTGCACAGAGGAGTGGCCTGTCATCATATCAGTGCAAACACATCCGCTCTGTAACTTACTGCACATCTTCTGCCGAACCAGTCTCCCTGAAAGAGGAGATTTTAACTGAGATGGTAAAAGCAAAGTGGTTTAGTACTGAAAAGAAGAAGATATGCCTTACTCACCAGCAACTTGCCAACAGCAGTTGCATACCACTCTCTGTTCAAACTTCGATTGGCAGCCCTGAAACAAAGAAATTAATTTCCGTGTTTGAACCCAATGTCTCCTATTACAGTCGGTTGGGACGTGTAATGGTTGTGTATGACTCAAAATTAAACACATGGCATTGTCCCTGTGCAAAATTGAGGCGTTCATGTTTGCACAAATATATTGCAAAATGGCACCTTTTTCAGACGAGATGAGGATCTTGAAAACCTGAACTACATATTTGATGTTATGATTCCAGAGGTATGTGGTAATTATATGATTGAAGTTGATTTTTGTTATTTGTTGTTTGATGAAAAACAACAGTTTTCTTCTTTTTAAGGTGACAATACTCCTTGTACAAAGACTGGAGAAGATTTGCCGCTATGCAGTTGAAGTTGTAATGGCCTCTGGCATAGTCAAGTTTCACTAATTTGAAGTATGCTAATGCATCAACTGTATTTATTAAAAGGGGGTTGGGGGGAAGCCATTGCTTTAACTTACATATTTGTTGAGTCTCTTTTCTGTCTCTGCTTACTGAAAAAGGTGTATACATTTTATAAGCTACCATTGACTAAACATTGGGGATTAGTCTACAATAACTACAAATTAATTTAATATATATTCCTGCTGGAGATGCCCGAATGTTTTGTTCAAATATTTGACTTGCTGTATCTACATTATAATAGATATAGGATCTACAGATGTACACTTAACAATGGTATGTGTCACTTTACAATTGTTTGTGGCATTTTCTCTCTTGCTTGTTTACAATTATTTGAAATACCTGATTGGTAAGTGTCAATTTGTGGTGCACAAACAACATACTCCTGCTTGTACCACTTTAATAAGAACATTTTACTAAAATAGCTAAATAGTTCCTATATTCTTGTATAGTTACAAATTACAGCTTAACTGTCAGTCCTATATACAAATATAAATAAATGTGTTATTGTAAATACAGTTGTGATATGTAGGTAAATACATTGTCAGAATTATAATAAAATAAAATAAAAAACCTTAATGTAATGTCTGAAAGCATTATTATTAATAATTTTCTGCCATTCATCTGTGTGTCAGATGCCCATGCCCATGCTAAAACTGCTACTGGAAATGGCTCCATTCCAACAGCCGTCTGCTCAGGGGTCCAGTGGAAGACATGGAGTTATTTTTTCAAGAATGTAGGTAGGGACAAAATGTCCTGAGGCTGAGAGTGAGTTCCTCATTTGATACATTGCAAGTTAAATTTATACAGGATTGTCATGATAAAATGGGCCTAGGGGTGAATTGGTCATTTGTTGTACACATTTGTATTGTTTCTTTTAAAACAATGCGGAATTTTCTCTCTCTTTTTTAGATTTGTGACATTATTTTACATAAAGAAAAATAATACAATATATAATAATTTTTCATAATACAATGAAACGGATAACTATATACAATTATATTACACAAAAAGTATCACGTTTCGTGTGTAATAAAAGCATACCGTTTCGCGTCTAAGCAAATTACGCTACAAAACGTTAGGTGGCGTTACTCGTTTTAGAACGTAAGCTCCGCGCCTCACTTCCGGTCCTGGCGCTGGTGTTAGAACGTAAGCTCCGCCCTTACTTCCGGTTCTGGCGCTGGGGTTCTGAAACTGGTGTTGGTGCTGCGGGTCTGCAGCTGGATACTATTGTATTGTTCCCGCAGGCGCCGCCATGTCGTGGTTTTTTTTTCCATTTTGAAAGCCAGGCTACTTTGTTTGGCCTTCCAAAAGAGGACACAATTAGAAAACAGTGCTTAAGCTTTATTTACAACACTGTTCCAGAACAGTTCAACCAAAATATTCGACTATGTGCTGCGCATTTTTCGGCGGACTGTTTCCAGACGCTGTGAGAGTAAAAGGCCGGCTGTGCTCAAAGACTGATTCTAAAAAGTGGGCAATTTCATCATTGCAAAGTCTGGCGCTTCTCACAGTAAGCATGTTTTCATATTTTTTTAAGAATTTGCTACTGACTATTCAGTATCCAATCTGGGTGCGTTTCCCGTACAACGATGTAACTCGCTGTTTCACTACCATAGTACGATGCATCATTAGAGAAATCAACTAGCTAGTCACGACTGTTTCCCGAAACCCACTGTCGCAAAGTATCGTTCAACCACGATGGTTTCGCACGTGGTGGAATAATAACTAGCCTACTTTTAACGACACTGTTTGAGATCCAGTTAACGCTAGATTTGTTAATATAAATTACAGACATGTCATCTGAGGACTATTTCTAATTGTTTTCAGTTGTTTTGCTTTATTACCAGACTCAATATTTGGCTCGTTCTTACATAGTAGAGCACGTTCGCACATGCGCACTCTTCAAACACGCTACTTTAAATATTTTGACAAACTAAAAGACGTAAATTACATTTGTATGTATTCTGATAAAAGGCACCAGTTGTACTGAATGTCAGCTTGCTTATTTTGCTCAAGATAAGGATTTATTACCTCCAAATGTGCTGCAATATAGAAACGATGCCTCTAACCACAGGTCGAGAGCTGTCGTTCAAACCACACAACTTTGCGATGCTGTTTGCGAATGTTCGCTGGAACGATGGTTTCGGGAAACACAGACTCGTTGCTGATAATTACTGAACTTGCGACCATAGTTGGCTAACGATGCTTTCGGGAAACACACCCCTGATATGTTCTCGTCCAGTCGCGCTGGCAAAGTTGATCGATCAGCTTGGTCATCTGCATTTTCCGATTCAGAATGATTGATAGCTGTACAAGCCTACCGACATTGTCACCTGTCCATCATTATTGCTTTGAGAGCTAATGTTCCAAATACTGTAAGGGGCGTGACATTTCCGTCACACGCTTAAGGTTTTTGGGCCAATCACAATGCACTGGATCGCTGGTCGATCAGAGCACACCGCGCTTTTCAGAATGATGAGCTTTGTAAAAATCAATGCATTTCATAGAGGATTGCAGGGCATAGAGGAGAAACAAAAATGTACAGTATGTGTAAAATAATGACTTTTTTTAAACCTAAAACCGCGTATACACATTGCATTAAACCAAATACACAAATTAATGTTCTTTTTAGAACCATCATATGACCCCTTTAATAACAGTATAATTCACTTGAATAAATAAGCTTAGATGATAAAAGTTAAAATAGTTGAGATCTGCTTAACAATTCTTCTCAACTCTTACAGACAGAAATGCTTGTGGTCTCAGCCAACCCAACACTTTATCACAACTTCTCCATTCTCCTAGGTTTGTCAGCCATAACTCCATCCAGGACAGCCAGAAACCTTGGAGTTGTGATTAATGAAAAGTTAAACTCCAGACCACATTGCTAGAACTGCCCGGTCCCTTGAGTGACTGCAAAAGTCCTGCAGCAAGACTTGGTGGCAACAGGCACTGAGGTTTCAGCTACTAAGGCGCGTACTAAGCAAATGCCAGAGCTCCAAGACGTACACCACCACTGACCCAAAAGCACAAGAAAAGTCGGCTATAATTTGCTCAAAATCATATAAATAAGCCACAAAGGTTTTGGGATTCTGGAATATTTTGGCCCTATGGATCAGCGGTATGTCTGGATGAATGAAGCATATGCTGAAAATAACACACTGCAGTTCAGCATGGTGGGGCTCTGCGGCTGCTTTGCATCCTCTGGCACTGGAAACCTGCAGCGTGTGGAAGGCAAGATGCATTCATTGAAGTAGCCTAGGAGAAATCCTAGGAGAAAACGTCATGCTGTCAGACAGTGAGGAAGCTGAAGCTCGGGCGTCATTGGACCTTCCAACAGTAGCCGCGTTTCCATTACAGATTTGTGCAAAACTTTTGCAAGATTTTCTAAATGTCGATAAAAAATGTTTGCGAAATGACGGCGAAATTTCCATTAGCCGATGTTATGCGGCTAAAACGTAATTGTGTGTGTGTGTGTGTGTTTTATCCAAGCATTAATGACAAGGAAAGACTCTTATACTGTGAGCGGCTCATATGAGGAGTTTCTGGTGTTTCTCACTCATTTCTGCTTCAGGGTCTTGATAAATTGTGGCATTTCTTTGTTGTTTAGAATCCAGTATTACTGTAATACTTTTGTCTTTTTTGAGTTTAAAGAAGAATTCGGTCTCGTCTTCTGTCCAAACACACCGCATCAGCTACGTCAGGTGACTTTAAATGCGCAAAAACTGTTTCCTTTGCAGGAATATTCCTATTTGGAATTGCCTGAAAAACCACCTCATGCGAGCATAAAAACTTTTTTCCGATAAATGGGAGTTTTCGCGAAATGGACGTGTTTCCATTCGGCGTATTTTCAATTCGGAATTTCAATTTGCACAATTTAAAGGGTAATGGAACGTGGCTAGTGACAATGATCCCAAACATACCTCAAATTCCACCAAGGCTTGGTTTCAGAAGAAGTGCTGGAAGAGTCTACAGTGGCCATTACACTCACCTGACTTGAATCCCATAGAATATCTCTGGTGGGATTTGAAGAAGGCGGTTGCAGCACACAAACTTAAGAATATTACTTAATTTGAGGCCAATGCTCATGAGGAATGGGCTAAGATTCCTCAGAAACGCTGTTAGAAGGTGGTGTATGGTTATACATCTAATTTTCAGCAGGTTATGACAGTAAAAGGGTTTTCTACTAAGTAATAAAGATGCTTGCCATGAAGGGGTTGAATCATTTTGAGACTGCAAGTCATTAAAAGTTGCATTTTCAGTTGAATTTTGCAAAACCACATGTGTTGAGCTATTTCAATGACTTTTCTTTGATTTGTTTGTTGCAAACAGCTGAAAGTCTGTACATTTTGCCAATAAACCTGATTTGCAATGGGGGTTGAATAATTTCGATTATAAATTTTCATTTATCTCTATATTAAGGTACTTATTATCAATTTTGTGTAACCTTCGAATTGAAATAGGTTTTCCTTCAAATCATCTTTAACTTCAAGAAGCCAGTAGGGCTGCACGATATATCGAAAAATTATCGTAATCGCGATAATAGTATATGCGATATCCGTATCGCAGAGAGGTGCGATCAATTATTTTATTTTCAGACATCCAAAGTCTCCCGGAAGTTCCGGGAATCTCCCGCATATTGATAGCGGCTCTCTGATGCCCGCAAATTAGTTGAAATCTCCGAGCGAGCGAAAGCGAGCAAGAGCGCGCATCCGAGACAGAACATATTGTGCTGCTCCAACCGTGTAGCGCGCACGGCAGAGAGGGAGAGACCTTGCGTGTGTGTGCGCCTTATGAAGCGCTTATAAGACAGAGAACATCCTGATTGGCCTGTACGCCTGAAATATGGCAATATTTTGGCCTCAGTAGTTGAAGAAGTGTCACAAATGCAGGTACTGTGTAAGGGGTCGTTCACATATCGCGTCTAAAAACGCCTGAAAAGTGCGGCCGCGCCGCTATCTCCTTCTTTCCACAAGCACTTGTGTCTGTTGTTTCTATACAACCGTAAACTGCGCATGGATGGAAGGGCTTTCCATGATGACGAATAAGTATCAGAAAAGGATTCATTGATTTCTAGCCCGTATTAGATTTACTTCTAGATATATTTATGGAGATGAGAAACAAAAACCCGCCCTGTACAGCTATGATCAGCTGTTCGGGCCGAGCTTTCGATGTTGTTACGGAAAGGCCGAAGCTGATTGTGGGTTTTTTGTCTCATGACCTGCGGTGAGCTCGCGGCATTCTGAACAGTTGAGATGTTCTCATCTCATCGCGGCATAGGCGGGCCTGAAAAAATGTGGTTCCATTTTGAGCGTGTTTCCCGCGCACCTGCATTTTAAAATAACGAATTTGCACGCGCAAAAAAACGCGATATGTGAACAAGTGACGGTGTCACTAAGTCGTGCGGAAAAATTGTGGCCACGTAGAGAGGAAACTAATCTCCACAGTCATCTGAAACGCAGCCTCAGGAATCTAGGCTATATGAAGACTTCAAAAAGAGTAAGCCCACATCTACCAAAACTGCTAACGAAATGCCAAGTAACAATAACAACAGAGTCTCACAGACAACATTAATCATAATGCCCCCCCCCCCCCCCCAAACCATTATAGCAACAACAATTTTGTTTTGGGTAATTTACTATGACAACTACCTAAACCTCATAATGGTTTATTGTGTAGCCTACCATCTTATTTTTCCTCTATAAAATAGAAAAAGTTGAGTTTAATGTAAACCCTTTACAGCTTTAGGGAACACATATTTTCCACTCAGGTCTGTCAGTAAAGGACGAGAGGAACGCTGACTGGCTTTATATGTATCAGGAAAATTCCAGATCGGAGATATCGCCACTAATTCCAACCATATGTGGGAAATCTACAGGGCAGAATGACTGTTCAACACAACAGAGTAGTTATTAAGAGACTTGTGCTGACAAATGAGAGCTTCTGCAAACAGTCAGCGATCTTGTTTTCCAATGATGCTCTATTGGTGGCTGCAGTGAAAACTGATTTCAATATGCAGTTGTTAAGGTGTTCTGGGTGGATGTTCAGTGGTTGTTTACTGGCTCAATCTAAAACATTCAAGCTTCAAGTCTCTGAGATATTCTGGCCTCCAGATAAGGCTTGGATATCTTTTTATTTAGCTCTCACTCGTGTCCAGACCTTGAGCGAACAAGCCCTTTTTACTGGCTTTTCCTCATCTGATAATTACTTTATTTGGCTTCGCTATTCAAACACCTCTACAGTCACAATAAAATCAGGATGTAGCCTGACTTGTCACCTCAAAAACACCCCTCAAAGAATGTTTTGAAGAGTTTGAAGCCAGCTGGACTTCCCAGCTGTTAGTTCCAAAATCAGCCTCTGTGGTCCACAGCCAATGCACGGTCCAAAAAAAACACACATTGCGCTCATGCAAGACATGTGACAGATAGGATTCCTCCTACCTGCTTTAAAAAATAGCCTCATTCTTTATAATCAATATGCATGCATGTTAGGCCTAATTTCATTGATTATACACTTAAAAATAAAGGTTCCAAAATAGGGGTCATAGAAGAACCATTTTGGTTCCCAAAAAACCTTTTAGTGAATCGTTCTAAAAATAACTATTTTTTTAGATGATTTGGCCGCTCATTCCACCTAGTGTCAGTTCAAAAATCCAAAATCAATTTTTTATTAACTTTGAGAACGTTTTGTGTAAGATAAATAATAATTCTGTTAAATTTAATGTAATGGTTCTTTATCTGCATCACTGACTCCATAAAGAACCATTTTGTTCCACAAAAGTTTATTTATAGTGGAAAAAGGTTCTTTAGATTATTAATATGTTCAAAAAATGGTTCTTTTTAGAACGATTCACTAAAAGTTTTTTTGGGAACCAAACTGGTTCTTCTATGACCCCTATTTTGGAACCTTTATTTTTAAGAGTGTAGAGAATGAGGCTATTTTTTAAAGATATTCATGTAGTCTGTAGTCGAATCCTATCTGTCACACACAATTATATATATAGTGATTATTACTGTACTTTTAAATTTTTTATATTTGATTTTATATTATGATGCCTATTATGACATGACAATTATTGTATACTCCAAAGCAACAACACCTGAGGAACAAACGAGTTTGTAATTACATGAGGTGAGAACTATATTATTCTTAAACTGTATATTTAGTTTCTTGCTTTTGATAGTTCAGACATTTTCTATTGTTGTTGTTTTAATTTCTTTATGCCTTTAATCTGAAAGTGAAGAAGTAACAGGAGTGCATGGAGAGAAAGGAGCGGGGTGATTGATTCAGATGCATAACATAAGCGCCACCAGGCAACATGTCAGAGCATGTGTAGAGCCCACCAGGCCACGTTTCCCTCTCTATTGAGGCAGTTTGGTAAGAAAACGCCAGCCAAGAACATTAAAGTATGGTAACGTAACAGACAGGATAGACCACAGGACTGGTTTATATGTCTTAGTGAGACCCGGAAAATGTGATGTGGCTTCCGCTATACTGCTCGCCTCCGCTGAATAGCTCAGTAACTTACATAATAATATACAGCTGGTTTCTGGCACAGTCAACGTTATTAAACAGTTAGTGCATGTGCTTTTGAGTTATGCATTGATGTGTGGTTGATGCCATTGCATAATAGTGCTGGAGTTATTTTACCCATCTACACACTTCCATATGCTTCCTTTTACCTACAGATTCAAATATGTTTGGATTAATGGATATGTGCTGAAAGACCGTCGGCCATAAATGTCATTTTCAATGTATCTTGAGTTCTCCCATCAATAATAAACCACAGATCAAACGATTCTCCAGGTGAGATAGATGAGCCGGCCTACATGTGTGATTCATGTTTGTCTATGGTCTTCTCCAGGTTTCATATACAGATAATATTTACAGCATGTGAACCATAAGGACGCAATACTACAAAGACACCGCTGTAGATTTTACACATACCGGTGGTTTTAGACAGGCTTCACAATAAGAGTCATGCCCTATTCATATTTGATTTGAGAATTCCAGTTCACATGCTGAATTTTAAATGATGGCTGTAAACATGATGCAGAATTTCCGTTCGAGTTTGAATGAAAAGTAGAAGAATTAAAATAATTTGATTTTCTATAAAAAATTATGTATGAATTTCTTTAAATTTCAAAGTTTTTCAATACATACTTGCTTGTTTCATATTAGGCCCCTATAGGAGAGAAGGATGAACGGACGACAGATAGATGGACAGATAGACCGGCAAAAAATGGACGGATGGATGGACGAAAAGATAGATAAATAGACGGATGATGGATGGATAGATGGGTGAAAGGATGGATGGATGTATGGAAGGAAGGACGGATGGAAAGATAGACGGAGGGACGGACGGACAGACGGATGGATGGACAGAAGGACTGAAGGATGGATGGATAGATGGATGGACGGAGGGATGGATGGATAGATTAAAACATATTTATGCAATGTGTATATGTTGCATGCAACAACAAAAAAATTGTCATAACATGGCTATTTTTCAATCAATCAATCAATCAACTTTTATATAGCACAATAAAATCAAAAGTAGCTGGCCATTGTGCTGTACAACTGGATAAATATCTAAAAAAAAAAAACAAGAAAGACTGCAAAACAAATGATAAAGGGAGTTTCCATCAAAAACACCAATCAGAAACTTCAACATTAAAATCAAGGACAGTTGTAAGCCTGTGAAAAGAGGTTTGTAACATAGATTTAAAAAAAGACTGTTGTTTTGATTGCCATTTTTGGCAAGGAATGGAGAGAGATGCCTTTAGAACCAGATGGTGTAGTTATGACAATTACCAGCAGTGACAATGCAAAAAAAAGGTAGCTTATTCAAATAATTTCTTGTAGTCTTAAATTTCTGGTAGATGATCAGTGGTGTGGTGTAGCGGGTAATGGCTGACACTTGTGTGTTCTGCAGCGTTTGTTTTGCTGTGCACCTGCTGTGTTTGTTTGCTGCAGCTGCACTATGGGTCATTTTTAATAAAAAAAAAACTCTAAAAGACTTTGTTTTTACATTCTTTGGTGTTGTAACCCAGTTAGTGAGGGTGGGAAGAAATCTTAAAAATAATATTAAGCAAATCCAAAATAAAGTTGATCTACATTATTTTGTTGTAAATATTCTGTTTTTAGAAATATACCATGTCATAAATGTGAAATGCATTGCAAAATATCATGCATTTAGTATTTTGATGAAACCTCAAGGCATGCATAGATCAATTAATAACTATTTTAAGGAAGTTTGTAGGGTGAAGTTCTGGTGAATAATAGAGTGAGAAACCTTCATCACAGCATATTCATCATTGAGTTCATTTCATCAATTCATCTTTTCACCTCTCATCAGGAGGTCAGATCTGAAGAATAGACGTCGTGCCAAACGGATAAAGAGAAAATACGATGAAGGATTGAGCAGAAAGATGAATGTTTATGTGGGAGATGTTACAGTTTTGATTCCAGTTTTCTCTTCTTTGTTTTCTTTTCATTAAAGTAAGGGATTTCTTTCAATTCCTCAGAGGGTTTCCTCTCGACTAGAACACCTTTTACGCTCACAAAGGATTTAAGTTTTCATAAAAACTAAGATGGTTGCTCCTTTTACACTGATACAATACATAGTATACAATACATTACAAAAAACTATGCAGTGTATGTTCTCACTAAATTGCTCCCAAATGTAAGATTGTTGTATCATAATAGTAGAATTAGTACCCCACAGTTCTATAATACTTAGGCCTACAGTATTCATATTTGTTTAATTTTCCTGGTTGTTACCCCTTTATTCCCCAAACTTTACATATTGTTCCCTTATACTTACATGCAAGTACTTTATAGGTACATTATAATTACAGAAAGTTACGCTGTAAATACGTCTTACGCAGTACTTTCCGGGCTGTAATCTAAAGCGTTACAGAATTTTGCACATTAGAATGTTGCTACTGTAGAATTAACTACAGAGCTAAGCTTTTTCAATTTGCATATCCATGACTCTCAAAGCAGTAAAGTTACAAAACCAGCAGAATCCCTGAAGTGTGACGAGGGGCCAAGACATTTAGTCCCCATTTAATCCATCAGCGTCTCGGCTCTTCACACACAGCAGACGTCGGGGCCCCGGGGGCCATCGAAACACGACTCCTGTGGTGTAATGCAAGCCAGAGTTTGTGGCCTCTGTGTTTCTGAGGGCATGACCTCTCTGAGGGAGACCGCTGCATGGGAATGCCTGGAATACTGCCGACGGACTGACAAAAGCATTCAGGAGCCAAGCAAACTGCAGATGTTCAGGACCCCTTATAGCAAGAGACTGTTTACACGTCCTTCCTGGTGGCCTGCAAGGGCCTTTTCTTTCTTTTTTTCCTATGAAAATCTCTTTGTTTTGGAGGTACAACAAGTAGCAAAATACTGGTCGGTTTTGTTCTATTAAGAGATCTAAATTTTGGCCGGTTTTGTCTATTATGAGAATTAAATATTGGTCAGTTTGGTTTGGATGTACAACAAGTTGCTCGTGAGAAATGCAGATTTTTGTAGACAAACTTTTGATAGCTTAAGCATGAAGTTTGATCCATTTTGCTTCTTATTTTGGCAAAGAACCACTCGGAAAAGAAGTGTCTGACTTAAACAAGACCAACCTCAGAGATTTAAATACTCCTTGTTTTGTTCTGTTGAGATATTTAAATATTGGTCGGTGTTACTCTATTAAAAGAATTATATATTGATCAGTTTGTTTTGGAGGTACAATAAGTTGCTCACAAGAAATGCAGATTTATTTAGACCGTTTTTTGATATGGCATAAGCATAAAGTTCGATCCATTTGGCTTCTTATTTTGGAAAAGAACCACTTGGACAAGAATAGTCTGTCTGACTTGGATGTAATGCGACCAACCTCAGCTTACTTGCATTTAATTTATAATGAAAATTTAAACGATAAAAGAGTGACTCTTCTGTAAAATACTGCTAAATTCACATTGCTATTGTTTGTCAATCATTACCAGCCAATACTTCATAAATGTATTACTTGGCAGAATTTCTTTTGAAACATTTTATTATACATTGATTTATTTTATCAACTGGTGATTCATTGCGGACATAATTCTGTAAACATGAATAGTCTTCTGTATTCAAGGTCACAAACGCTGCCAAATCCAGCCTCTAGTTTTCCCTCAAGCGCTCATTGTAAAAAATAACAATCGCATGCAGCTCAACATCCGGAAATCCTGCATAAACCTGATGATCAGATTAGAGCTTGCCATTTTTGTGTACAATATGCACCAGATGGTCCTTGAACAGTTTACTGCAGATTTCACTTGTTGAGATAGAGGAACGACGTATGAAATTTGACGTATTTCATGTAGTTATAGTACAGTCCAGAGTTTTGAGCTCAGAGCGTATGTGTGAAGGTTCAGGGTTCAGACCAGGGGTTTTTGTTGAAGTTTGCTGGCAGAATCACAGGTTATCATGAACTTAATATCTTAATAAAGTCACTTTGGATAAAAGCATTGACTAAATGACACGTAATGTAATCAGGCAGCTGTTGAGTCTATAGGGAACTGATTTCAACATGCCATCTGTGACAGTTTTGAGAAAAACCTGATAATTATTGGAGGCTGAAGTATTTTTTCCAACATCTGAGTTACATTTTCTCTGTTTACGTTCTTTTATCACCAATCTTTGTCAGCCAGCCAGATGCAACTTTTGACGATGATCAATTATAGTGAACACATTCCTCCACTCTGTTTAAAAGCAAGAATTTGTTTGCTCATAAAAAAAATAGCCTTTTTTTTATCGTGACTAGAAAAACGTTCAACTGTTTTACATACATCATAAGACCATGTGTTTCAACACACACATCGTTATTGTCCCAATATAAGACTCACATGTGGCTGAGTTACAGTCGAAATTCACTAAAACTAGAAATTGGATTCATTTTCATGATGCAACACATAGTCGATTATTTGTTCTTTTAATTTGGAGGTAAATTTATGATTTTGTTTGTGTGTGAGAATGATCTAAACACCCAAAGTAGCAGCAGAGAATATAATTATAAATATTACTTCATTCATATGTTCTGAATAAGCTTGTGCCAAAATAACAAGTCATTTCTATAAATCAGCAAATGTGCGTGATATTTCCTGTGGTGGAGATAACACATTCTGTACTGACAGACGTTCTCTGGAAATTTTATAATTACAAAAAACATCTCCTTTCCAAGGAAACCTCTAATCCATTAGCAGAAGAAAAGCCTTGCAGGGCTTCTGTAAATGTGATGCTTTCAAATCCCAGATGATTTCCGAGAAATCAATCATCTTGCTCTCTTTATATAGACTTTTATGAAAAAACTAATTTAGTGAATTATTTTTTAATTTAAGTGAGGATATAAGTGATTTATAGAGTGATATTTTCCTCCATTCCTAACCCATTAGTTGGAAATATGTGGATTGGAAAGATGTGGTTGAGATGCTTTATCAAATAACGTACAAAAACAAGGAAAAGGTCTATTTCATTAATAACAGTTATGAAGTCTTTACTTTATAGGTTTGGATCCAATGCAACTGCAATTCCTTCAGTAGCCAGTTGTAGTTTTGCCAGGATTTAGGCCGGACCAAATTAGGAGGTATACTTCAGCTGTGTAAACAATTGTTTTATTTATTTATTTGTTCTTTAACAAGCATTGAATATGGTTTGTTCATTAGAAAGGTTACGACAACCGGTTGATATGTTTGTGAAGATAAGCATCTCTATCACTCTCTATCCTTAATCACAACTATGTTTATTTTTTAGAAAGAAATGGTATCTGTGAGGATCTCAGTCAGGATTTAGACCATATCATTGTACTGAGACAGCTCTCATTAGAGTTACAAATGATTTACTATTATCACCAGATCATTGTTGTATCTCTCTATTAGTGTTACTGGATCTTAGTGGTGCATTTGATTTTTGAATAGACTCGAAAATTACGTTGGCATGAGTGGAATTGCATTGGCTTGGTTCAGATCATATCTGACCGTTACCAATTTGTAGCAGTAAATGAAGAGGTGTCACATCGATCACAAGTTCAGTATGGAGTACCACAAGGCTCAGTACTAGGACCGTTGCTTTTCACCCTGTACATGCTACCCTTGGGAGATATCATTAGGAAGCATGGAGTGAAATCAACTAATTTAATAATTGATGATCTTTACAACAGAACTGAATCAACACTGAACTGACATCAGCTGAACAACAGCCGAAATGCACAATTCTCCTGTTATCATTGTAAAGCGGCTTTGAAACAATCCGTATTGTATAAAGAGCTATATAAGGTGACTTAACTTCACTTGACACTAATAGTCTCACTAATAGACCACTGACGAATTAGCCTATTACTTGTGTGTCATATAAATACATTCTCATTTTGCTTTATGAAATAGTAAATATGCATATTCGGATGAATAATAATTATAAGTTTATAACTCAAATTATGCTGCTTTTTGAGGAGGTGTGCTGTTACTTTAAGAGATCGGATGAATGGCGAGTTTTGCACATCCGAGCATTACCCACATTTCGGAAAATGATAAATTAAGTTGTTTAATGTTAAAGCCCAAAGGATGAACTGCATCCATTATAGTTCGGAATAAGTGATTCTACGCACTGACAGATGCCCTCCAGGACCACAGTTTAGATTAATACTCCAAAATCTCACTGTCCCCTCCAAACTAGACCAAGATGTGTGAACACATGGAATGTAATCACTGAAATAAACAAACTTCATTACAGATGATGATTGTGATGCATTCTCTTTATCTCATCTGCCAGCAAATAAAATTGTATGATAGTAAATTATGAAATTTAATATGAGATTTAACCTGATTGTTGTTGTATTTTCCTGCTTTATCTTGATGCCCACATGCATAATATCAGCCAAATAGCAGCCTAATCTCACTTAGGTACTTAGGCCCTTTTTACACATCTGTCTCGGGTGATCCGATCACATGTCAGTCGAGACAGATGGCTGTTTACACCTGGCACTAACATGTCTGAAATGTTTAGATTTTTATAGATTGAGTGGTTGATTTCATTTAAAATGGCAAATTTTGATTGCATGTGAGCTGAGTCGACGGCCTTCAGTGTTGATGCATCAGCGTTTTCACTACACATGCTATGTGGCCGAAACCTCAGATTTAAGAGATCTGATCACAAGATGCATTGGATGCCGTTTTTAGTACTGACTTTGAACTATGGAGGACAAAAAAAAAAAAAAAAAAAAATATATATATATATATATATATATATATATATATATATATAAAGAAATGTAGTAATTATACAAATAAATAACTTGATCAAACAAATGTAAGGCTGTGTGTCCACCAAAGTGGTCAAAGTTTGAGAGCACTTCGGCGGCTCAGCGTTTTTTTTTAGTTGAGACACCTTTGTTGCTATGATATGGAATATCCACGGAAGTTTTGCTAGTATCTGATTTGTGCAGATTATATTCAGAAAGAGGAATGTAAAGTTGCTCTGGCCATTGAAAATGACTTTGTTCTGTTGTTGTAGTTGTATGTGGAGATTGGTCGGTGTGGTGTTTGTCCCGCCCCTCCTCCTCTGTGATTGGACGACTGGGTAAAAAGTGACAGTGATGAGCGCTGTTTTGCCCAAAGTTGAACATTTTTCAACTCTTGGAATCCCCCCAAAAAAAAAAAAAAAAAAAAAAAAACGCTCTGCATGAAATAGACACTCAGTGCCTCGTCACACTGCTGCCGTTTTTAAATAGGTGGCACAATTGAAAAAATATGCTGGCCTTTGAAAAAATAAAACGCTTTGTTGGACACATAGCCTATATGGCCCTGAATTTATTTTTGTATTACTTTTTTAAAAACTCGTATTTATGTATTTATTTATTTATTTATTTATTTATTTATTATTTTAATATTTATTTGTACATATATATTTATTTTTACTTTTCCATGTGCAACATTTAAATGTGGATAGCGGTCATTGTGCATCATTGGATGAGAGCTCATGTATAAAAGCATCAGATGTAACTCACGGGCCATCTACACCACAGATTTTAAACTAAAAACGGAAAACTTATTTATGCATTTTGGCTTTTCATTTACACGACATTAGATTCAAAGTGCAAGTTTTTGAAAACCGTATTGCCATGTGTCAGTTTAAACTACAAAAACGCGAATTTGTAAAAACGGTACTTTTAGGCGCATAATACTATAGGCGCATCGTTTTTAATGTTTTTTGTTCTTATTTCTATTTCAGATCAGCTACTGATGAAACAACAGTTTGGAAAGATTCATAAACATATGTCTTCATTTCAGTGGAACAGCAATTGATAATCTGACATTTGACGCCACATCTCTAAGTACTTGCATGTTTCTGGCCAAAAATACAACAGCTTTTCATGTTTATTTTGCCGTAATAATTAAATGCGAAAATAATGCTGCAGTTTTTATATGAACCTGTTGAATGTTTAGTTAAACTTTGTTTTTAATCCAGATACAGAAGTTAATGTTTATTTTAAAAAAATGTAAATGTAATTTTCCCTACAATGTGGAAAACCACTATTTTCGCATGTTACCAGTCACACCTGTTATGATGCATTCCTCATAACTGCAGCATGTATTCTTTGCATGCATCTTTGCTGATTTTTAAAAAATAAAAGATTTGTACTCAAGAAAAATTACTTTAAAATAAAAATGTAGTCATTTATTATGTTAATGGATATTTTATAATTGATATATCATTTTAAAACCATAAACATGAAAAATTACAAAAAAGTAAAAGTATTTTATGAATTTTAAGAATTTAAAATAATATTTTAATAAAAAAATATAAAAATGAAAAAGTACAAAAATAGAAATCTAATATATTAATTAAGAACTATAATTAATATTTGAATAAAATGAATAAACATGGAAAATTACATAAAATAGAAATGTAGTAATCGTTTATATTAAGATTCATAATAACTTGTATTACAATTTATAAACGTGAAAAATTACATAAAATAAAAAATGTGAAATATTTTATATTAAGATTTAAAATATTTTTTTATTACAATTTTTAAACTATAAATATGAAAAATTACAGAAAAATATGAATGTATGTTGATATCATGTAAATTACCTTTAGCTAACAGTATTTGATGAGTATCAATATAAATGAGCAGACGCTTTCTGATTCGACATCTATATTAGCCCCAAAAAAAGTCATTGGGGGAATACCATGTTTTTTTTTTACAGATGTTATGCAATAATTATCCCTGTATTTAACTGTATTAAATCCCAAATTGGTCTGTGAAGTTCCAGCACACCCTTCGCCGCATAATGTTTGGCGTGCGGATCAAAGGCTCTTCTCTTGCTGAACTGTCAGTTGGGATGCTGTGTATCAGAATGATGATTTTACAACTGATCCAACACTACAAGATGTGCTAAACCAACACAAAGACGTCAACAAGCACACATGCAGACATTGGTTTGCACGTCCACACGCATGCACAACTCCGCTTAATCCCTGCAGTGCTCAGGTATGCTTGTCTGTTGGCTTTAACACAAAGAGCAGTATTCCTTCTTTCACCAGTGTGTTGTCATGTAATATAAAGGGGATTTACACTGTTGAGTGCTGATAGTGATCTGTCATTGCCAACATGACAGGAAGGAGTGTGTTACTCTCCAACAGAAAGTCTTTCTTCAGGAAAAAGCCCACAAGTAGCCATAGCTTAATAAAAACACTAATTTGGGTGACACTTTATTTGGTTAAACTTTATTTTAAGGTGTCATTGTTACAGTGTAATTATATATTTAAGTACTGAGTAATATTAATCAACATGTGCTTATAGGGTTAGGGTAGGATTAGGATTTGGTTGAGGGTTAGTTGCATGTAATTATACATAATTTACTGTTACTGTATACATGTAACATATGTAACAAGCACACTAAAACAAAGTGTTACCCTTTATTTTAAGGTGACGTAGTTACACATACTTACTATAGTAATTACAGTAAATTATGCATATTTAGAAGAAACTAACCCTAAACCAAACACAAACCTAACCTTTACCCTATAGTAAGTACATATAGTTAATAATTATCAATATTACTAAGTTAATTAATAGTACTCAGTACTTATTTGTGTAATTACGCTGTAACATGTCTCTTAAAATAAAGTGCAACCCTGCAGTGTCTGTCAGGTGGCGTTGAGAAGACTGATTTATTTTAGTGAATCAGTTCATTCTGAAAAAATCAGTCCAGAGCTTAAATTCACTGAAAGTCTTTGTGATGTTCTGGAGGAGACTTTACTGAGAGCTGGACTCTTGCATTGACAACACAAGATCTCGACCAAATTGCTTGATCAATTTACGGTCAAACTCTTGTATATGAAAATGATTCTTCATTCTCTCTCACAACCATTCTTTCACAATCTGAGTCTGATGAATCTTGACACTGTCCTGCTGGAATATGGCCATGATGTGTCTTCATGGTTGTTTAAGAAATCTACATCAGTTAGGGTTGGAAGAAGTGTTGCAAAACATATACCATGCTAGAAACATAATAATCACTGCAATAATGATAAGACTCTTAAGCATTTGCCTATTTAAATCCAAACAGTGTGTCTGTTTGCTTCGCTGCGAAGTAGCTTTCCCACTCAAGAAAGTTTCATCTCCAGAATGTGTCCGCAAAGTCTTAGGAGTTGTCAAAGCTTAATGTGTTTTATTGCCAAAACTGTTGCATGCATTGAGAGGAATTTACACTAAGCAGATGTTCCTCAAATGACTTTACCACAAAACGTCCCGAGAGCCTTGAAAGTCTTATTCACTCCTTCAGCCCATTGAAACAATGAAGACACTGAATCATGCACGAAATAGCATTTTAATTTAGTCAAATTTCACAAATGAAATCTCTCTAATATCTCTATTTTCTTCTGCTAGACTACAAGGAAATTGCATGGAAATCAACATGCGACTTTAGAGTTTCAACAATGTCTCAAACTGTAGCCAACATCTAAGCTGCTATCCAAATTCATTTTATAACTCTGTATTTATACTGTATCTCATCTTATTTATGTAAGGAGTAATGAAGCTGATATACTCAAATCAAATCATGAACCCCATAATCAAAGTTGGAAGTGGGATTTTCCTTGGAATCTCTGCTGTCTGATCATAAAGGCTTTCCAGTGCACAACGCTTGGAATAAAGACACACATGTCTTTGCAGGTGCATGATCATCAAGAAAGAATTCTTCAGGCCAGCGAACTGAGAGGATAAAATATGTTATGCCGTTTGTTTTTTAGGTGGAAAAATGATCAACGGAAAAATCGCAAAATAATGCAGGAACTTTGACTGGTGCATTTTATTTGCATAAAAGTGAATGTTTATCATCAGATGTACATACTGGGAATTTCCGCAGGACTTTCGTGTCAGAAAGTTTACGCCTCCTGAGTTATGAAAAGAGATATCTCAGACCTGGTATATTAATTATGCAGTTATTGACATTTTTTCCAAAGTTATTTTCATTAAATTTTTTACAAATTTGCCCATACAGTTGCTGATAAAGTCATCCACACATTAGGCTATTTATTTTACCAGAGCGATCAGAAAGTTACATTTAGGAATAAGATATTGAATCTAAAGCTGAAGTTGAGACAGGCTCTCCATGTTGTTTACAAATGTGTCTACAAAACCATTGCATCTTTTATTGTGGGTTAAGTGTTGAAAATGACAGCACAGTAAATCAAGCTTATTCATGTCAGAGACAGACAGAGAGAGAGACAGCAGTGGCAACCTTCATATGGTTGCCACTGCTCTCCATATTTCACATTTATACTCTCAAGCGACTTCTGTTTAATTTAGATGACAGCTGCCGTGCTAATTTAGACAAACGGCGGTTGGATTAATCAAAAACATGTTCTTGATGACTAGCTCAGTAAGCGCTGCTCTTCTCAGAAACACTGATAGAGATTTCCAGTTTCAGACACCATGAGATCAGTTAAACGCAGAGCTCCTTTGAAAAAGAAGACATAGATGTGTTGTTGATCTGTCATTTAGACGTGGGGCCTGTACCATGAAGGTAGTTGAACAAACTCAGGGTTACGGGATTAGTTAGTTGACAAAACCAAACCAATCCAACCAGGCTTTGTTGGTACCATGATGCTGATTATCAACTTTCTCTGTCAACTCAGGCTTTGATCCTGAGTTTAGGAGTTTAGTGACATCAGTAGCGAACAGCCAATCACATGCGGAGAGAGAGTAAAACTGCGATCCATTTCTCGCGAGAGAAGCAGCGCGATTCACTTCTCGCTTCTGCAGAATATTACAAGATTGAATAATATTAAGAATTTTATCAAATTTACACAGAAAGTAGAAAATAGCTGTCTATGAAAGAGGATAACTAAAATAAAAAGTCTAGGTATATCAGTGCAAGTAAAAGTTGTGACGTTAGTTTATACAGGTCATAGAGGTATAGAGAGAGTTGAACATTTTAGCTCACATGTACTCATTTTTATAGCTTTATCTATTGATTCTAAAGTGTAGTTATATTACCTTTATATATTTATTCATTTAAACTGTGTGTGTAATAATAATTGATAAACTAAAATTGCACGTGTGATCGATTAAGGGTATAATAATTACATAAATAATATCTATATCATACAAAATTATTATTCTAGATAAGCATCAGGCTAATAAAAGCCACTCAATTTTGTCTTTAAAAATCATTTGCCATGTAGTGACCTTTAATTTGGAGTATCAACAGGTGGAGTGACTTTATCGCATCAGACATGTGTCACTTTGCTCACAGCTGATTGGTCCAAGTTCAGGTTTGCAACCTCTTACCTGGAACGTCACCTGACCCGGTTACTATGGCGATGAACACTGCTAAAAGCCAAACCACTTTCATTGTGCCTAAAACCCAGGGTTGGCGCAAACTAAACTGAAACACACCAGGCTAGCCACCTAAACCAGCTTGATGGTATAGGCCCTAGTTTCACAGCCAGGGCTTAGATTAAGCCAGGATTAGGCCTTCGTTCAATTAGGACATTTAATTACACTCTCAGAAAAAAAGTTACAAAAGGAGGTGATTTATCTGTCGCTTTCAGTTGGCTATACTGCTCAAAAGTATATTCAAACTCACATTAGATGCTTTTAACATTAAATAAATCACATAAACAGTACCTGAGATTATCTTCGTCGTATTTTGTATGTTGTTTTTCTAGCCGCAATGTTGCAGAAATATAAACCATTTCTGATTAACATGGAAAATATACCAGATAATGTCACTGCATTGAATTGCATCTGGTTTGGACCAGGCTTAAGTATTAAAATTTGGCACACAACTAGCCACACTTTCATTGTCCTAAAGAACGATATCATAAGTCATGCAGCTTCTTGAGGAAAGTTATGCTATTATATTTCAAAGTGATTGAACTTGTGTTTTTCACCTGGCAGATAATAAAGCCAGTAAAATCCTATAAACGTACATTGAAGAAGGCACCCAAGTCATACAGACTTGAACCAGTAAGAAACCAACTAGCAACCACTCAGAGCGCTTTAGCACGGGCAAACATGTACTGTGTTTAAATCCGTTATCTGAGTCTCGCTGCACCAGTAATTAGAAAATTGGAAATCTGAGCATCTGGCTCCAGTAAAGGATTCTTGCTTTGCATGTTGTTTCCGTGTTAGTAAACCGATGCCAGCACTCAACCGTTTAAAGCGGCATAATTGCTCCTGGTATTGTGACATCATTCAATAATGGGAAGCTTAAAGAATTAAGAAGAACTATTTCTGTCCGTTTCCCCCTCATAACTTCATAAATGCTGCATTTTTATAACTCCTTCTGCAGCCTCAGGAAACGGCATTTTATTGTAGCAGTTTACCAACAAGTCTTTATGTGAGACTTCATGGAAAATGGCTCTTCCAAGAACACCAAGTGGTTCACAGTTGTGTAACGGCATTTAGATATCTGCTTTCATACCAGCACAGGGTGTTACTGAGGTTCTGTCTATCTGTGTGTTTATTTATTTATTTATTTATCTGTCTGTCTGTCTTTCCATCTATCTATATATCTATCTATCTATCTATCTATCTATCTATCTAAATTGCAGCATTATAAACAGGAAAAAGTGTTAATTTTGCAAATTTCTTCAATTATGAAACAGCTTCATTTTCAGCTGTAAAACAGCTCTGCAAAGACAATAGTATCATTGTTCAGTTTATTCAATTTAGTTCAGTGTTGATTCAATTCTGCTCAATAACAGTGTCATTGTTGAAAATTTCAACAGACAGACAGACAGACTGACAGATAGATAGATAGATGGATAGATGGATAGATGGATAGATGGATAGATGGATAGATAGATAGATAGATAGATAGATAGATAGATAGATAGATAGATAGATAGATAGATAGATAGATAGATAGATAGATAGATAGATGGATAGACAGACAGACAGACAGACAGACAGACAGACAGACAGACAGACAGACGGATAGGAAACTTTGATTATTCATTGAATACTTTGTCTGCTTTTTGTCTGCTTTCAGACGTGTTTTCGAGAGAGGACAACTAATTCTGTAAAATTGTCAAAAATGAAGACAAATGCAAGAATGTGCGCCGACGTCTGAGATAATGTCTAGGATGAGGAGCCTTTTCTGTGGAGTAAAAAAAGGAAATTGTGCCCCCTACTGATCTGAACTCTGCTCTCTGATTCTGTCCTGAGCCAGAGGCTTTTTTCCATCAACATGAACATGTGCCAGCATGCTCTTAAATCTGACGATCTCAGCCGTCAGTCTCGGAGAAAGAGACATCCATCACAGACAGACGGCCGGTCACTCTGTTATCATGTATCTGAAAACTCAGACTGATGTCTCAGGGAGCCATGTGGAGATGAGATTGAGTTTTAACTCCGAGAGGAGGCGTGATTCATGGTGAAGTGATGTGAGTTAATGAGTCCTGAATGAGGCAGACCTCCATATCGCGGTCGTCCTTGTCACTGAGTGTTTTAGTGATGGATTTGAGGTCCGTCTGGGAGAGTGAATCGTCCTCTGTGATTGTTTGAAGGTGCTCGAGGTGTCTGTCGGCTCTGTGCAAACGAGAGGGAAGTGAACACATTCCATAGTGGTGAAACAAAGCTGTTTTCCCAACCACTGAAAGTGTTTACAGATGTGCCGTCAAATTTTACATCTCAGAAGTCATCTCAGCACAGAGGACTCTTAAATATATAACATTAAAAACACCGTTGCAAATCTGTCACCGGGCACAAAATGCTTTCAGTAAGAGAAGAAACACACACACACACACACACACACACACACACACACACACACACTTTAACTTAACTCAATGAAATGTTAAGTTCCGCGACACAGTGATCTTCATTTGTGCCGTTTTCTTAGGCGCTGAGAGGGGGGTGGAAAATAATCGTAGCACATGTTCTTAGACTCGCAGACTTGTGCATGGAGGCCAGATGCTGCTCTAGCAGGATTGTGTCTGGGATCGTCCTGCTGGGATTCAGTTAGTCGATCCCAGAAACAGAGGTCCCGTTTACACCTGGTACTAACACTGGATCTGAACACAACTGGACGGTGCTGAATACAGGTGTAAACTCAGTCAAACATGCTTTCTAATCTGATCGCGTAAACCACATTCATACATGCACATGACTGTTGTAAGTACAGTAATGCATCCCAGACGAAAGCTTGAAAGGACATTTAATTTTTTGGGGAAAAGGTGAAATAGCTCTTTCCCCATGAGCGTTAAAAAAAAAGTTGTCAGCCATATTCATATCCACTGTATAGAAAGAAAGAACATAACCTCTGCTTTTAAACAAAACAAAAATTAGTCTAGCTTCATGTATTCTTTTTTATCAGCGCTTGTATGTTTCATAAAAAAGCAACATTTTGAACAAAAACTGAAACAAATGTATTTTTGTCAAAGATTATGTCCAGATCGGATTCAGAACGGTGATCAACACAGATGGAGTAGGCTAGATCGAGTCCATCACCCCTAAAGCTTCACAGTGCTGTAGCTCGTCCTGGGTCGACATATCATTTAGTAACATTTGGCAGTTTTGATTTATATGCTTAATGTTTGATGATCGTGTTATTTTACATGTGCGTCAGCATGCTTCTATCACTTCTTTCTGCTTGTTCTTCACCTGTATTTTGATTCAGAGATCCAATACTCTTTCAGAAGATGTGCAATAGCGCCCCCTACGGTACAACAGAAAACATGGATTTCCGGGTGTGTCAAATGACGGACAATTTCGTCAAAAGCGGAAAGAGAGTTTAGCTGGTTTTACTCTTAATATATAATGCATTATAAAAGCAATTTCATGCATTAATTATGTCTTGTTGCACCTTCCTTGTATGATCTCATGAATAATTGTAACAATCGCTATAGTAGCTACATTATAATACTAAATTGTAACACCTCTAGAAAGTATAATGCATCAAATATGACCACCAATTTAAGATGTATCAAGGAATTTGCTAACTTTTTATTACATCATGAATACCTTTAAAATGCATTATAAAAGCTTCAAGTTAAAGGTGCAGTGTGTAGCTTTTGGCGACATCTAGCGGTTCGTTTGCGAGTTTACACTAAGGGCTCAGCCCACGGCTCACCCCTCCCTTTCAAAAAAGCTACGGTGGCTAAAACAGGACAAACATCGTCGTCTGAGACAGCAGAAAATAGCCAGAGTTAAACAAGCTTTTGTACCACAGTCCATTATAAACCATATCATGGATAAAGTTTACAAAGCCATAGTCAGGTAAGGATCAAGGGTCTTAATACATAATATAATAATTGCAATCAGCTGATTGTCTCACGAACGTAACCAGCACATTTCTCCCCACATAGCAAACCCATAATACAGCGAGGGAGAAGAACCACATGAAACTATGCAACTAACGTTATGTATTTTTTCTAACAGAGTAGTAAAAGTTTAGCTGGCTAATATGAGCTGTTACTGTGGCTGAGCTGGTTAAAGCGTTAATCCTTGTTTATACTCGACGCGTCCACATGAGCCCAAAGGTGCGCGCGGCAAAAATGACGTGATTGTAATAGCGCGCGCGCCTCCGCATCCCTTAGACACCATTTACTACATACAATAGGCTTTTTTCTCTGATTTTGGAAACTCGATCGACTTAAATGCTTCCAAGATCAACGGGTTGGTGATTCCTGTAACTGTTTTCCGGTCAATGACAAGAGTAGCCTACTAATCAACTGTCTCACGAACGCAACCAGCACATTTATCCCCACATAGCAAAGACATAACACAGCGAGGGAGAAGAATTAAGTTACATGAAACAATCCAACTACATATTTACACCACTGACAAGAGAAAGTCACTACTCACTGTGTTTATGACTAGCTTCTTCTAGCTTTCTGCGGCTTCTCTTTCAAGGTAGTGACGAAACTTGCTCTGTAACGCTGTTTGTTCGCTGTCGGCTATGGTAGAAACATGACGTCACAATATGGCGACCTTCATAGAAGGGGATTCCCGCGCCTATGTAGATATAAATGACTCATTCTAAGGTAATAAAAACATTACAGTTTATTAAGTAAGTTCTTTATACACCACTAAACACATAGTTATGGATGTCATATTGCATTTCTGTTAATAAATACTCAAAAATGTTACACACTGCACCTTTAAGTGTTAACACATTTGATGTCCGAGTTTTCCTGCATTTAAATGGCACATTGTGTCAAACTGCATGTGCACATCCTTCATGGGAAATGGTCACGATTTATCATGAAACGAGTCTTGAGGACACATTAAACCAAAGAATGTAAACTATAAATATGTGCTTGTACAATTACAGTATATGATGTCTGAGACACAATAACAAGTCAATCGTTTAAGAACGTAAATTCATTATTCTCATAGAGTCTGAAGGCTAGGTAAATATTAGGCTAGACAAAGCAAACAAAATACCAAATTGATTTCGTATTTCATCGTGATTTTGCAAAGTTTGGCATGAGTGAGTTGATTCGTGCCAGATTAACTGAAGGTCCGCTGCAACATAGTAGCAGAATATTGATGATGACAAAATCAATAATGGGAGGTTAATGGTTGTTGGAGCATTTGAAAGACTGAATACATGAATAAATGAACAGCTGATGGACTGGGACTGACAGACTGGGAGAGAACAATACGCTCAATAAAGATCAAGCGCTTATGGAGTGCTTGCTGGACATGATGGTTTAGATGTTTGTACAAAATTGATTTACGGACAACAGAGAATAGTGCCTGTGGAAAGACATTGAGAATTGTATTTCTGCCTGATTAGTTAATTGTTTGTGCTGAAATGTGGCTCATAATCACCGCTGTCAAGTCAAACCCCAAATGATTAAGTTATTGTGTCAGACAAAAGCATTAAATGGAGAAAAGTGACTGTAGAAGTAAATATATTCTTTATGTCCTTCATGCGTTTCATTGAGTTCGTCAAACTGTCTTTGGGATCGTTCACACAGAAAGTGTTCTTGCATGCTGTTTTTCTTTTCTTGCAACTACACATTGCACAATACCTATTTTTCAGCATTCTGCACGTTTTAAGATGCCATTCAGCTGTTAAAAATACGTCTCATGAACCCTGTTGTGCTTTTGCGCTCCATTTTTCTCCATTATGTGGATTCTTTTTCGTGCAGAACCTCAGACAAACAGATTTCATGTTTCTTGCAGATTCGACGAATAGTGAAAGAAGGCCAAAAACCAGGAGAGGAAGAAACTTCAAAAGCGTTGAAGACTCCATCAGTCAGGTAAAATGTCTTATTTAGTCTTTTGGCACATACATGAAGAAGACTATCACATTTTAACTTTATTTTTGGTTGTCTATGGAAGCACACATAACTTTGGAATCTTGAATGCGAAGTTTCCTAAAGAGATGTCGTATTCAGGTGTTAATGGTGAAGGGTATAATTTGGGGTTTGGCTTCAGTCAGATTTTAAATGTTTTTGAAAGAAGTCTTTTATGCTCACCAAGGCTCCATTTATTTAGTAAAAACAGTAATATTGTGAAATATTATTAATATTTAAAGTAACTGTTTTTTTTATTTGAATATATTGTAAAATGTAATTTATTCCTGTGATCAAAGCTGTATTTTCAGCATCATTACTCCAGTCTTCAGTGTCACATGATCCTTTAGAAATCATTCTAATATGATGATTTGATCAAGAAACATTTCTGATTATTATCAATGTTGAAAACAGTTGTGCTGCTTCATATTTTTAAATGTATTCATTTATTTAAAAAAAAAAAAAAATTGTACCGACCCCAAACTTTTGAAGAGTAGTGTACATTATAAAATTAGTTTTGATTTAGGCAAGTTTGTGCTGAAATGCTACAATTATTTCACTTAAATTCAGCACAGCAGCTCTATTTCAGTCAATTTAGTGGATAGTGATGCACATGATGTACACAAAAGCAGTGCAACCTTAAGAACATAATGAGTTATTTAGGTTACTAGTAGGGACGTGCGGTCAGGGTAGGCAGTGCCTCACCAAAGGAAATATTGACATTACATTTATTAATTCCAAGAGCTTTATTAATTCACCACATTATTAATTGCATGAATTTTATTCCAAATATTAATTTTTGTAACAAAAATGTTCAGGAATACATATAATATACTCCTATTGCCATTGTTTGCTTCTAAAAACCATT
Source organism: Meda fulgida (assembly GCA_030578275.1). Lineage (NCBI taxonomy): Eukaryota > Metazoa > Chordata > Actinopteri > Cypriniformes > Leuciscidae > Meda > Meda fulgida. Next base: position 3,973,016 of record CM060635.1, read on the forward strand.
GTTTCGTGCAGGAAATTCAAGGCCATGGCCATTGAGGCAGAGGTTGTCAGTGCCTCTTTGGTCCATAGACCGTAGTTTACGTAGATTTACGCATGCGCAGTCAGTTCTCATGCTGTCTTGAATTATCAACATTGAGGCAGAGCCCTAGGGTTAGGTCTTTCGTAAGGGTTAAAATCAGTGGCGTAACTTTGTGGCGTAACTTTGTTTTAAAAAGTGGGTGGGACAGGTGTGTAGATATAAATGAACGAATCACGTGAATAAATACATATATAGGACTGTTTGATGTGTGGCCTTTAATGGTCCAGTGGTTGAACTGTTGCCGAGCATGTCAGATGTTCTGGGTTTCTGGTTCGAATCCGCACTCGTATAGTTCTTTTTTTTTTTTTAATCAAAACCGAATAAGTTCATCAGTGGTTGTATTATATCAAGCAGGGACCCGTTTGTGTGCATTTTTGTTTTGTGATTTCACCGGAATAAACAAAGAGTCTCCGAAATGGATTGAAGCGCGCGTGCATGTGAAGACTGTGCGTGAGCCACAAGATAACACTGTAACCGCGCCACCGATCGCCACTTTGATCACTTGATTTAAAAAACGACGTATCTCAGCGCTAGATCGCCTCTTATTTAACAAACAAACGAAATGAATGCTCTGCCAGCTGGAGATGTTTTATTTATTTCTATTGGTACATCCGTGCCGCCGTGAGAGGTTTTAAAAAGTGGTAGGGACAATATCGACCCTGGCAAATGTGATAGATGTGTCTATTAATTTGATTATTAGATTTGATTGTGCATTCTTCACATATGACTGACTTTGCTGTATGCAGGCAGCGATGTGATGATGCCTGATATGAACTTGGGTTGCTACATTAACTGAATGAATATATATAGCCTATGCCACATTGATAGGCCACAGCCTACCCATGACAAGATGTCACCGCACGTTACTGGTTACTAGCAACTAGAAATGTTAGGTTCCACACTGACTTCTGTTTTCACTGACGTCTTTAATTGCTGTATTTCTCGAGCTGCTTTTCTCTGTGAGTTTTGATTTTTAGAGGAGTGGCCCGGTGGAAATCTAAGACATCAGGTGAGAATGATTCCCATCTTGTTGCACTAAAACTAGTGATGGGATACAGCCACATTATTTCCAAAACAAAGCGGATCAGTGAAGGAAGTAGTAACTTTTCCCTTTCATACTCTTTTTGGTTGCATGAGGTAGTGTGGTTAAATTTACGGCCGCAAACTGGCTCGATTTACTGAAGGATTGAGGTTTGATTGAGACACTTAAGCTCAGCTTCCCCGAGGAGATGCAAGATGTAGAACGGCATGCTTTTCCAATAAAATTGAGTAAATAAAATTTAAAAAATGTGGACGTAGATTGTTAATCAATTATCAAAAGAGTTACAGCACTACTGATTGGTTAGGCAAAAATAATTCTCTAGAGGAGAGCAGAAAGGTAGCAAACTAACACGAACGCAGGTGAATGACTGCAGAGGAAAGTGTGATCTGGTTCGAATTCAGCAGAAACTCAAAGACAGACCTTCAAGTTTACAAGCTGTTACAAAAGGAAATGCATTCTCTAAGACTGACTAGAAACAGGCGGGCGAAGAGATTAATGATTCGCAGGCAACGGTTAAGCAACAAACAAGATCTGATATTAGTTCTACTGGCTGTCTGTCAGTCTATGCACATTAGTATATTTAATTAGAGAATGTCTCAATTGCATATTTAAAGTAACATTTCAGAAAGTGTATAATACAAAACAATTGTCTTAGGCAGCACAAAATGATCAAATGAAATAGCAAAATTAATTTTAATTCAGAAATTGAAAGCACGTTCATTAAAGAAAATAAGCAAGTCATTCTATATGCACTGCATTTTAATGTAAGACACTACAGGTGGACAGGGTAAACTAATTTTTTTTAATAATAATTCATATCACCATACTTTCCCCAGTTGATTAATCACAGTACAGTAAAGTAAAAAACTGTAACCTAGTCTGCAACACTACGGAAGCGTATTGCATTCACTTGAGGAAAAAAAATCTACTCTGTTTTTCTGAATTAACGAGTTAATTATCTCAGAATTATGAGATAGTTTTTCATGAAAAAAAAGTTTTTGCTCTGTTTTTCTGAATTAACGAGTTAATATCTCAGAATTATGAGATACATTTTTCTTGAAAAACTTTTTTTTCACTCTGTTTTTCTGAATTAACGAGTTAATATCTCAGAATTATGAGATAATTTTTCATGAAAAAAAAAGTGTTTGCTCTGTTTTTCTGAATTAACGAGTTAATATCTCAGAATTATGAGATAATTTTTCATGGAAAAAAAGTTTTTGCTCTGTTTTTCTGAATTAATGACTTAATTATCTCAAAATTATGAGTAACTCATTCATTCAGAAAAACAGAGTGAAAAAAAAGTTTTTCAAGAAAAATGTATCTCATAATTCTGAGATATTAACTCATTAATTCAGAAAAAGAGAGCAAATTTTTTTTCATGAAAAAATATCTCGTAGTTCCGAGATAATTAACTTGTTAATTCAGAAAAACAGAGTAGATTTTTTTCCTCAAGTGAATGCAATATGCTTCCGTAGGCAACCCAATATATCATGTTTTTATGTTTTGAACTTTCCACCACTCGGTTAATAATTTCTCCAGTTCCAGACTGGATTTCCCACTGCTGTCCAATGACTTCTGTACCTGAACACAAAGCAGCAGTTAATGGTCAGTGATGGTTTTTGGTAGTGTGGTATCCTGTAAATCCTCTCATTCCTGCCACTGTGCATCAGTAAAAGCACTAAACGTTTGGAAACGGCACAGGGAGAGAGAACAGAAACATCTTTCGTTTACAAGCAGACTCTAATACATGCTTAAAATACTTGTTTGTACCCACGATCGAGTTTTATAAACAAACACATAAAACTTAATGCTTCCTGGGTAAATTTTAGCTTGACTGCTGTGTGAACTGACATCCCTGCTGATATGAGCCGTATTTCCTTGACCCATCGTTCCCGCTGGGATGCAAACAGCTGTTACACAACTCTAGTGGGGGGGGGGGGGGGGGGGGGGGAATGCGAGTAATCAGATTACTTTTCCCAAGTAACTTGTAAAGTAATGCATTCTTTGAATTTACAACTAAATATCTGAGTTCTTTTTTCCGATAAATAATACAAGTTACTTTGTTTTCTTATTTATTGAATGTTCAGCCCTACTGTCCCAATGTTGAGGGAAACCGTGAGTAAGTGCGGAGGCCTTGAGTGTGAACATGATGGTTATTGTAGTTCTAGAATAAATCTGAGCATTGACTCATCTCACAGATTCAGTATTCCTCAAAATGAATAAAACCGTGAAATGCAAACTCAGAACATTACACAAACCTGCAATAATGTTATATAACACAGCAGAATATACTTTATGTATTTAATCTCACTTTATTAACCAATGTTGTTTTATTTCTCACTTTATTAACCTTTGCTGCTGACCTTCGATAATCCATTTCAACCATATAAGCAAAATGACTTTAGATAAACATCACATTTGTTTTCTTTTTTTTTTTGTATGTTTTTTTGCATTACTGAAGTAAGAGTTGAACTTCTCCTGCGTCCTACTCTTCTGCAATCCAGAATGAATTTGCATTTCCTTCAGCCTGACTTCAGGCTTATTCATTTCACTTTTGGTGAGAAAGGGCCTTTACAATTGCCAAAATATAACTTTTTTTGTTTAAAAAAAAAAAAAAGCAAACTAAGCCCAAATGAGAAAAAGTTAAGCACAAGTTACAATGCATTACATTCCATGAAAAGTAACTAAGTAACGTAATTAGTTACTTTTTAGAGAGTAACGCAATACTATAACGCATTGCTTTTAAAAGTAACTTTCCGCATCACTTCACAAGTCCATCGTGCCATTATTTGTTTAGTGATTACAATTGTATGAAGCTTGTAATACATTTCAATAGAAAAATAAGAAAAAATATAAATAAGCATTAACTAACTAGACTGATAGATTAACTACTATTTTTAAATACTATTAAAAACTAAAAACAGATTCAAAATATTAATAAAAACTTTATTAGTATTTCAATGATACTAAAATTACACTGACTGGTCTAAACTGTAGTGAAAAAAAATTGGTGTATGATTTACTTTACTTATTTATTAAAATGTGACATTTTAAAGTAGAAAGACTTAAGTAGCATTTCCCAGTAAAACATACTCCAATAATCTTTGTTTCATTTACAACTTAAAGAAAAATATTTGTTTACAGTGTTTTTTTTGTTTGTTTTCGTTTTATTAAACTATTCAATTCATATTTTTAAGGAAATAATTAGGAAAAAATATTTATTTGGACATCTGCATGGAAATTTTCCATGACCGGATGCTGCAATGTTATATACGACATTTGTCTTCCTCGTCAGGCTCAAAGGATCATAATTCTTCTGATTTCGTATCCAGTAAAAACTCACTAACCGTTCCGAAAGTTCCTCACTAAAATTTCAAAAGTTCAAAGGTTGTTTCAAAAGTTCCTTGATGACCTCTGTGTGTTTTCAGTGGAATAGATTGTTATTTAGAGATGAATAATTATGCTCTTTGTGTTCTTATTTAGGATGCTGTGTTTGTGCACATGCTGTGTCTATCAGCCGTGTCTCACCCTGCTCGATCGTTCACATCTGTGGAGATGAAAGGCCAAGCACAGAAATGCTTTCATATGCTGAAGGAAGCATTTCGTTGCATGCTGTGCAAAAACAAGACTGTGTGTGTGTGTGTGTGTGTGTGTGTGTGTGTGTGTGTGTGTGTGTGTGTGTGTGTGTGTGTGTGTGTGTGTGTGTGTGTGTGTGTGTGTGTGTGTGTGTGTGTGTGTGTGTGTGTGTGAGGGGGGTACATCACACTCCATTATTTTTCCACCCAAACACCGAAAGACAGTGTGATTCAAGAAAGACAAGGTTACATCACAGTCCACATTCAAAATATATATATATATATATAATATGTGTCATTGCTAGGTACATTTTCATTTATGCAATACTGCTCAAAAGTTTGGGTATATATATATATATTTTAATAACATTTAAATTGTATTACATTTTTTATTTTGTTTATGCAAGGATGCATTAAAGCTACAATATGTTCTTTTTTCTCGCCACTAGGGGTCGCTAACGTCTTACAATAACAAAGGCGTAGGTTGATGATGCACAAGCGGAAGTATGGAACTTGTCATCATGCTGTTTATGGATGAGTGAATACATTGATGTTTTTATCATGACTGTGGCATGAAGCAGGGCGCGAATGCTAATGAGAGACAGATCTCAGCCACACGCGAGTCCCGCGGATATAAAGGGATAGACCTTATTCAGAGCAGCGCCATGACAGGTATGATAGTGAGGCTGTGAGGGATAGACTTGCCGTGTTTCCAATGGCATCCGCTGTAAAAACTGTTTAAAGCTCCTAGATTACTTACAATTTTCCACAGCTTATATTGTCTGGAGTTTTTTGTCAACTAAAATTTCTTGGAAAGATATTTTTCCAGTGTTTCATGAGCAGAACAATCCAAAAACACATTATAACAGTACCGCCCATTGAAGAGATGTATGTCTGTCCCTCACAGCCTCGCTTTCATTCCCATTAAAAATCAAAGATGGCGCTGCTGTGAATAAGGTCTATAAGGACATCTCATTACCCAAAATACCCAAAGTGCAGAATTACTACTCCCACAGGTCAGTTTATTAGACGAATGAAACTTGTGAGGGAACGCAGCGCTGCTTCACTTGGTCTACACCATCACACTAAACTGCATTTGAGTGTGTTGAAAGTTATAATGTTATTCTATGTGTTAGATCGTTTGCTATATGAAACTAGCAGTAAGCTAGATCAACATTAGAATAACAAACTGATCATATTCTAACATCTCATCATGTTGAGCTATATAATATTGATTAGTTGTATGTACATTTACTCACCTGTCTAATAACGTACATGGAAGAGCGGCGTCTCTGTCAAGTCCAAGTTAGTTGCGGACGTGAATCTCTCGGTATCTCAAAAACGCCACGCTGATATTGATCCTCGTTTTAGTTCTCCTTTTGTCCCAAAGTCTGCTTGCCATGAATGGATCATTATTCATTATTTAAAATTGGAATTTCTCTGAAATTAAAAATCTTTTGGAACTTTTGGGATATTGTAAGTACACAACTGCAGGAAATATATCACACTGTGCACGTGATTTTTGGATATTTTATTACAACAATCTTACATATAGTGGCAGTAAAGACATTTATAGTGTTATTGAAGATTTCCTTTTCTAATAAATGCTATTGTTTTGAACTTCTAACATTGATAATCATAAATGTTTCAAGAGCAGCAAATCAGCATATCAGATGATTCCTGAAGGATCATGTGACACTGAAAACTGGACATCTTTCATTTTTCTCCACTGATCACCATTCAAAAAAATTATATTTCAGCAAACTTCTCATTTTTATAATCTGCAAAGTCTTTTTAGGCATTCAGTGCAAAGGTGTAATTTTCAGGTAATATAAGTTTGTAAGTGAGTCATCAAGCACTTTTTGTGTGTGAAAATGTGTGTCTGTGTCTGTGTGTATTTTAACTGTAGTATAAAATATCTTCCACAACTGTAAAGTCAAACTCAACCTGCACTGTGATGGAAACTTGGTTAAAACATCCAGTTTCTAGTGTATAAAGGAGACAGAGCAATAGAAACAGAAGTTACTGATATAAACAGTGGTAATGTTTATTTTGTAATCTGAGATTGAAACAAGGCAAGCTGTCTGCAGTGAGGAAACTCTCCTGCGCTTGCTATGGAGAGGCAAGCGTTTGCCAGACGACACACCTAATCAGCTGTTCTGATTGAGTCAGCATCTGACACAAGTGCATTGTGTTTCTGTCAGAAGATAACAAAAGCTTTAAAAGTGCTTGGTGCCTCCTTTTTTATGTTGAGGGTAATTATGTGCTTGACTGTGCATATGCTTGGAAATGTGCATGATTTCTAAGTTAAAATGAACTCAGTAAACTAACCATCAATGTATTGCAAGCCGACCATAACTGCATAAAAGCACTTACAGAATGAACAAAGAAATACATTATACAGTAGTGGCCAAAAGTGATGTCCAGAGGAGATATTTGTTTTTAATGACCCTACAAATTCAATTAAACCATCAAAATATGAGGAAAATATTTTAAATATGAGGGTTAAGGTATCTGACAAAAAAAAAGTCAAACTACAGCTACAAGTTTTATTTTACCATGCAAAAAAAAAAAAAAAAATCTCACAGGGAAAAGCATACACCTACTCCAGTTAGTAATATTTTATTGGTATGTGTTCATAACTTCTTTGTATGACAGCCTGGCCAAATACGATATTATATCTGCACAATTTGGCATGTTTCATTACATTATCACAAATAAATAAATTGACTGCAAGCACAACTTTGTATGATTACAAATCATTATAATTAATATTATTATTATTATTGATGTCAAGATATTTATTAAATATTTGGGGTATTTTTTTATTATTTATTGAATTATTATTGTTTTACATTTTATTTATAAAATTGTTTATATTTATTTTTATAAAGCTATCTAAAAACATGTGGTGGACCTTTTGTGGTTATGCATGGAAAACAGTTTATTTCTTTTATTTTCAAATTTTGATGTCAATATTTATTTTTATAAAGCTATCTGAAAACATGTGGTGGACATTTTGTGGAGCCGTACAACAAAGTTAAAATCTGTTTTGACAGCTGTTTTAATTGTTTTGACAACACTGGGCTTAGTTCAGATGAATATGTCTAATCAGCGGATAAAAACATGTAAAGCCCAGATATTGTTTAAATGCTTCTGCGAGCTTTCACATAAAAAATTCAAAATCTCAACACACCTCAAGCAAGAATAAGTTCAGTCTGTGACGCTGTCTGGATCATTCAGCACAGCTGTAGAGGAGCCGAAGAACATGTGGACAGATCTGAATGTGTACTTCATGATTAAGAGCACGCATGCTGTTATCAATCAAATATTTGATAAACGTGGTGTAAACAACACTTCTTTAAACAACATCAGTTTTAGATTTTGTTTCCTTGTCTTGACCATGTCTTTCATCTCCTGCCAAATTTCTGCTCAGAAATTTTCAGTTTAACCTTTCCATGCAATACTTGTCAATTTTTAGTTGTTCAAATAAAGAACCATACACAATAACATCTGAAAATAACAAAAGCTGAAAGCATAAAGTTTATGGTGCACATCTTAAGCTATGTTTGCTGTAGTTACAGAGGACTGGACTTTATTTCTGTGCTACACTTAAAATGCAAATTACACAAATAGCTCTATGAAATATTATGACTTGATTCAGAATTGCATATTAACAAATTACAACTGCAGTTTTTGACTGGAAAACATTAACCCTGTAAAGCCTGAAGAGAAATAATAGTCTGAAAAAAATCACATAAAAAACATGCAACCATTTATTGCTATTTTAGACAAATACTAAATAAATAAACAAAAAATTAGCATGCAGTGTTTTTGTTGAGTGTCATATTTTATTAGTATCATATTTTTCCACAAGCAAGCAACAGTCATACTGCATGTGAGCCAAGAGCAAGGCAAATAAACCACAGCTGTACCTTATCTGGGCCACGAAATCTGTATACTTTATATATAGAGTGATATCAGCATTAAGAAGCCAGGTAAGAAGCAGAATCAGTAAAAGAAAGAAGAAAACAGAGTAAAAAGAGAAGTTAAATTGTGTTGGTAAAGACAGAACTTGCGACTTGGCTTTGGGAAACACACCCCGAAAACACAACAACTAGCCTACAACTGACCTCCACTTAACAGGGGTTGAGTTCTAATGTGTTTCAGTTGAAGTCACTATTATAGTGACCAGTGGTTCCTTTAGTTGGACTCTTGACCGTTGACTTTTTATTTTTGTCATCTCTGGCTGTTGTAACAGTACGTTTATAAAAAGAGATCTGATTCAACGATCTCATCTGATGTCTAAATACTCAAGTGTGTTGACACATTCTTACTCAATGATATTTTAGATACAACAGTGTTGCAGCAATCATATACTATAATACATTTTTAAAAATGCTGTGCATATAAAAAAAATGTTTTGAACTACTGAATGATTCAGACACACACAAGCATCAACAATCAACATATGAATCTCAACAATGGTGACAATCAACATAAATCTCCATGCCGCAATGCATGCTGGGTACCAGCACAGTACAAAACTCCCATCATGCATTGGAGCATGAATAAATAAATGATACAGCTGAATTGTCCTCTTTTCTTTATTATTATTGTCATTTATTTTATTTTTACTGTTGTTCTTGCTTGTTTTGTGCTGTTCAGGGTTGATCTGTTCATCTAAATAGTGTGTTGATTGTCACTATTGTTTCTGACGAGTGTTGACGTGTGTCTCAATGCTCAATTAAAAAATACATAACCCTGCACCACTCTATATGAAAAAAAAGCTGATTGTAGGTGGTTTTTAACTGTTTGTATACATGTTTGAAATATCATCTTGTAACAGAAGACTTTTTTTCTTATAAACATATCCTAATGATGCGAAGACATACAAAACACAACGATGGTGACACTCAATAAATAAAACAAAGTCACAACATAAGCCACCACTACTAAAAGAGCTGCTGACAGAGAACCAAAAATAAGTTTAGCAGCTCAGATTAAACCAACAATTATCAAAAATCTCTACAGAATAATCTAGACATGATGCATTGCATGCTGGGTGCCTTCATAGGCCGTTTAAACCTGTTTTGGTTGATCGGATCACAAGTGGACGACGCTAAATACAGGAGGTCTAAAAAGGTTTGAGCTTGTCCACTTCTGACCACTTCCAGAGGCAGTTGGAAACACATTAGACCGGATTGCTTTCGTAGAGTAAACACTCATGAGGCTGAATGTGTTCAAGCAGCCACAAAAGACCGTCTACTCTCCGTCTACTGATCTAATGCGTGAGCATTATGGGAAGAGCTCTAGCCAGACGGAATTTAAACTCTGTCGGCTGGAGACTCAAGTTTGGTTTGAAGAAGAAAAACGTACCAAACACAATGTTCTCTCAACATCCCTGATGTCTAACACACACTCACAGCGTTCGCTGGTCTTGTGGCTGTCAGAGCAGAAACTAAAGCTGATGCTCTCTGTGTGTTCCTCCGTCGTCTCCGGTCGTGTTCATATGTTAATTGCGTGAGCTTATTTCATCCATTAGATCGGAAGATCTGAAAAAGTCCATAAATCTTCCCACCCATGGACCCTCCCCTCGAAGAAATCAGGACAGAAGTGGAGGAAAGTGGACAGAAGAGACGGATTAAAACACCAGGTGTAAACGGTATGTGTCTCCCTCGTCTACTTATGATCAGATCGACGAAAACACATCTTAACACCAGGAGTAAACAGCCATAGTTCACATGCACGGTAGAAATACAGATGATGCTTGTTTACATTCATTTTTGTTTTCCAATACTGTAAACTCACAGTAAAAGCAAGCTTTCTTACAGTACAATTGTAAAAACATCACTAAAATTGCCAGTAAAGTACTGTAGATTTTAAAAGAAATTTACACAGCAAAATCACTGCTGTTAAATGTATAATGTGAGTCTCACCCACAGGTGTTAAAAACTCACACTGTGTTGAATCTACTCTTTGTAGTGTTGAATGTTGAACTATTAATACAGTAAATCAATCAATTAAGTTCACTTTACAAGTGATGATTGGCCATTAGTGATGACACCTGCTGTTAATGAACAGTCTTCTGAAGGAAAGAGGAAGAACAAGAGCAAGAACAGAAAAAGCACATACAAGAGAAGTCCTACTGTGAAGTTACTGTGATATTAATGCAATTATTAGCCTAGAATATACTGTAATTTGACACTAACCCTATGAAACTAATCTACTCTTCAAGCAAAAGGCACAACACGGCACAAACACAGAACACTTCCATTGAAATCAACAAAGCTGCAATTCGCTGATTTCATGCAGACATTATTTTGAAATCGAAAGCGAGGCTCCGGTGGGAAGAAAACCGGAAGTTTCGCCGTTAATCACACGAGAGTCGCGAATGCGATGGCGTATTGTTGTGTTTAATGTAGAAATGAGTTATTCTGAAACTATACATACATTTCTTTCATACTTTAGACTGTATACAGTGAAATTTATTTAGAAATAAAACACTTTTTTATATATAATTCAGAAAGTAAAAAAAGAAGCAGGAACGAACTATATACATATCCTTTATTGGATGTAAATCACGGCAGCAGCTTCAGGTTGGTAGTCAAAGGCATTGTTGTTCATCTTTACTTCCCAACGGATCCTCACTTTCGATTTCAAAATGGCGGCTGCGTGAAATCAGCGTAAAAATAACATCCAATTTAAATGATGCATTTAAATTATGCATGCTATTTTAATGCGTTTAAAATTAATTTGAATTCTTCTTAATGTCTGAACGTTTGGGCAAATTAAACTTCTGAGCGCTCATAGTAACACAAAGCTCCACATTATAATCCACATCATTTTCATGTCCGATAGGCCTTTGAGAATTTGGTTCTCATAAAAGTGATTTGTTTGACGCAAGCAAAAAAATCTGTCATTTAATACTTGCTATATGAACTAGTAAACATTACAAAGGCCAAAGCCAGCTTAAGAGCAACAGTGGCATTTGCAGTATTCAAGTGTGTGTATGTGTGCGTCTGCATCTTTCACGCTCCAGAACTCATAAAACCATACATCTGCTGCATAAATTTTTATGAGTACATGGCTTGAAATACGCTTATTATCATGTTTTATTTCCTGGCTATAAGGGATATTTGTGGAGAATGCAAGGTTTGCCTTTAAGCTACTGGCACACCTTCACAACAATTGGAAAAAAGGGAAACACTAAACTGAGGACATGGGTAGTTTCCCAGGGTATCACTCATGTTAGAAGGGAACAGTTGTGCATCCAAAACTGTCCGTAAACTTTCCATACATCTTTGTGAGGCATTATATACTGAATGTGCCATGACAAACACGTTCACTCAAAGTCCTGATTTCCGTCTGCAAACAAAAGTACTAATTCATTTGAGGTTATAGAACTGTAAATTTTATTTCATTAAAGTAATAATTCTTAATAGCTCACTTCTTGCTTTTCAAACCAGTTGTCAATCACTTAATCACTTAATTTTGCTGAATTGGGTCTGGCATAAAAGTCAGTTTAGACCAGAAAAAAAGTTTTTTATTGAGTGAGGTTAAATTTAAATTCTTGTGTCACATTAATATTAGTAATGTACTATTAGTAATCTTCAGCAATAGTGCATGGCAGAATGATAAACATAATTTTCTGATTATAATGGATAATGTATGAAATACACAACTGAGCGGAGACTGACTGACATTAGCACAGTTGTTGCTCATTAAATGAAACAACACATAACTAATGACACCATGTAGTCGGCCACAACCGAAGCACAGACAAAACTTAGCCTAGTCCCAGACTAAAATGCATGTATGAGCTGTTTTAACTGAAAGCAACTTGCACTGAGATATCTTAAATTATGTAAGTGCCATTGTTTTGTCTCAAGATGCACACCAGTAATATTTTTTCTTAAATGCCAGGCCTAACCCTGGCTTGATCTAAGCCCTGTCTGAGAAACCAGGCCTAAATGAAATAAAAACAAAATATAAATATCAGAGGAAAAACATAGAATCGGTCACACGTTTTTGGTAGTTTACGTGTAGACGATAACAGTATCGTTTTCAAAAACTTGAATTTTGAAAGCCTTTTGCAAAAGTTTGCTTTTTCAGACCCCCCAAAATGCCGTTGTTGTGCAAGTCAATAGCCAAAACCCATTAAAAGTTTTCCATGTTTAGCAGGGTGACCACTTGGTTATTGCTCTGTTGAAGGACAGTACATGTGATTTTGCAGGACAATGCGGTGCACGTGTGTGAGAGATAAATTTACTACTATTATACTACGTAAATATTGATTTACATTAGTTTGAAAGCCTATTTTCCATCATGATAATGTTTAAAATAGTCAATAAGCTTTGTTAATTGTGACCGGCTCTGTGACTGCCTGGCACTCAATTTACTTTGAGTGATAAAATTTAATTTACTCTATTGGACCTTTTCAGTCTACTAAAAATAATGAACCATTTTTATCGGTTTCAGTGCATCTTGAACTTGAATGCTTTTGTTGTCCTGGTTTGTGTAGCTATATTTAATGGTTTTTGATGAGGTCCACATGGTTCCTTTGCTTCATCCTCGCAGTCGTCATCATCAGAAAATTTCAGGGAAGAAAAAATACTAACATAATTGAAATGAGGGACACTGATTACAATTGCGGGACTGTCCCGTGGTCAGAGACTGTTAGAGACTGTCAACGTATGAATCTCAACATGGTGACAGTCAAAACTGCTTCATGCCACATAGTACAAAACTTCAGCATGCATTGTGCATGAACAAATTATGCAGATGAATTGTGTGACTATTGTCTTTTATTCTTTAAATAAAGAATGTGTGTGTGTGTGTGTGTGTGTGTGTGTGTGTGTGTGTGTGTGTGTGTGTGTGTGTGTGTGTGTGTGTGTGTGTGTGTGTGTGTGTGTGTGTGTGTGTGTGTGTGTGTGTGTGTGTGTGTGTGTGTGTGTGTGTGAACCGAGAGTTGGCGATTTGAGGTGACCACTGGCAATGCAACAAAGTTGAGCGGCAGAGTTGATCTTTTTGCAGAACTGAAGCCTGTGCGATCCTCCACCTGATACAGTTGGGTTCAGCGGTCAATTAGGAATGAAACCAGAAGTATAGCCACTAGGAAAGCCCCTTTCTATTATAAAAGAGCAAGAGAAACGGCCCCTGTAAGGGAAGTAGGAGGTTAAGGAGATAGACAGACAGGATTTGTGTGCTGGACTGATTAAAGTGCTCAGATAATCCACCTCAAAGCATGTAAAAGCGCTCAGCGTCAGAACAGCCTTTCCTTCGGGCAGCTGTGAGGCTTCACTTGATGAATTACAGGGAGTTTAAACTCGCTTAAGTAAATGTAAATCCTCCCCCCACCTCCTTTCAAGAGTTTTTATATAATAGCAGTGATTGAATTTGCATCTGGTGGGCGAGATGCATCATTTTTTTATTTATCACATTGTTAGCTGATGCAAACTGCTGAAACAAACAACTGAAGTTACATGCTGAAGTTTAGAGGTCCACTAACTGATTTTGATATAATGACAAACAATAATCCATAAAACCTACTGTGTAAGAAAATCATTTTTTGCAGTGTAGGTTGTCGTCACAATGTAGTGAAGGTTTTCTCATAAAGGTTCAGTGACATTTAGATGTGGTGAGTGATTGAAGGCGTTTCTGCAGCAACTCTTGTACATCATCAGGGAATGGTGTTTATAATGTAGGATGCAGCTGGTCTTATAAAAATGATCTCATATTCATTTGAGGCCATTACACAACTATACACAGCAATCATTTGATGTAATGAGGGCTATAAGGTATCTGCCCATATCCATACTGAGCATTTAACAGTTGGCAACACACGTTACGGGCTGAAGGAATCCTTTTGTTTTCCCCAAATATGAACCCAGGCAGATCTAGGAAACAATTCATCACACAATGTTCCTTTTTCAAAATCGTTGAGGATTTTGTGTTCTTTACACAAGGCTGTGAAAAAAAAAAAGTTGAATGGTTGTCTAGACATTCAATGTGATCTACGCAGAACACCTTTTCCTTTTTAAAACAACTTGAATTATGCCAGATAAGGCCAGGAATGTGTACTAAGTAACTAAAAGACAGGTTTATGTTCAACGAGAAAATACTATGCAACTACACACATGCAGATGCAAACTGCTTGATGAGTGCATCGCATTGCTCACTGTCCCATTAAAGATATGTAGCGTACTGTGTTTCACAACTTCAAACTGTTCTGCCATGGCTTTAGTTGAGCCGAAAAGAAAACTACTAAAGAAGACGTCTAATATAGCACCTCTTGTGGCAACACTGAGAATGCAACATGTCCTTGCATTGTGTTGCATAATGACACTATTATCCTGCTTTTAGTGCAGATTTAGTCTAGGGGTATGAATCTCACTTGGGGTGCGAGAGTTCCTGGGTTCAAATCCCAGATGAGCTCCCAATTTCATGTTACGCCCCATCTAGGGGTGAGACACGTGACATGAAATCAGTGATTACAGCAATCAAACATATGAATAGGGAAATTTGCTTGGGGAGCTGACTGGGCCAAAACAAACAAAAAGTCTATACAGATTTCAACACTTAACATAACAAGAAAAGAAAAGAAAAGAAAAGAAAAATAAAATCAATTTCCCAAACTACCTATCAAAAAAAAAGAAGAAAGTCACCAAACAAAATGGTGTCATATTCCTTCCTTTCCCCAATTTGTATACCATGTATTTACAAACACTATTTACAGGCCAGCAAACCAAAATCAGTGTTGTAAGCATTAAGCAGGCAATGGGGTCAAAATAGCAAACAATTTCTTACAGTTTCTAACTCATTTAGAGAACAAACAGTGCTCACAAAAACACTCAAACTTTGTCTAATCAAACAACTAAAACAACACTCCTCACAAAATACAATGACTGCATCTGAAATCGCATACTTCCCTCACAGTAGGTGAAAAACAGTATGTGACTGTTACGTCCCTTTTAGAGTTGAATATGGGGTAAGGGAATATAACATTTAAATGTTACATTTAACATTTAAACATTTAAAAGATGTGTGTGTAACTCAATATGAAGGACAGGTCAATATAAGGAAAAAGATCTACTCAAAAACTCAGCTCAAAAAGAAGTATGTCCTAATTCACAGTACTCACAGGCAAAAAGTACCAGGATGAACTACTACTTATGCAGAGATTCTTAAGTGTGCATATGATAGACACTTTATATTCCACGAGAGGATTTATGAATGGCAGTGAAGTGACGCAACTGTCACTGGTAGGTCAAATGACAGTGATAACATGGTTAATGTAGTGCGTCTGGATTATATTCATACTACACACATTCATACTATACTTTTTTAGAGGTTGTGAAATAAATACTTATTCAAAATAAGTCACTACTGAAGAGAGTTTGAGATGCACTTCCTACTGGAAGTGACATCAGGGCTTTAAGGTGTACAGGAATTGACTCCGCCAATCACGACGGACCACTCATTAGCCTGCAGGAGCCAATCAGCACCGTCCCTGGACACAAACACTTCCAGAACAAAGAAAATGAGAAACAAAACAAAGGACAAAATAAAGGATCATGTTCGTAACACAAAGTTTGTTCCGTAAGTGATGAACTTTGCAACACTAATATAGTTATTGAACTAAACTGAATCAACATTGAGTTGAATAATTACACTATTTTCTTATTAGTGTTGTTTTAAAACTTGTTGTTGGTTTCTTAAGAGCTCTTTTGGTTGCCTCAGATTAGGTTTATCTGAATTTTATTCTATTTTGCATGCTGATTTTGTTATCCTTACCCTCAATATCCTGACCTAAATGTAAATTCACTACAATTGAACAATCAATTCTGACCCTGTTTGCCAGTAACATAATCCGAGGATAAACCACAGTTGTAAAGCTGCTGATATAGTTTACCGGTAAAAATTAGACATGCTTTCATGATTTAACGTGTCCCAGATTAACTTTAGGTTTCAGTGCTACATATGTTTTCAGTTCTCCTGTTTACACTGCATGTTTTTAGTGCTCATGCAATACTTCATGCAGCTCTTTTACAATGAAAAATAATTGTTTTAGGAAAGCAGTGAATCTCATGGGGCACTCGTATTCTACCCTGAAGGTTTTGGGCATAAAAAATCATTACCTCACTTTACGTATATTAACGGCTAAATAAAGTTTGTTAAGAACACCACAGATGACAATCAACAATTCTGCAAACGACAATTATACTCGAATAAACAGGGACTGTAAAATTCTTTAAGATCAATATTCCCACCCTATTGTGTCTGTGGTGTGATAAATTAACCCGGTGTCTTTTGCGTTAGCCATAAAAGATATGACATAATTGTTTGATTCACATTCATGAGTTCATGCTGATGCCCTTGTAATTGGTTTAGTGACTTGTTAAATATCTGGTTATTATGACATTGTGCGGCTGATTAGGTGGCCGATTAATTTAACTACAGATTTAGTAAAACCTTAAATACACTTCAAAAGAAGCAATACCACAGCAGATCTGCAAAACTACTCTGTAAATGTGGGAGGTCCCTTGTTACACCGCAGAAATTCTCCACATTCATGTCAATTGTTATTTTATGGTTCGTTCCATGATGTTTGCTTTCATTCCCACCTCGTTTTGTTCTCTGATGTAAAGCTTCTTGGAAAATGCAATTTTATTGCCTCAGTGTGATTTTATGTTGCTCTTATGTATCCATTAACAAATGCAAGGCGTGGAAAAGACAGGCTTGTTAAAGGAGCGGATTCATTTTCAGAATTTGATTTGGGATCAAGGTTCCAATTTAGAACTCTGAGATTCGTTTTGTTGCTATAGAGGTTACACGATGGAAAAACTTTAACGTTTTCAACTCATCTAATAATCAAACAATCAAATAAACAACCATGGCTTACAGTAAACCCATTTAATATATAGCCTATATATGTATTGATGTATACATTATTCTAATGTGCTGATTTGCTGCTCAGAAAACATTTCTTATTATTATCAATGTTGAAAACAGATGTACTTTTTAATATTTATGTGGAAACCATGATTTCCTTTTCAGGATGATGAATGTTCAAAAGAACATGCTTTATTTAAACAGAAATCTTGGTAACACTTTACGGTAAGGGTACATAAATTATCATGAATTCATGTATAGATTAGTGCATGAATTATGCATTCATTCATGCATTAATATCTCATGAATCATCAGGAACTAACACGAGTTCAATGTTTTCATTCATGACTTCATGGATAAACAACACCTTAATTAAAACATTAACTAAGATGAGTACATCATCATGAAATATGATTTATTACGCATGATCGTGATGTTTTCTTTGTTCACAGTTATGCCACCATTTATAGCACATTGTTCATCAGTGTTTCAAAGTCACCACTTTAGTTGAGGGGCCACACACATGATGAAGTCATTGATAGATAATGCTTAGTTAATGATGACTACTGTGTTTGGATGTCAACGGAATGTGTGTGATGAGCTGTGATTGGTCTATTTTGTGGTCTGTCCAATACAGTAGTCATCATTAACAAAGCATTATCTTTCAATGACTTCATCATGTGTGTGGCCCCTCAACTAAAGTGGTGACTAGGTCCCTGACCTAGACAAAGAACAAAGAAAACATAATGATCATGCATAATAAATCATATTTCATGATGATGTGCTCATCTTAGTTACATGTACCATATTACCGTATATATTCATGTACCCTTACCGTAAAGTGTTACCGAAATCTTTTGTAACATTATAAATGTCTTTGCTGTCACTTTTATCATGCATCCTTGTTGAATATAAACATGTTGCTACAGCTATTGCCCATAGATTTTAATGAAGCAAACTGAACAAACAGCAAAACCCGTTTTTGAGTGCAGCAGAATAGTGATATCCGGACGGTTTGTCAATGATTCGGTCTATTCGAACCTGTTATTTTCAGTGCACCGGTTGAACTAGTACACCAAATCAAACTGAATCTTTCACATTCCGAGTCTCTCAAATTTGTCTGACACTCAAAGTGGATTCATATAATCCCTAAAAACTAGTGGTCTGCTTTTGCTAACACTTCTATTCAGTCCCTGAACCGCTTGCAGGCGCGTTTGTGAGTTAACAGTAGGCTATAAAACCAAACCTTTCAGACATCAACTAAGCGCACAGATTTGACAGAGCAAAATGTTTCTTTAATAGCAGAATGTATAATAAATAAAATGCAGTGAAACTATGGTTAAGACATGATTTAATTTTAATGAACAGATTTTTTTATGTAAATGTTTTAGTGTCTGGTTTATAAGTTGTTAAGAGCTGGACTTTGGCTGCTATAAAGAGTTTTTTTTTTAAGTCAGCATGAAACCGAAATTACGATAGTCTTTTCTTCCCTATTGTGATGTATATGCAAGTGAAACGGCTTCTGGCGGGATTTTTTGTCCATGGGGAATTGATTGGATGGTTGGATGGTTGTGTTTTGCTATTGGTGGATCTCATTTGCCCCGCCGTTGCGCCAGTGAACACGTCATCCGAGAAGAGATTGATTAAAGATTACGAGGAATTTAAAAAAAAATATGTGTCATGATCCTGCCTCGTCCTCTGTCTCCCTCTGCTGGACACACACCCACTCACCCACACACACACACTCACTCTCACGCTCTTTCACTCACCACTTTCTCTCTCATTACTGACAGCTGTGTCCACTTTCCCTCTCGCTTGTTTCTTCCCACCTGTTCCTCATCTCCTCTCATTATCTCGGCTTTTTCTAACCCTCTCTTGCCCTGTCTTGTTGTCAGATTGTTCAATGTCTCTGTAGCCAACAAACCAGAGTTTATCTCCTGTCTCGTCCTGTCTACCTTCTTTGCGTTATACTTCTACCGGTATTATCCTGTGCTCATCTATTCGCCTACTGAGATCTTTCCTGCAAAGAGGCTGAATTCCTGTTTCCAGTTTATCATCAGTTTCCAGTTCCGTGAGTCACCGAGCCGTGCTGTCTCCGGCCCGCTGTTCGTTCTACCTGTACCACAAAGGGGATTTGTGTTCGTGTGATGTTGCCAGTTTCTACCGCTGGATCTCCTGCCTGCTGTTCGTTTCTATCTGTACCACAGAGGGGATTTATGTTCATGTGATAATGCTAGTCCACTGGAATCCTCTATTGCTAACTATTGACTTTCCGTTTGTATTACCTGTGGCCCGATCCTTGTCTCATTAAAGGAACTGTGATTGTCACTCTCGCTCTTGAGTCCTCTCTTCCATATCATAGAACAATCTGACCACGATATGGACTCAGCGAGTGGCAGCGCGTTCCAGTCGGCGGTTAGACATCAGGGCGTTCTCCTGGGCAAACATGAGGAGGACATCTCCGCCATCCGCCACGCCGTAGAGACGCTGGCCGTTCAGATGTCAGATCTCTCCTGCCAGGTCCACAGTATGCGCCACCAGCCATCCACTTCGCTGGTATCTCACGACTCGTCGGAGCCCCGGATCAACAATCCTCCCGTCTATTCTGGTGAGCCGACTCAGTGCCGCTCTTTCCTTACCCAGTGCGAGGTGGTGTTTTCCCTACAGCCCGTGACGTATACGAAGGAGCGGACTAAGGTCGCCTACGTCATCTCTCTCCTCGCCGGTCGGGCTCGAGAATGGGGAGCGGCTAACTGGGAGGCTGAGAAGGATTGTGTCTTCAGCTTCTCGCAGTTTAAGGACGAGATGGTCCGGGTGTTCGACCGATCTGCTCATGGTGTGGAGGCCTCTCGACTACTTTCTTCTCTCCGGCAGGGAGAGCGCTCCGTGCCGTATTTTTCTATCGAGTTCCGGACACTCGCCACCTCCTGCGGCTGGAACCAACCCGCGTTGGTCGCTCGTTTTCTGGAGGGCCTCTGTCCTGAAGTGAGGGACAAAATCCTCGTCCGGGAGGTTCCCACCCGACTCGACGATCTCATCGATCTGGCGATTCGGGTCGAGAAGCGGTTTGATCTACGGCGCAGAGCCCGCCGTTTGGAGTCCGCTCTCTTTTCCACGCCCCCTGCCATCTCCGCTCCTCGAATCAAGAGCTCGGGCCCCGAACCTATGCAGCTTGGAGGACTTCGGATCTCCCCAAAGGAGCGCGAGAGGAGGATTGCTAATCGTCTCTGCATGTATTGCGCAGCCGGCGATCATTTCGTCTCCTCGTGTCCGGTAAAGGGCCAGCGCTCGTCAGTAGACAAAGGGTTACTGGCGAGCGCTATCACCAAGGATACCCCTTCAGGCACTTGCACTGCGCCACCCGTGCACCTTCAGTGGTCCCGTTCTTCTGTCACCTGCTCCGCCATGATCGACTCTGGAGCAGAGGGGAGTTTTATTGATGAGGAATGGGCACTACAGCAAGGTATTCCTCTCACCTATTTAAAGAACTCCACCCCCCTTTTCGCCCTTGATGGTAGTTCCCTACCTAGGGTTCAGAGACAGACAATCCCTTTGACTCTTACCGTTTCTGGTAATCACAGAGAGACTATTTCTTTTCTAGTTTTTCGTTCTCCTTATTTTCCTGTGGTATTAGGCCATCCTTGGCTAAGGCTCCATTGCCCTCATATTGATTGGAACCAGGCCGCTGTTTTGTCTTGGAAACTGTCTTGTCATGTTGACTGTTTAGTGTCCGCTATTCCCCCTGTGTCTTCTGTTTCTGTTTTTCAGGAGGAGGCAGGGGATTTGTCCGGAGTACCGGAGGAGTATCACGATTTGCGGGAGGTGTTCAGTCGTTCCCGAGCCACTTCTCTTCCTCCTCATCGCCCGTACGACTGCAAGATTGATCTCCTTCCGGGGACCACCCCCCCCCCCCCCGCGGGGAAGACTCTATTCTCTTTCGGCTCCTGAGAGGGAGGCGTTAGAGAATTATCTGTCTGAATCTCTTAACGCCGGTACTATAGTTCCGTCCTCGTCTCCAGCCGGTGCTGGTTTTTTCTTCGTTAAGAAGAAAGACGGGTCTCTGCGTCCCTGCATTGATTATCGGGGGCTGAATGACATCACTGTCAAGAATCGCTATCCCTTGCCACTGATGTCATCGGCCTTCGAGATCCTGCAGGGAGCAAAGATTTTCTCCAAACTCGATCTCCGTAATGCTTATCATCTCGTGCGAATTAAGGAGGGGGACGAATGGAAGACCGCGTTTAACACGCCCCTAGGGCACTTTGAATATAAGGTTCTTCCGTTCGGATTGGTCAACGCCCCCGCCGTCTTTCAGGCTCTAGTCAATGATGTCCTCCGGGATATGCTTAACATATTTGTATTTGTCTATCTCGATGACATATTGATCTTTTCACCCTCTCGCCAGGTCCATGTGCAACACGTTCGCCGCGTTCTCCAGCGTTTACTCGAGAATCGACTCTTTGTCAAGGCCGAGAAGTGCTCCTTTCACGTGTCCTCCGTTACGTTCCTGGGCTCGGTTATCTCGGCAGAGGGGATCAGTATGGATACCTCCAAGGTCCAGGCAGTTCTCGACTGGCCAGTTCCTGATTCTCGCGTCGCGTTGCAACGCTTCCTTGGTTTTGCAAATTTTTATCGCCGCTTTGTACGCAATTTCAGCCAAGTGGCCGCCCCACTTACCGCCTTAACCTCTGCTAAGTCCTGTTTTAAGTGGACAGAATCCGCTCAAAAGGCTTTCGACCGGTTGAAGGTTTTATTTACCTCTGCGCCCATTCTTCTCATGCCGGACATTACTAAGCAATTCATTGTCGAGGTCGACGCTTCCGAGGTGGGGGTGGGGGCCGTGCTCTCACAGCGGTCAGCCTCGGATAACAAGTTACATCCGTGCGCTTTCTTTTCTCACCGACTCTCCCCCGCGGAACGTAATTATGATGTAGGTAATCGCGAACTGCTCGCCATCCGCCTGGCTCTGGGTGAATGGCGACAGTGGTTGGAGGGTTCCTCCGTCCCGTTTATCGTCTGGACTGATCATCGCAACTTGGAATATATACGCTCCGCTAAGAGATTAAATGCTCGACAAGCTCGCTGGGCGCTGTTTTTCACGCGTTTTGACTTTACCATCTCGTACCGCCCAGGCTCTAAGAACGTCAAGCCTGACGCGTTGTCTCGTCTCTTTGATTCCTCGCCTGCCGACACACCTCCGGAGGAGATTATTCCTTCTGCTCGTGTGGTGGGAGCTGCGGTCTGGGGAATTGAGAGACAGGTTAAGCACTCTCTCTCTCGTGTCGCTACTCCGCGTAACTGTCCTAAGGGCTTTCTGTTTGTCCCGGTGCCCACCCGTCTGGCCGTCCTTCAGTGGGGTCATTCTTCCAAACTGTCAGCCCATCCCGGCGTCCAGGGCACAATCGCTTTTATCCGTCAGCGTTTCTGGTGGCCCACCTTAGATCGGGACGTGCGTCGTTTTATCGCTTCTTGCTCGGTCTGCGCCCAGACCAAGGCTGGGAATTCCCCACCTGCTGGTCTGCTGCGTCCGCTACCGGTTCCCACTCGTCCATGGTCACACATAGCTCTCGATTTTATCACCGGGCTTCCCCTCTCGGCCGGTAATACCGTCATTCTAACAGTGGTCGACCGTTTCTCCAAGTCCGCTCATTTCATTCCCCTGGCCAAGCTCCCCTCTGCCAAGGAAACGGCCCAGATCATGGTGGATCATGTGTT
The DNA here is from genome assembly GCA_030578275.1 of Meda fulgida. Lineage (NCBI taxonomy): Eukaryota > Metazoa > Chordata > Actinopteri > Cypriniformes > Leuciscidae > Meda > Meda fulgida. Next base: position 3,996,320 of record CM060635.1, read on the forward strand.
CAAGTTACACGGGTTGCCTACCGACATTGTTTCTGATAGGGGGCCACAATTTACCTCGCAGTTCTGGAAGGAGTTCTGCCGCCTCATTGGGGCTACAGTCAGCCTTTCTTCGGGTTTTCACCCCCAGACTAACGGCCAGGCCGAACGTACTAATCAAAGTATCGCCCGCATTCTTCGCAGTTTAGCCTATCGTAGTCCGGCGTCCTGGGCAGAGCAGCTCCCCTGGGCAGAGTATCGTAAGCTTACGCCCCGTTTCATCGGACCGTTCCGTATAGTCAAAATCATTAATCCTGTCGCTGTCAAACTCCGGTTGCCTCCTAACCTTCGTCGTGTTCACCCTGTCTTCCATGTCTCATGTATTAAGCCCGCTAATCGGTCGCCCTCCTGCGCCTCATTCTCCGCAGTACAAATTGAGGGTTCCCCCGTCTACACTGTCCACAAGATCTTAGACAGGCGCCGTTGGGGTCGTGGGTATCAATATCTAGTCGATTGGGAGGGGTATGGCCCTGAGGAGAGAAGCTGGGTCTCCCCCCGGGATATCCTGGACCCCTCGCTTATTGATGACTTCCTCCGGTCTCGCCAGAGTTCTTCCTCGGGAGCGCCAGGAGGCGCTCTTTGAGGAGGGGGTACTGTCATGATCCTGCCTCGTCCTCTGTCTCCCTCTGCTGGACACACACCCACTCACCCACACACACACACTCACTCTCACGCTCTTTCACTCACCACTTTCTCTCTCATTACTGACAGCTGTGTCCACTTTCCCTCTCGCTTGTTTCTTCCCACCTGTTCCTCATCTCCTCTCATTATCTCGGCTTTTTCTAACCCTCTCTTGCCCTGTCTTGTTGTCAGATTGTTCAATGTCTCTGTAGCCAACAAACCAGAGTTTATCTCCTGTCTCGTCCTGTCTACCTTCTCTGCGTTATACTTCTACCGGTATTATCCTGTGCTCATCTATTCGCCCACTGAGATCTTTCCTGCAAAGAGGCTGAATTCCTGTTTCCAGTTTATCATCAGTTTCCAGTTCCGTGAGTCATCGAGCCGTGCTGTCTCCGGCCCGCTGTTCGTTCTACCTGTACCACAAAGGGGATTTGTGTTCGTGTGATGTTGCCAGTTTCTACCGCTGGATCTCCTGCCTGCTGTTCGTTTCTATCTGTACCACAGAGGGGATTTATGTTCATGTGATAATGCTAGTCCACTGGAATCCTCTATTGCTAACTATTGACTTTCCGTTTGTATTACCTGTGGCCCGATCCTTGTCTCATTAAAGGAACTGTGATTGTCACTCTCGCTCTTGAGTCCTCTCTTCCATATCACAATATGGGCATGGATAAATAATTTATGCAATATACCAAGAATTGTCCATTTTAATTTCATGGTAACTTTAAGACTCGTTTAATCTCTTATATCGGACACAGAATAAATAGCCTGTTTGTGGAAATATTGAGTGCAATAGATGCAAAATTGTAAATCAGGAAACTTATTCACCACCTCATCAATATTTATCAGTCATAGCCTACATTTGAAAAGCAAGAACAACTGATTTTGTCAAATCATTGACTCACAAATCTATCATAAAAGTCCTTTGCAGCTCAAGAAGAAAGAAGCTTGAAGTCAGAGCCGCAGAAAATTGCTTGCATATGATAGAAACAGCACCAATAAGGTGAGTCCACGCACCAGCGAGTTGCAAAGAACAATACATATTAACCAGAACCACTCTAGAAATCACTCCTGGGTAGATCTCCTGAAGGAGTGTTTATAAAGGGGGAGGTGTGAGCTTCGAGCATGAAGAAGAAAAGAAGAAACCCTGAACTCCTATTGAGTCACTGTGGCCTTCGGTTCTTTAAGGTCGGCCAGTCAGACAGATCTGAGCAAGCGTTATGTCTAGAAGACGACAGCTGATATTCTCTTCCTGTCAGAGAGTGATGCCTTCGGCAGACGGCCAATGATGGAAGCCTTCTGAGCTACAACTAGAAAGCACTACGGAAAATATCACTCAATATACTGAAAAGAAAATATTAAACAAACAGATTTACGCAAGGGAATCCATGCGAACCGCACGGAAAATATTTCAAGTGATGTTCAAATGTTAGTTGTAAAATTATATACAATGACCCAGAAACTAGTGCGCTCATTTATCAGGTATTGGAGGTAAAAAGAAGCCTTCGATATGAAAGCTGAATATGAATATGATATGAATAATCTGCCTATAATGCTGTCAGAGGAACCGTAACCTGAATGTTTATTTTTGCTTCGACTTTTACAGGATGATCAGGGCCCAAATCAAAGGGGTGTGTTCTGTCATGAAACCGTTATTGGAGTTTTAATGTTATCATGTGAAAAGAAAGAGAGTGCAGAGTGACACAAGAAACATGATTCTTCCACAGCTATGTAGGAAAACGACTGAATGATTTTGACTGAAAAGTGCAGTGATTGACCAATCAGAATCAGATAATAAGTATCAATGCATATTAACTATAAAACATGATTTGATATAAAACTAAATCATTGTAACACCATCATAAAACACTGATATTTTCCATAGGACGACTGACGTAAAACAACCGGGGATCCATCATTGTACACAGCATTACTAATCACGTCCAAACCTGCCGCTCTCGAGAAAAGACAATCCCTCTCTGACATACACGTACACACACTAAACAAGTCTAAACATCAGAGGCTGTTGTGGGAATGAAGTGCCAGTGACACATACTGTATGTTTAGAATGACATACTACTCTTAATGTATTTCCGGTATGTATACAATATGCACATTATTTAGAATACCCGGATACATTACTACATGCATATACAGCATAGTATACAACAGAGCACACTGCATGGGATAATGTATCCCAGAATGCAATGCACTCAATATGAGCTTCCATTTCTAGTCTGACTAATGAACTGGAAGCTACAACGGTTGTGATTTTTGTCTTTTTCTATCAGACTGACAGAAGATGATTTATTGTCATACAACAAGAATGCAAAAACAGTAGAACATTGTGCATGATAAGACCTTTTATAGACAAAATACACCCAGCACGTCTCAAAATCAATTTTCTGAACAAAATGAATATTCGCAAAAGAAGACAATTTGAAATGGAATATTCGTAAATTCTATTTTGTGACTCATGATGAATGGAAATACATTAGATATTTAGCTGAAATCCCATAACCTTCACAAACACCAAAGAACAATTTAAAGTTCCCATTTATTGGTTTGTTACCTCCACTGAAGAAAAGCATGAGCCTAACCTACTTTTGTTGGACTGTCCCATAATACTTTAGTAAAAGCTTAACTTTTGAAATATCATAAAATATAGAGAACAAAGACAGACGTGGAGAACGTCACTTCGCAGCCAGAATTCCCTCTCTTCCCATTACGGGAAACTCCAGGCATTTGCATAACCCACAAAGCATGCTGATGAACCGACACACATCCATCCAAAATAGTTTTTCCATGTGCGACAAGACGTTTCGTATGAGCTTGAGATGTAATTCCTCAAAGTTCTCCACTGTCTGTTATTTTTTCCAATAACTCCCTTTTCCATGAGAAATCACGAAGAGCTACTCCGAAGGCCTACAAATTACAACGGCGCTGGGTTATACTTAAAGTATAATGTATAAAACAGGCTTTATATTCATTTCAGATCGATTTTTTGTGTGTGTTTTGATAAATGAAGTCATGCAGAGCAGTGAAGTATGTATAATCTTCGCTGGAAGATTGTCGTTATTCTCTGAGAAGAATTCCACTATTTCACCTGAGATACTGAACCGTGTGGAATATTATAATTGTAAGTATTACTTATGACAGCTATATTAAATAACTACAGGTGTGTGTTTAAGTTTCAGTTGTGATGTTGCTAAGGTGTTCTAAGTGGCTTTTAATTCATTGCTGTGTGGTTGCTGGAATATTTTAAGGGGGTTTCGTACTGGTCCAAATCAAAATAACTCAATCCAAGGCCGCTGTGATATTCTGGTCTTTAGATATGGCTTCTGTCAAAAGTAGGCCAAGTCTGTGTGAGTTGTTGCCTTTTTATCATCCACCAGGCCTAAACTGCAGTGTAAAACATATTTAAAAAAGCAACAGAGCACCTCTCTTTAATAAATTGCATACGTTTAGGTATATTTAAAGTCTTTAGCACAAATGAATATAGGGTTAGTTGTTAGTTCAGATCACTAATCCAAACAATGAGCAATACTAAAAGCAATGCTTGCTTTAGCAAACACCACTATAATGTCCATAAATGCTGTTTTAGCAGCATAGGTAGCTGTAGGGAGTGATGATTCTCGTTCTCTGACTCAACCTCTTCATGTGAGTTATTGAGTTTCCAGACGCGGTTGATCCGGGGTGAAATGTGGCAGTGGAAACATATCCTCCTTTCCCTGACGAGCCTGTTAGAATGTTCTAGCGAGAGACTCAGACAGACCGACCGAGAGACAAGAAAGAAATGATGATATTATGAAAGAAACAGTATGCTGCCCTGTTCTGTGTCACCTATGAAGAAGAGCAAGGTTTCCTTCACACAACAAGCCTGACATCTAGTGGCAGCACATCCCAGCGCATGGTTCTCATCATATGAAACAGTCTTTCCCTCATAGCTGAGAAATGAGTTCATATTTTTGGGAATCGTTTTGGGATGGTTACGCAGGCAACGCGCAGCACACTGGAAGAAGATGCCGTACATAACGGGAACTGACTGAATATTCAGGATGGAATCCTATTGTGAAATACACACCGTATACAGACCTTGAATCAAAGTGAAACAAATATTCACTTAATATATTGTTAACACAAATAAATTGCATTAATCCACAATATATTTTAAACAGTAATATGCTATGTCACATGACTATATGTTGCCTGACAAGAACAAGTTTTCTTAATAAAATAAAAGTATCTTAAAATATCTTTAAAAACTTTAACAAATACTTGCGGTTAAAGCAAACATAATGTAATTATACAGGCCTATATATACCTGAGAAAATACTGACTTTCTACTTTCAAATAAAGCTGCAGAACCTAGTAAAGCTGCAGAACCTACCTTGTCTTATCCAACTAATATTTTGAGCTATCGGATCTGATCTCACGGGAAATTCCTTGCCTACGTCGTGTCCGTGAACAGAAAGAGGCCCAGCCTCATTTATCGCGGACTCGTAGGAAGACCTCGAGTGTTTAGGATGCCATTTGGGACAGGGCCTATACCATTTGGGAACCCTTGTTGCCCTGTCAGGGATTCACCCTTTCAATGCAAAGAAATCTCGAAAATGCAGAGCCCTTGCTAAAGCAACACCCCAACAACATGGCGGACATGATTCTTAATTGCTCAGATGACATTTTGGTTTTGATTTTTGTAATGTGCCGAAGCTCAGCTATTCTCTCTGCAGTGACATGTTTCAAACACATGAAGATGGCGAAAGAGAGGTCAACGTTTTTTTTTAACTTACAATGGAATGAACAAATACTGCACAAAATCAGTACATTGGTCTGTCTCACGTGTTTTGTTCTTCTCAATAAAATATATATAATTAGCATGAAAATGTGTGATATTACTCAGTTCACTTTTAACATATTTGAGTTGAGTCAACATAGTCATTTTATGTTAAGAAAATCTTTCATCTTTAAAAAGAAATCTTTTCCAACATGTGGAACCAATGCTCAAAATTGAATTTAAGCCAAATGTTTTTTGTTTTTTTTTAGTCAAGTCACCTTCATTTATATAGCCCTTTTTACAATATAGATTGTTTCAAAGCAGCTTTACATTGATAATAAGAAATTGATGCAACCGAGACTTCGAGAGACTTGATTCATTGATTTCCGTTGTATAAATCAGTTATTAACTTAAGGGCTGCTTACACGACACCATTTACAACTGAAAAAAGGAAATGTCGTATGCGCTCTGGCCGTTCAACACGACAACTGTGTTTTCATAGCCTGAGAATGCAAACTTCGAAATAGGTTTTAAAGTTCAAGTTTAGACAACGACTTTTGAAAACGATACCGTTATCATCTCTGTGAATCTGTGAAAACGGCGACAGCATGCACATGCGTATGCATTTAGTCCACCGAAATGAAACCATATGTGCTGTTATGTAGCTACCTGTACATATTTCTGTTTGATATGACATTTAAAGCCAATGCAGCCTGATATACTTTCATTGTTCTTCAACATTTTGCTAATAATTATCAAAAAGGTTATTTTTTTGCCATTATCAACAAATCTGCATATGGATCCATTTTTATCATTATGAACATTTCCACGTCTAAGGACATGGCCGTCTAAGAGCTAAAATATGTCATTATGGTAATTTGATCATGATGTGAATCCAGCATAAATCCAAGATTGAATTCTTCTTGTGAATGAAGTCAAACGATTATAAAGAGCGGAGTGTAATATAAGAAGCTAAAGCATCACATGTGTGTTTGTTCTCACCCTTACATAAGCTCTTTGACTGCACAAGAATTTTTCATGCCCAAACCTGAATCCTCCTCCTGAGTCCTCAATGGACACATCTATCTCCACAAAAACACAACACACAGGTGGCCATCTTCCACATAATATCCACTGAGAAAAGTCTGTGTTTGTCTTGTTCTCTCCTCTCAAATTTTCCTTTTAAGAAATTCTAATTTAAGAGTAAAATAAAGTCTAAAACATTTTAAATGTGAAGGTAAATTTTCTCATCAAGTTCTCTGAATTATTCTTTTAATGATTGTGATTTCTGCTTTTATTTTGGGGGTTGCATTCCTTCTCCTCCCAATATTTATTCACTATGAGTCCACAATTCCAACCAGTTCATGCACCTGTTTTACCGTAACCAAAGTTCTGCTGTTGTGCCAGGAAACTCGGCTCAAACAAACACTTATGGTGAGTCGGAGAGCACGGGTGAATCAGAAAAAGGGTTATGTAAAGTTTTCTGAGGGAGAAATCTATTCCCATCTGTGGTATCAGCAGACTGGAACGCCGGGCGCCACCATCACACCCAACATCATGCTGATTCAAAGATTCCTCTTCCTGCTAATGACTCAGACTCCAATTCAAGATTTGCTTTTGTCTGTAACTTCTAGTTCTGAAAAAAAAGAAGACGTAAGCAGTTCACACACAGAGGTGTTTCATTCTCATAGTATGATTTACTGAAGTGGGCGACAGTGCCAGAAAATAATTAGCAGGGGGAAATGGGATCAGGACGTGTGTTGAACCCGGACCACCCACATAAACAACAAGAGTTCAGAGGATTGTAACCGGTTATGGGTGTGTTCAAATCCCTATTATAGGAGCAATAATATTGATGCTTGTTTTGTCATTTGCGATTGGCTCAAGACCTGGGGCCTCGTTTATAAAATGCACGTACGATCGGATTTGATCCTAAATATCATATATGTCAAATGTGAGGAACAAATCAGGGATTTATGTTATAAACTGACATAGCCTACAACTTTTTGCTACTCTTATAGCTACCAGCAATTTAATTTAATTAACGTTGTTTATGTAAAGATAAATAGGCAATCACAATATGTATTAATGTTATTATATGCACAAATGAGCAACATTTTAACTGCTTACTAGCCTAATGTTTATAAATCATTCACATTTATGGTCATTATACGCACGTCTTTGTTAATGACCCCATGATGTCCAACACTCAACAGCTCCTAACGAAGAGTGTTGATTTACGAGAAGGATAAAAAAAAATACTTATGAAGTGACGGCATGGCCCCTAGGGCATTACGTGAACATGCTCGACACAGACCAGATTAACCTTTATGCTGACGGCAAACCACGGTTCCTGGACCTCCAAAAGTGAGCAGCACCGACATGACACTGGATTTATGACGAGTGAGCTCTTGTTTTTTAATAAGTGGAAAACAGAACCATAGGCCATGTTCACATATCTGGCTTGGAAAGTATTCCAGAGGCCTTCCAGCTGTTGGACACGTCCCATTTGACAAGCAATAAAGATGGTATGAATAACGTAAATAACAATGCCGTGTGCACGTAATAGTCTGCATGTGAGAAAGAAAGAGACACAAAAGAGAGACAAAAGGCCACTCGTTTAAAAGTGCTGCTACACATATTACAGATTATGGAAAAAGTACCATCAAATACTAAAAAAAATCGAAGTACCATCTGATACTATCAAGGTTGTGCAACAGTTCGTATCAGATCGCTATACCCAGGTACAGGTTTTTTTTTATACGAGGGTAGGCTATATATTTATGTACCATGGTATTGACATGGCACTTAATGAATGTGAATACCATTTTTAAATGTGCAAAATAATAATAATAATAATAATAATAATAATAATGGTAATACCATGTTATTTAATTTACACTATTGTTCATGTGTTACTGTATGATACATTTTACCATATAAATAAATAATAGGCTAATTGAATTAATATAATTTATTGCATTTCCTGAATGGCACATGCACTATGATATTTCTTTATTCAAAAATTGCAATTACCATATATATATATATATATATATATAGTTGTTGTATATACCAAATATATATATACAATTGTATATGGGTAATTGAGATAACTCACTACTTTCAAAAGCCCCTGCTTCAAAGCCAAGCACATTCATTCAAAAACATTGATTGTTGCACAATGTTCACACTTTTCCAGCTGACTATAGAATTGCGCTCGTATAAGGAATGAGGTAAGATTGACAAATCACTGACAACAGCTGCTCATTAAATTCATAATTGTGTCAGGCTGTTGCCATCCAACTGAAACCCATCCAGAACAAAAGAATATGACTGAACCTGAGTTCAACTTTCTGTTTTAAAGCTATGAGCTCATGGATCTGTTTTCCAAAGCTTCTGTAATAGGCCATCGTTCTAACGGTTTGCAAGCCTTTGCATTGCGTCAGAACAAGAAACGCTTTTGATCCATAGCCTACAGTGTCTAAACAAGAGTGCATCGCTTTTTTATGGTATTGGGTTACTAGTAGGGTGGCTTTTAGAGGGCACGCTCAAGTATGCGCAAAAAACGACTACCACAGAGTGAGTTCACCTCCACTTTAGCATCCTTTAACCGCCAATAAAAGACACTGGAAAGTCTTTATTTTAGTGGGCGAAACATGACACTGTTTAGCTTAACTTATTTAACCATTAAGTCAACTCATGTTCACGCACATGCACGCACAAAATTTCACGTGAGCAAACACCCACAGGCAGATGTGCACCAAAATAGACTTATTTTAGTGTGTGCAACTGCACGAAATCGCGTGCACGCTGCCATGCTCAAGAAGGTGTCTGTTTGATGTGTTTGTGTCTGCATAAGTGTTGCATGAGATTCAGGATGACCGAATTTGAATACAAGAAGAGTCACATCACAATTTAACTTTAGAACTGAATTAAGCACGTGTTGACTTTCTAGCATGCTCCTTGTTTAAATGACTTAGAGGTGGGTGACATGACCAATGATAAACACAACAGGACAGTGTGAAATGCACTATTCAAATAAATTTGACTGGAATAGTATTTTTAAATGCATAATAGCGCATATCTGTGCATCAGCTTTAAATGTGGCGCTAAACGTAACCGAGGACAAAATGTTTCTTAAGATCCCAGATTAGCATGAATCAGGCCTGTTCTTCTGCTATCACTCACCCAAACCTGCAGACTTAGACTGCGTCTGGATGTCATAACCCCTAATCAGCCTCGCCAAACCTCTTCAAAACCTGTCCGTACCTCTCGAGCGCCGCTCTGCTCATCTGCTGCTATCATTCACCTGTCCACACACACACCAATTAGATGCTATTACAGCCCGTCATGTCATGTCTCTGCAGACAGGCGATATGAAAAACATCTCAAGGGCACTCAAATTAAGTGCACACCGACCTCTGATTTACATTCCTTGGATCCAGTATTGATTTGAGCCTTGTTTCATGTCCTGCTTCTCACCTGTGCGGATTTACTGATGTGTGTTTTGTGACATGGCTAGCTCAGCTCAAAGCCCCATTCAACAGGTCAGAAAGTCAGCAAGTTTACGCAAAATCAAAGAACCAGCCAAAAGTACAACAGTAGTTTTATCAGTACTTTCTTTCCTACAAATATCAAAATATTCTTAAATCAAGTTGCATTTACTTGAGGACCTAAATGACTTAAGCAATTAAGTATTTCTTTTGATAACTGCAACAAAATGAAGTGCTTTTGCTAAAAACAAGAAATAATATCTGCCAAATAAATAATCTTGATATCCATATAAACTAAGTTTCTTTTTCTGACTCAATTGGCAGATTTTTCTTTTCTTGTTTAAAGGATAAACTTATTTACTTTAGATTTTGATTTGGGTTTTTTTTTCAGAAAACAAGACTTCATTTCTTAAGTCATTTAGTTTCTCACTGAGTGTTTTTTATGGGTTTATTTTCACTTAACAAATATCCCTGCTCCAATAATCTTTGTTTTATTTACAACTTTGGAAAATAGTTTTTTGCAGTGTTTATCATCACCGACCACTCATAAACCTCCAGAAACCGTCTTGTAGACTTCAGGGTCAGGGCGTGAGTCTCGCTTGGGGTATATTACGAGGTTAGCACTTAGACCTTCATCCCACATTAACAATTGTTGTAGAAATAGCACTTGGTCCCTGACTTCTAATGAGGTGTTTGTAAATTCTCCACGGCCCTTTTATTTTGTGTGAAGGTTCTGAAAGGTCGGCCTTCCCATGCTGTCGGCCTCATATGCAGCTCAGATGTTTGAAGTGAACCATCGAAAGGAAATTCCACCGAGCACATAATTCTTTAACATCTGGCGGACTGCAAATGTGGCATCCCGTAGTTGGGAATCAGATGTAAATCTTTGAAAGCTTGAGGTGGAGCTTCAAATGATTCGGAGAAACCTTCCTTCAGGGAGGATGTACTGTACCTCAACAGACATGAACCAAACCTCACACACACATGCGGTCTTGTGTGTTTGTTGCTCATTTCTAAAGTTTCTAGAACATGCTAATTGTTTTTTGTACTTATTTTTGAAGCAAAAGCTTGAAGCCAGCCCTCAACTATTATGAAGTAAAATTAGAGGTAAATTAGTAAGAAGTAAATTAACGTCTTTATAGCTATTTGGTGAGTTTCTTCACCAGGATGCACTAAGAACTACTGGTGTGCTGAACACAGAAGGTGCAGTAAGCTTCTTTAATCACCAGGGGTGTAACAATATATCCTGTCACAAAAGATCGCAATGCAATAATGCAACAATATGTATTGTGGATTGTGACAATATATATTGAGAATTGTACACCCAAATAAACATTTCTGAGAGAAAAAAATTCAAGTTTTCAGAGTTTTAGTGTCAGTACTACATTGAAGTACTATATATAATGTTGAATATAATGTATAATAATGCAATGGGGGAATATTTGTGGGTCCTGATAATGCCAAACGTCTTATGTTCCCAGTAAAAAGTGGCCTACAGTATTTTAAATATCTAGTCAGTGACAGAGTGCAAGAATATTCAATATTTGAGTGTTGTTTTTTCTTGTGTAGTTACACAAGGTTTGTAAAGTCTCCTGAAGACATTAACATTTTGGTCTTATATACAGTATATACATAATATTTTTGCCCCTTGAAGCTCATTATGAAGATGCTGGCAAAGAATTTAACTTAAACTTACCTATATTGTACTTACATCTGGAAAATCTTTGAATCCATACTATGCTTTTGATCATTTGAATTAAAACCTCTCATTGTAATTTAAGAAGAGTTTTGGGAGTTAAATTAGCATGGTGAACTGCAAATAGAGACTGCCATTGACCTGTGGTGAAGTCTTTTCGTCTTTACTTTCCCTGTCATGCCAAACGTTTGCGCCAGCCACTGGAAAATGTACAATACACAAATTGATTCCAAGTTGAGTCAGGCTTCTTGTTCATAGCCATAAGCCACATAAGTGTGTGTGTGTGTGTGTGTGTGTGTGTGTGTGTGTGTGTGTGTGTGTGTGTGTGTGTGTGTGTGTGTGTGTGTGTGTGTGTGTGTGTGTGTGTGTGTGTGTGTGTGTGTGTGTGTGTGTGTGTGTGTGTGTGTGTGTGTGTGTGTGTGTGTGTGTGTGTGTGTGTGTGTGTGTGTGTGTGTGTGTGTGGTTTCCAGCTATTTAGCTGATGCTGCTTACCCAAAACTTAGCCAAGAAATACCTAAAACTAAAGTGTGCATGGCCTCGGGGTCTTTACATTTCTGAAAGAAATTTATATTTTTGTTCAGCAAAGGTGCATTATATTGATCAAAAGCGACAGTAAAGGAATTTATAATGTTACAAAAGATTTCGATTTCAAATAAATGTTGATCTTTTTGTACATTCGGTTCATCAAAGAATTTTGAAAAAAAAAGGTATCACTGATTCCACTAAAACTGTCAGCAGCACAACTGTCTTCAACATCGATAATAATCAGAAATGTTTCTTGAGCAGCAAATCATCATATTAGAATGATTTCTGAAGGATCATGTGACACAAAAGACGAGTAATGATGCTGAAAATTCAGCTTTGATCACATGAATAAATTACATTTAAACATATATTCAAATTAAAAACAGTCATTGTAAATTGTAATATGTAGTATGCATTAGAGGCTTCTTTCAAAAACATTTAAAAAGTCTAACCGACCGCAAACTTTTGAATGGTAGTGTACTTAACATGTTTTCTCTGCTGTGGAAGTAACAAATCTCAATACTCAAGGGGGTGATTTGCGCCATTAAACAGTTTAATAGTGTTTACTTCTCTTCATGCTGTTACTGAAAGTAGCTGACAGTAGACAGTTTACGTAATTAGCAGCAACTTGTGTTACATCATGAATTTGAGCTTGCATTGCTAGAAGCGTTTGTATGTTAGAAGTATGTTTCATGCCACAGATGTGTTGCTCAGAGGCTCAATAATGTGAGTTGAAATTAGCAACCCTCCTGTTCTGAATTCAAACTCCTTCTGGGCTTTGAACCTACGACCTTTGAGCTTCCAGCCCTGATCTTTAACCACTGAGCTTCCACCACCCACAAGCTCCCCGGTGAGCTCAGCTCTTGACTTACTGTATTGGGTTACAGCTTCTTGTTCAAATAAGCAAGAGGTCAGATTGGTAGAGCGCCTAACCAATCAATCACAGACAGCAATGAGCATTTGGAGCTCAGACTGTTTCAATTTGAACCATCAGGAGAAATCAAATGAAAGGGCCACTCACTGGTGGAGTAAATCTCTTTCAGTGCTCTCAGAATAAACCATCATTCAAATATGTGTTGAGGATTAAACGCAATAGCTTAAAGGCTGTTTTTCTTTCAGTCATTTCTAGTGTAAGCATGCAAGCCGAGACGTCGAGGAGAGATTCAAGATTTATTGTTCAATCTCCTTAAAATAATAACATAGTTGTATATATGCTTTTCTTGAGATCTGTGAAACCCAGATTTACTTCCTAAGTTGTTCCATGCCAAATGTTTCAGTCATCTGAGTGGAAGACAAGATACCAAAGCAGTTCTCAGAAAGAGAGATGATCACAAACAAATGCTGGGACATTTTTTCTGAAATTTTCAAAGGAAATTTGGACTGTTTTCAGTTCTTCGCCCATCACCCCTGGGAACTTTTAATGAAAGACCAAAGTTAAGAGAAAGTAATAGACCAGCGCAGAGAGAAAGTTTATTGCTCAGAGGTTGCTCTTGCAGAAGAAATAAAAAGACAAATGAATCAATAGTTGACTTACAGTAAGAGTAATAACGTGAAAATCTTAGCAAATCTGAGAGCAGTTTGAGATATTATTGAAATCTCTCAGGAGAAAGTCTGAAAAGCTTTAGCAAAGTTTTCATTTCAAACTCTTCAGGGTTTTTTTTATGTGGCTGGACACTGTACAACCAAATGCACATGTATTTGTTTTACTGTACTGGTCACAGAAATCGTCAGAAGCATTATAGATATCAGTAATTGAACCAAATACTTTTGAGAAATGCAATAAAATAAAGCAGAATTCAGCTTACAATTTTACATTGCTTCGTCTCCTGAAGCATCTTCAGCATTATTTTTCATTTTCAAATGTCCCTTTATGAGACACAGTGGGGCTTTTGAACAAAAACACTATTGTCTGTTTTTAATTATGTCCTTCTTCCAGCTGTCTAAATCTACAAGTGAACGCTCCTGTTGAGTCGGGTTTCAACTCCACATGGGTCAGTCATTGAACTACATCCGGTAACATCTCTAAACTCCAGACATGGCAGGAAACAATCAATCAATACTACACACTGGAAAAGTTGTTGCAATACTTTGCAATAACATGGTAAGCATGCATGTAGTTTTATTTGACATGCTTGAGACTCAACACAATAATTTTTGAACGTGAAAAAATTGGAGCTGACTTGCGTTAAAATGTAGAAATAAATGCATAATGAACCCCAAAAAAATTACAATTCTGTAATTATTTTCTCATATCATTCGAAACTGGTATGCTGTTAGGTTTTCAATGAAACAAAAATTTTCATTTTCTAAAGTTGCCTAGGAAGGAAGGAAGGAAGGAAGGAAGGAAGGAAGGAAGGAAGGAAGGAAGGAAGGAAGGAAGGAAGGAAGGAAGGAAGGAAGGAAGGAAGGAAGGATGGATGGATGGATGGATGGATGGATGGATGGATGGATGGATGGATGGATGGATGGATGGATGGATGGATGGATGGATTGCTGAGGAAACCCTAAAGGTGTAGCTCATAAAAAATGAAAATTCTTTCATTCATTATCATTATATTCTCATGTTGATCCAAGCTTTTATTTTTCCAGGAAACACAAAAGGAGAATTTTGTTAGAATATTTACAGCCCTTGGATATTCAACAGTTAGAAACGAAATCCATCCATCCATCCATCCATCCATCCATCCATCCATCCATCCATCCATCCATCCATCCATCCATCCATCCATCCATCCATCCATCCATCCATGCATCCATCCATCCATCCATCCATCCATCCATGCATCCATCCATCCATCCATCCATCCATCCATCCATCCATCCATCCATCAAGAGATGAGCTCACCGGGGAGCTTGTGGGTGGTGGAAGCTCAGTGGTTAAAGATCAGGGCTGGAAGCTCAAAGGTTGTAGGTTCAAAGCCCAGAAGGAGTTTGAATTCAGAACAGGAGGGTTGCTAATTTCAACTCACATTATTGAGCCTCTGAGCAACACATCTGTGGCATGAAACATACTTCTAACATACAAACACTTCGAGCAATGCAAGCTCAAATTCATGATGTAACACAAGTGGATGGATGGATGGATGGATGGATTTCGTTTCTAACTGTTGAATATCCAAGGGCTGTAAATATTCTAACAAAATTCTCCTTTTGTGTTTCCTTGAAAAATAAAAGCTTGGATCAACATGAGTATATAATGATAATGAATTAAATAATTTTCATTTTTTATGAGCTACACCTTTAAGGTTTCCTCAGCAACACGTCTTTTCCACACTATTACTCACTGATGTGCACATCTGTAAGTAGCCAAAACCAAACCTCTAACAGAAGTCTTACATAATATAAGCAACTTTTTCAAACGGCAACGGTCAAGAGAAATTCACTAGAGGGATCAGTGTTCATTCATCACAGACATTCTTTCATTCCCATCTCGGCCATTCATGTATGACACAGCGTATTTCCAGACTAACGGAGGCCGTCCACGGATAGACTGCCAGTCTGAGAGCTCATAAACTAGCAAGTTCAGGATCAGTTAGTGGACTACTTGCCATGGATTCCTAAAACACGCTCTCTTTAGGAGCTGGAAACAGACCCCTGAGGGTTTTGCCCTCTCTTGCCCTCTCCGAGGAGAACTGCATTTCTTTCCAGCAGAGGCACGTCTGAGACCTCTTAAATATTACCCCCTTTTCCCCCTTGTTTTGGGTCTTACTATAAACCAAGCCTGACTGTCATGGTTACATCATTTCTGGGCTAAATGATAGTCAGAGATGATCTTGAATGGAGCCCTTATAGACAAAGAAACAGAAAAAAATTGTTCAATAAGATTTCTTCATGTTCTGGAGACAATGGGAGTGCTGTCTGCCTGCAGAAACTAACTGCTGCACTGGGATGTTCTGGGTAATTGCAAGAGGGTGTTATGGTACATCACTGGAGCATTTAGTGTGTTCAGACCCGTTTTAGCATGTTGCTATGGTGTTGCTAGGATGTTCAAGCTGATTTTTAACACTTTACTATCGGTGTTCACACTGATTAGGGTGTTGCTCAGTGTTCTGCTTTTTAACATGTTGCTATGCGGTTACTAGGCTGTACTGGCTAGTTTTTAATTCATTTGGTGTTCTGTATCATTGCTAGAACATTGCTGGTGTTCTGGTTTATTGCTAGAAACTTACTATCGAGTGTTATGGCTGGTTTTTAACATGTTGCTATTAGGGACGCTAACGATTAATCTGAAATCAATTAATTGTCGATAATACACCTTATCGACAGTCAATTATGCTAGGTCATCATTAGGGTGTGTTGGTTTGGAGGTGCGTGTGGCTTATGTGCAAAACACATACAGCAGAAAAGCAAAGAACAATAAAGAGAGTGCGCTGCAGTTGCGTATTCCAAGTGTATTAATTTCTTCGAGTCATGCAATGGATTGTGTAGGTTAGCCGTTTATTACCAAACATAATTAATTAAGGGTCCTCCAAACAGGTGATTTTACAAAACATAAGAACTACTTGTGTAAATGCCACAATAAACGTACATAGAATAAAAAAACAAGTCATAATATAGTCGCCATGATTTTGCCAAGTAAGACGTGTTCCTGGATCAACATATTTTGCAATACATATAAAAAATGAAAAAATTCTGAAAATTAAGTCCTAATCCTATCCCTATCCCTAAACCTAACCCTAACCATAACTAACCCTAAAATCAGAGAGAAATTATAGGTGAATAACACTGATGTAGAAGCACCTAACCCTGCCTAAACTTGACATAAACCATAAACTTGTCACTCAAATCTGATTGGTTGATTGGAATGTTGTTCCAGGATCAACAAAGACGTTGATCCAGGAATATGTTGTTCTTGGTGAATTCACGTTCACTGAATCAAGACTGGACGATCAAAACCGTGTCCGATTGGCCTCTAAACATCGTCAAGCTGCATCTCATGTCACTCCGTGATTTAGGCATTGTCTTATGATGTGTTTGGGCTCGTTCGAGACACATATAAAAAAAATATGTGGTCTACCATGGTTTACTAATGATTCAAACTTACAAACAAAAATGTGGTGCAAAGCATCGTGTGTATGCTGTTTACGCGTGTGTCGGAACACGCCTTCTCATACAAATACTTAGTATAGTTTGGTCACTTACTGAAACAAAGATGCTTGTTCTATTCTAGTTGAGACCTTTTTAATGATATTAAAAAGTCTATCTGTTATGTTCGATAATTTTATAGATCATATTTTCAAGTAAAGCAGTTATTTTTTCACGCTATGAAAATAGAGCACTTCTAATATGTCAGCAAATTTAAAAGCACTTAAGTGATGACCATATTCTCTATATTGGCTAAAGTCTGACTATACCGTGTTCATCACAAACTGTGCTTCAATAATATGTAAGCATCATGTAGTTTTGAGAAAACAACATTTATGCATGGTTAGTTAAAAACATTTGTCTAAGTCACTGAAATTTTTGTGTTGATTAAAGCAAGTGATGGTTAATTAACATGATGGGCCCTATTTTAACGATCTAAGCACATGGTCTAAAGCACGCCACAAGTGCACTTAGGGTGTGTCTGAATCCACTTTTGCTAGTTTAACGACGGGAAAATGGTATAGCGCACCCGGCTCATGGTCTAAAAGGGTCCTCCCTATTCTCTAAATGAGTAATGGGTGTGTTTCGGGTGTAACATCCAATAAACCAACCAGAGTGTCCTCTCTCATTCCCTTTAAAAGCCAGTTGCGCTCGTGTCATGGCGGATTCGCTATTTACATGGCAGAATTTGAAAGCAGAAAAACGGAATGCTTCTCAAGCGAGGAAATGAATGCAAAAACGAGCAAAAAGCTAGCAAAAACCACTTGCGTCGCGCCTGGCGCTGCATTGCACTGGCTGTGTGATAGGGCCCGAAAACTTAGTAGCGCCCCCGCTTCGGATTTAAGAGGTTAAGAGTCATGGTCAGGGGATCTCTGGATAATCCGTAATTCGTTTGCAATTACAAAACGAAAATACCGTTTTTCTGTTTTTTGTTTCAAAACGAAAACCCAAATAACCGTTTTTGGTGTCAGAATCAAAAAACGAAAAACCAATTAAAAACTGTAAGTTTTTCGTTTTTGGCGATCATTTGATCGTTATTCCTTTTTGAACAAAGAATGAAGAGAGTTGGTTTTTCGTTTAGAAACCATAAACGGAAGTCACGTGTCTATTCCTTTTTTGGAAGAAAGTAACCGGTCACACTTTCAAAATAAAAGTAACTCTGATTGTAGACTAAAACTGAACTAATATAACGTTTTTTAGTACAACTAAAGTAGCACTGGGTGTGAAAAAAAAACACTTTAGTTAACTGAAATAAAAATAAAATAATAACTCTTAATACAATTAAACATTTGTAAGACCATTGGTGACCTCTGTAGCTTCAGATTAAGACAAGTGAACTCATTTTATATGTAGCTTAGGATAGCAGGTAGCCTATTTATTTATAAGTTTCTATTATTTAATTCACATTTTAGTTTTGCAACATATTTATAGCCCTTCTTGCTATGTGGAAGCTCAACCAGCAGAGGTCACTCTACCCCCTTCTGTGCACTTACTCTTTCTGGGGCGACAACAGGCAACAAAGGTTTGACCTTTTGACCCTTTGACCTGCCTTCAAGCTCCTCTTTCTATGGCACTATAGCTGCTAAAAACTCTCAGCTTCCACCATCTACTGTTGCCCCTTCTGTGTCAAAACAAAACTCTTCCAAAACAAGTCTATAAAGTTGCATGCTTTTTATTTTCCTTTGCATTTAAAATATTTCATCTACTTAACTAACATAAGAAGTATATTACACTGGAGAAAAATGCAGCTTGTACTTCTCATTAGTTATGTAGACCTACTTGTATGTGAAACCTAGCATTACTCAGTCAAAAATGATCTCTAGCTCTGGGACTTTCAGATCATTTAGTGCTTTTTGGGGTTTAATTCTGTTTGATGAACCAGGGAAAGGCAGTGCTCTGAACTCTTGGTACTTGTGTAAAGTAAAATAAAAGTGAAGTTAAATCATTTAGTTTTTCTCCCTGGTACTCGTGTCAGGGCCTCCCAGAGGGCCACCTTTCCCTCTACTGACATTTCAGACTTTGTGCTGCCATTAAAGAAGAGAAGTGGGGAATCCTCCCCTGAACTGGGCACTTTATTTGGGTGTAACACTAAAAGTAACAGTAATCTACTACATATGTGATTTGATGAATACAATGACTTAACACAACATGCAAGTATGTGTTGTTTAATAACAATGCTAATATGCAAAAGATATTGAACACCAATTTAAGGCTACTCATAAGCAAATTAGTACTCAATCATCATCCTAAGCTTAGCTCTGTGCATATAATGTGTTATATTGAAATATGATTTTCATATCTCAATGTTCATACCAAATCAGTTTCCACACCTTACTTGCAAGAACAAAGTACAATATCTTACAATATTAATTGTGTTGCAAAGCCAGGTTTGATAAAACTTTAATTTTGTGTTTTCTGTATGAGGACAGACAGCACAGTGATCACACTGTTCTTCTATTATGAATCTTGCAGATGCTATGAGGAACCCCGTGGCGACCCCATGCTGCCGCAGCATTATTGGATGCCAACACTGCAGTCAGCAATGGCTTGTCAATGAGTCCAGCTGCCCGAGATGTAGGGACGGCAGTTTTGCCGATGTTAATTTCGAAGTGACTGGGATGGGAGATGTTATTAACATTTTAAGGGACACAATCTGGGATTAAGTTGTGAAATTACTTGTTTTTTTTTTTGTTTTGTTCATACTTATTTAGAAATTGTTAACCTGTTTTAAGTAATGTTCATTATGATGTACATTTGTATTAAAAGACATTAGTTGACATCATCCAATTCCACAAAAGTAGTGCCACAATTCAATGATGTGGCTTACCATAAACCATGATGTAAATATCTTGTTCATGAAGATGATGATTATGCAATTACTCTGTCTTGAGCACTAAATGATCTGAAAGTCCCAGAGCTAGAGATCATTTTTGACTGAGTAATGCTAGGTTTCACATACAAGTAGGTCTACATAACTAATGAGAAGTACAAGCTGCATTTTTCTCCAGTGTAATATACTTATGTTAGTTAAGTAGATGAAATATTTTAAATGCAAAGGAAAATAAAAAGTATACAACTTTATAGATTTGTTTTGGAAGAGTTTTGTTTTGACACAGAAGGGGCAACAGTAGATGGTGGAAGCTGAGAGTTTTTAGCAGCTATAGTGCCATAGAAAGAGGAGCTTGAAGGCAGGTCAAAGGGTCAAAAGGTCAAACCTTTGTTGCCAGAAAGAGTAAGTGCACAGAAGGGGGTAGAGTGACCTCTGCTGGTTGAGCTTCCACATAGCAAGAACGGCTATAAATATGTTACAAAACTAAAATGTGAATTAAATAATAGAAACTTATAAATAAATAGGCTACCTGCTATCCTAAGCTACATATAAAATGAGTTCACTTGTCTTAATCTGAAGCTACAGAGGTCACCAATGGTCTTACAAATGTTTAATTGTATTAAGAGTTATTATTTTATTTTTATTTTTATTTCAGTTAACCTAAGTGTTTTTTTTTCACACCCAGAGCTAATTTAGTTGTACTAAAAAACGTTATATTAGTTCAGTTTGTCTACAATCATAGTTACTTTTATTTTGAAAGTGTGACCGGTTACTTTCTTCCAAAAAAGGAATAGACACGTGACTTCCGTTTATGGTTTCTAAACGAAAAACGAACTCTCTTCATTCTTTGTTCAAAAAGGAATAACGATCAAATGATCGCCAAAAACGAAAAACGGGCCGTTTTTAATTGGTTTTTCGTTTTTTGATTCTGACACCAAAAACGGTTATTTGGTTTTTCGTTTTGAAACAAAAAACAGAAAAACGGTATTTTCGTTTTGTAATTGCAAACGAATTATGGATTATCCAGAGATCCCCTGACCCTCTTCATTATTTGTTCAAAAAGTAATAACGATAAAAAAAATAATAGCCAAAAACGAAAAACGGGCCGTTTTTAATTGGTTTTTCGTGTTTTGATTCTGACACCAAAAACGGTTATTTGGTTTCTCGTTTTGAAACAAAAAACAGAAAAATGGTATTTTCGTTTTGTAATTGCAAACGAATTACGGATTATCCCTGACCCTATTCATTCTTTGTTCAAAAAGGAATAACGATAAAAAATAATAGCCAAAAACGAAAAACGGGCCGTTTTTAATTGGTTTTTCGTTTTTTTTTATTCTGACACCAAAAACGGTTATTTGGTTTTTCGTTTTGAAACAAAAACCATAAAAATTGTATTTTCGTTTTGTAATTGCAAACGAATTACGGATTATCCAGAGATCCCCTGACCAGTCATGATTAATCAGTCGTTAATTTAAGCAATGATCGATTATGAGAAATTGACATCCCTATAGTTGCTATGCGGTTCATATGATGTTAGAACATTGCTAGGTGTTCTGGCTTATGGCCAGTGTTATAATGGATTTTTTAGAGTGTTGCTATAGGGTGTTCTTCTGGCTGATTTTTAACAAGTTGCTATGCGTTCGCTAGAGTGTTCTGGCTTATTGCAAGGATGTCATGGTGGATTGTTAGAGCGTGAGCAACAGGGCATGATACCGATGGGGCATTTAAAAGTTTAGGAGTGACATGCATGCGGAGTTATTTTGACATCAGTGGTATTTATGAGACATAGTGGGCCCCGATTGAGATATAAACATATTTGATCATCATATTAAAATAAACATTATCATAGCAGCAGCTTTACAACAAAGAATGATGTATTGCCTGGCTTTGTTCACAATTTCCAATGCAGAAGCAGCAGCAGCAGCTGTGTGTGAGACAGTCGCAATGTGGGTCATTCACCGTACTCTCAGTTTTTTGGACCCCTAGACGGAGGTATGCGCGGGCGTTCTTGTTTAAATAAAATCTCTGGGTGGGATGACAACACCAGACGGTTTTTCCATGACTCCCCAAGAGGGTGTGCTGTCCTTGCCAGAAGAACACATCATCACAGCGGGCCAGTGCAAGGTTATGTTTGCTTGTTTGTCTGAAACAAATGAGAACTTTCCTTCTGGCTACTCCGATCTATGACATCATTTCTGTGATGCTGCCAAATCTCCATATCGCCCAAGCCATGATGACTAATCTAATTTGTACTCGATAATGAATGTAAGCTATGAAAATGTTCGTGCAAGAGTTGTGATAACTTGTTAATATATTCCGGCTGAAATATAACACAGAACCTGCAAACCTTCATAGGCTCATGGTCTCACTGGGTTAATGTAAGATTGCATAGCAAATTACTGAAACGGGAAAACAACAAAGCATTAATAGCAATAGTTATGGTCCATTAAAGCAGTTAATAATTCCCATCAATAACGATCCATCCAGTCCAGAATTCCACATCCATAAATCCACTATTGTCTTCAATAATTGCAGAAAAAAACAGTAGGAAAACAAAAGCAAGCAGTTCTGAGCAACTACACAAAACTATACAATCACATCCTGTCTACGGTTGAGGTCAGAAAAAATGCAAACACAGATGCGAATGTTTGGCCAACACAATTGCTTGATCCCGTTGTACATGCATGAACATGAACTTGAGTAATATGATGTATTTCTAAGGACATTATAAAGAAAAAAAATGCTTCATTTGCTTGATTGGATCATTTTAAGTGGGCGTTTCATAGTAAGAGATATTGGTGATGTCAGTGAAAAAGGAAAGTTGTTTAAGAGGCAGAGCAATTTGCACTATAAATAAAAAAAGATAAAAGATTACAAACACTTTTACATGCACTAAAAAATCTTGCACAATAAGACCAAAGTGTGCTTGCATGCTGACGTTTTTGCTACTGTGCCAGTAACATCATTAGTCATCCAGGGGGCGATAGATTCACTCAAATGTCTGAAAGTGTTAGATATCATATTAGGGAATCATCAGGTTTTACTTAGTGCAGTGGGAATCTTCCATGACATTCACAGAGAACTCGAGAACAATAATGAGTTAAACACACTGTCCTGTTGACATCATTACAGATCCTCTTACTCTGTCTGGTTCAGTCATAAAGTTTACATCATTAACACACACTCTTTCAGAAAGTGTTTTATGACCAAAATGCAAAAATGAATTCTATAGTGGCCATCGCTCAGACAGGTCATGTACATGAAATTTGCTTTATATCTTGTGTTTAAGATTAAATTAGTATTTAAAAGATAAAAATCTCTCCTGACATTATTAAAGTCACACTCGTTTTATACTTTCATTTAAAGTAATTACGAACTAAAGCAATGTTATTTTTATAATCATTTTACAGCCAGTGTTTTTGCTGTATAAAGGCAAATATATATGTTTGATCAAACACTCACCATATAATTATAAAATAGGAGTAAAAACTGTTTAATAACCTTCTTTTAAATTACATTAATCAAGTAAGCAAAACAAACACCGTTTTATCCACAAAACATTTATTCAGTTGTCATTTTTATTCAGTTGTCATTTTTCTACAATTAAGTTTTTGAAACTTCAATTGAATTTGTCATCAAAGGCTTGTGTTCAAAGTCAAAACTCATTCCTTCACTCATTCATGATCTCATGAAAGTGCGTATCTATGCCTACAACGAATTCGCGTGCATATGATACGCACTTTATGGAGTGTAATATATGGAGCTAAAATTGTGTCTTTATTACATGCGAGAAAATAAATGATCTGAGAGAAAAAAAAGAGTTTGAGAGAAAAAGTTATCACACTGATAGCAAAAAAGCATTTCATGAGAGAAAAAATAATATTTGAGAGAAAAAGTTTTCATACCAATAGCAAAAAATAATAATATTTCAGACTAAAAAAAGTTTTGAGAGAAAGTATTTTCTCATAGAACATAAAAAAATATAAATTTGAAATTGTTTAAATTATTTCTGAGAAAAAAAATCTCTCAAAATACTTTGAAAAATAATCTCAAATACATACTTTTTGACTATCAGTGTGAAAACATTTTCTCTAAAAAAAATTTTTTGAGTTTCTCTCAAAACGCTTTTCTTTGCTCTCGATGCAATTTCTTGCTCTCTCAGGATTTTGCTTTCGCTGTGAAAATTGTGTCATGGGCGGGGCCACGTTCCTATTGGCCAGTCGGGTGAGCATCGTCTTGTCTTGGGAGTCGAACTAAATCATTACACCATTGTTCGGTTCACCTATATAGATGCCGCCTTTGCCTTAGTTGAGCAAGGACACTCCAATGTTTGGGTAAGATGATGACACACACAACTCGATGGGTAACTGGCTGAGCAAGTTCAGCATCACTAAAGATTAAACATTAAAAAATAGCACTCCACTTGCTCCTCAAAGCACCTGAAGAGTAACTGCTTGTTCATCATATACAACCTCCTAGCTGAATTATCCAAATTGACAGATTGTGTTAAAGATATAAAAGATTGGATGATGCGTAATTTTCTTTTATTAAATCCAGACAAGACAGAGGTACTACTGATCGGTTCTAAAAAACATCCACAAAACCTCTCACAGCACAACTTTAACATAGTAGGATGTCCTGTTACTTTATCCTCTACAGTAAAATACCTGGGTGGTGTTATACTAGACTGCAACCTGTCTTTTGAAAATCATATTTTATATGTTTCAAAAACAGCCTTTTTCCACCTTAGAAACATTGCTAAGCTACGTAACATGCTATCAGTTTCTGATGCAGAAAAGTTAGTTCATGCATTCATGACCTCGAGACTAGATTACTGTAATGCTTTATTAGCTGGTTGTCCTGTATCCTCAATAAACAAGCTACAGATCAAGAAGATATGATCATATAACACCGATTTTGATTTTATCATCACTACACTGGTTACCTATAAAGTTCCGTATTAATTATAAGGTATTGCTACTGACTTATAAAGCCCTAAATGATTTAGCTCCAGTCTATTTAACGGATCTTCTATCGCCCTATAATCCATCGTGCTCTTTAAGATCACTAAATTCGAGGCTTCTGGTCATACCTAGGATATCTAGATCCACCAAAGGAGGGAGAGCATTTTCGCATTTAGCTACAAAGCTCTGGAATAGCCTTCCTGATATTGTTCGTTGCTCAGACTTGCTCAGACAAATTTTTTATCTTACAGTTACTGTAAATCCGGCCTCTAGTTCATAAACGCCAGAGGAGAACTGGCCCCTGACTGAGCCTGGGTTCTCCCAAGTTTTTTTTTTCTCCATTAGGTCACCTGATGGAGTTTTGGGACACCAGTAGGTCACCTGATGGAGTCCAGTAGGTCACCTGATGGAGTTTTGGGACACCAGTAGGTCACCTGATGAGTTTTTGGGACACCAGTAGGTCACCTGATGGAGTTTTAGGACACCAGTAGGTCACCTGATGGAGTTTTAGGACACCAGTAGGTCACCTGATGGAGTTTTTGGACACCAGTAGGTCACTTGATGGAGTTTTAGGACACCAGTAGGTCACTTGATGGAGTTTTAGGACACCACTAGGTCACTTGATGGAGTTTTGGGACACCAGGAGGTCACCTGATGGAGTTTTAGGACACCAGTAGGTCACTTGATGGAGTTTTTGGACACCAGTAGGTCACTTGATGGAGTTTTGGGACACCAGTAGATCACTTGATGGAGTTTTGGGACACCAGTAGATCACTTGATGGAGTTTTAGGACACCAGGAGGTCACCTGATGGAGTTTTAGGACACCAGTAGGTCACTTGATGGAGTTTTTGGACACCAGTAGGTCACTTGATGGAGTTTTGGGACACCAGTAGATCACTTGATGGAGTTTTGGGACACCAGTAGATCACTTGATGGAGTTTTAGGACACCAGTAGGTCACTTGATGGAGTTTTTGGACACCAGTAGGTCACTTGATGGAGTTTTGGGACACCAGTAGATCACTTGATGGAGTTTTAGGACACCAGTAGGTCACCTGGTGGAGTTCTTGGACACCAGTAGGTCACTTGATGGAGTTTTAGGACACCAGTAGGTCACTTGATGGAGTTTTTCGGTTCCTTGCCACTGTTGCCTTTGGCTTGCTCAGTTGGGGATATTCAAATTAATTAACCAAGCATTAATACCATTGATCAGCCGTACCAAACGTGGATGTTTTTTCCACTAAGAAACAAACATTGTTATGTTATTTTGATTGATACTGTGAAGCTGCTTTGATACAATCTATATTGTGAAAAGCGCTATATAAATATACTTGACTTGACTTGACTCCTGTACAATTACCATGACAGTACAGGCACACACATATTCGTGGGTTGCTAATGTAAGAGTTAGTCCTAAGACCTGCAATTTACCTTCTCAAAACTTTTTTTAGTCTCAAATATTATTATTTTTTGCTATTGGTATGTAAACTTTTTCTCTCAAATATAATTTAGTTGTCTCGTGAAATGCTTTTTTGCTATCAGTGTGATAACTTTTTCTCTAAAACTTGTTTTTTTTTCTTTCAGATCATTTATTTTCTCGCATGTAATAAAGACACAATTCTAGCTCCATATTACCCAGCTTCAGATTATGTTCTCAACTAAACAACCAAGCTTTAATTCCTCAGCATTCCTCAGTTGTAATGTTTGATCTGTACATCAGCATCGGGGAAATGTTAGAATCTCGTTCGCGTTAGAGAAAGTAACAGTGAAGACGTTGAATTAAAAGTAAACAGCTTTTGTGTCTTAATCCACTTTTCTGCATAGGATATGGCACTGATAATCATTACATATAGGCTACCTACCACTTGCTCCATTTCTGTAAATCAGTTTTTGAGAATGAATGAGTCTCTCTATCTGTTGCTCTAGTCTTCATCAACAGCCGCTTTCACTACAGCTGGTGAGCTGACTAACAGCAGATGGAGATTATATATCGGTACTCTACTGATTTCCTGCAGTTCCCGGATGTGAAACATAAATTCTGTCGAATTTGAACTGAATTTGTGGAAGCGAATTTGTAAAGTGAAACAATTGTCTGTTGAATATTATAAACAGTACAATCACAACACAGGTTTATTTGAATCAAAGCAAAAATAATTAGCTATGAAATAGAAAAGAAAAGACAGTACTGTAAAACATCAAATGCAGTGTTCCTCAACTTGCTTACTTGTACTGTAAGAAACAAAACAGGAGTGATTACTGTACTTCTACATTGTCATCAACTGTGTTGTGGATTTGGCCACAGGTTCTCATCTACATCACAATGGATGTTTTCATTAGCCAAACATCTTGGAAAAAACTTTCGGGCATGGCGAATCCAGGCCTGACACTGCTCTGCTGTGATGTCATTGCAGGTGTCATCCATGGCCTGGAGAAGAGTGACTTGTTCATGAGGGTGCCTATCATGAACCTTCCATCTCCATGCGGAGAAAAATTCCTCAATCGGGTCAAGGAAGGGAGAGTGGGGGTAAATACAGGGTGGTAAATTGTGCATGGGCCTGAAACCATGCTTGCACCACATGAGCATGATGGAACCTGACATTGTCCCACACAATGACATCGGTCACACCTTCAGCTCTACAAACCTGATAGAGCTCATCAAGAAAGGTGACAAAGAGAGCTGCATTATATGGTCCAATATGAGGTCTGCGTTACAACACACCATCTTCTGATACAGCCGCACACATGGTAATGTTGGCCCCACGTTGTCCAGGTACTTGGATGGTTGCCCGCTGGCCAATGAAATTCCGACCTCTCCTCCTTGTCTTGGCCAGATTAAAATCTGCCTTATCCAAATATATGAATTTGTGATGTTCGTCATCAGCATCCAGCTCCATCACCCTCTAAAAGTACATTTTGGAAAGAGATTTAGAGATTACTGTACAATGTAGAATTTTTGGGAATGTTTTTACAACAACCGTCTTGAAACTGAACTTACCTGAACATACTCAGTCCTCATTTGCTTCACTCTGTCTGTATTTCTTTAGAAAGGCACACGGTATAGTTGTTTTATAGATACCTGGTGTCTTTTCAGTACGCATGCAATAGTCGGCAAACTTATGGATCCCACATTGTTGAACATGTCTTCATTTTCTGTAAGGCGAACATCATTTCTGGCCCGAACCAAATCAACCACAGCCTGCTCTTGTAGGTCAGTTAGAATTTTGCCTCTGCCTCCACTATTTAGCCTGGTCACAATTCTACAGGGAACATTAGAGTAAGAAGACACTTGGTCACATCACCTATTCTGTGATACACATTGGTATGTAGTCATTTGACAATTGAGAGTAGCATAATGTTTAGTGCATGCCGGGCCTCTGATAGTGGCATGGTCAAATGCTGATAACTTACCGGTTCTCATTGCGGAAAGTTCTGGTTATTGAGGCCACGGTTGACCTTCTGAGGTTTGATGGTATCATTGTAGCCGCCTCAGTCTTTGTCATACCATGATTTATGACATGGTCTACAACTATTGCCGGAATTTCATTGGACACTCTATGCTGTTGCTGCTGCTGTCTTGGTCCATGGCCTTGTCCTCTACCACGTTCCCCCACACCTCTCAAACGAGGCCCACAACCACCTCTCAGAAGGGGTGCCTGTCCCCTGTCATTCCTTTGACCAACACGTCTTCCTCGCCTTCCTCGCCTTCCTCGCCTTCCTCGTCTTCCTCGTCTTCCACTCAATCATCAGTAACGAGTTGGCAGAATTGGACAAGGGCCTGCATATACAGTGCAGTACTGTCAATACTGTAAATAGTCTGAAAAGGTGGTACAGTATTTGGGACAATAGACACAGTGTCTGATGAAGCATTACAGTATGATCAAATATTAGGCTACATCCATGGATATTGTAGTCTAATTGGTTCATGCTCCAATTGGTGACAATGAATCTCGTTATCTTGAAACTTTCATGATTTACTGTAAACATGGAAGATTGTTTGTCTGTTTCCATACAACTATGCATTAAGAATAATGCAACAGTTACGTTTCATTGTGAGCAGTTGTATCAATTGATAGTTAGATCATTGTAAGGAAATGAATAGACACACATTTGAAATGTAATGTGTGAATTGCCTTTTGAAATAGTAGTACTTTGATGTTAAGTTGTGTCATATTGAACAGGTGATTTTTGTTGAATGAACAAATGATCTAAGTTTTATGTGTATTGTATCCAAGCAATTGAGAAAAGGGTTAGAGTTTTGAAAAATTTGCATTTTGATCATTGGTTGTGAGTTTTGTGTCTAGAGTTGTGAAAAATTACATCAAGGTTCTGAAAATAGTAACAAAGTGATTGTAAAAAAAATGTAAATTCTATCTTTTTGTATCAATAATTTATATATATATATATATGTGTGTGTGTGTGTGTGTGTGTGTGTGTGTGTGTGTGTGTGTGTGTGTGTGTGTGTGTGTGTGTGTGTGTGTGTGTGTGTGTGTGTGTGTGTGTGTGTGTGTATACAGGGTGCGATTTGTGAAAAAAACAGAGGGGGGGGTGTTTTGAAACATTTTTATTCATAAAAATAAATCATGAGAACATGAACTTCATCACTGCATTTGCAGGAATTGTAAAATCTTGGGAATCCCACGCATCCCCCCCGGCAAATCGCACCCTGTATAATGTATATGATGCAACTGGAATCTTGGGCCCAAGCCAGCTTTCAGGTTATCTGGAAAGAGGGATGGTACACAGATACTTAGCCTACACAATAATATTAATATACAGAATTTTGATTTCACAAGAAGTTCCTAGTAAACAATGGGGTGATTTCTCACATATTGTGTGTGTGTGTGTGTGTGTGTGTGTGTGTGTGTGTGTGCGTGCGTGCGAGCGTGCGTGGGTGTGTGTGTGTGTGTGTGTGAGTCTATTACTGTTTCTCAAAACCAAGAATGCAAAGAACGGACTTGTGTTCTTGGGGAGAACGCTCTTGCTAGTTGTTCTTGGAAGAATAAACTCACTAGGTGACGAGCACACAGAACTGTGTGACAGTTTGAGACGATGTGTTCTTGCTGGTATTGCGCAATAACCCCCCCCCCCCCCCGCACAGACGCCGTCTGCAGTAACGTTACCCAAACATAACGAGAATTATTGACGATAACAGCCAGGCTTTATCGCCCAAGCCTACCCTCATCTCAAGAGATTACTACTCTACAGCTGTACACTACAATGTAATGTATTCATAACAATAAAGCAGCGCCTGTCTCCTTTTCATTCTGCTTCTGTTGTTTGTTTGTGTACATCACTAGCCAACGGCGGGAAAAAGTTCACACAAGTTGCCAACCGATGCATCCTCGGTAAAATGGGCGTGTCAAGAACCCTTCCGGCATTTTTAACCCTTCTTGCCAAAATGCAAACTTGTGTATTGGGACAGTCCTTGGGCCACAAAAGATGACGTTTCACAAGAACACAAGTACAGACAAGAACACAGATTGAGAAAGGCCCTATATATATCTTTAACTGGAAGCAACGAGACTTGTGTCAGTAGGGCAGTTGTGGAGACGAACCTCGTATCAAGGAAAGATCGAATCATCGCTTTCTTTATCAGTAACAACTACAACAGTAGTTGAAATAAAAAATTATATACATGTACAATGCAAAATGCTTCACAAAAACATTTGACTTAAGATGGTCATTTTAAATCTTCTGCTTTACTGTGTCAGTAAGAAATATTCATTTCAGATCCACCTAATTCATTTTAACATTCATTTTGCAACCAATGTAATAATCTAGTGAGATTTTTGTACGCTGATAAAAACAGATTACTGCACTTCGTTTGAGGTTAACTGATAAATAAATAAAAACTATTCAAGGCAGTATTATTGAAAACATTGTCACTGTACAGCATTTTTTTTCCATCAGGTGACTATAACTTCAAAAGAGTTTGGAAGTAAATTGCACATATGCATATTAGACCAGGATAAAAACTGAAAACCCTTTTCATTAAGAGGGTTATCAGTGCTTTTTTTAAGCTAAAGAGCTTTGGGCTGTTCTGTTGTTCTGATTTTATATTAAAAGTCCACATTTGACTTTTCAATAGGAGAGGACATCAGGTAAACCCTGGCTTCAACGGGATGTACACTTTGTTTTCTGATCTTTTCATTCTGCTACTTCTATACTGTTTTATGTGCTGGTCTAACATTTTTAAAGTGAATTTCCTTCGTTGTAGGCTTTAAACGATGGAACCTCTGATTGTGGCAAACTCAAAATTCTCCATTGACCTGTTAAGAGCGCTCTGTAAGGTCAAAACAGGCAATGTGTTATCCTCACCCCTGAGCATCTCCTCTACATTGGGTCTGGTCCTGCTGGGTGCGTGTGGCCAAACTGCCAAACAGATGTATAAGGTGAGCTCAAGCCTCCAAACAGCTCTATAAACTCTCATCTCATGTTTATGAATGCTCTAAAAAAAGTCAAAACTTCTTTTAACTTGAGGGCTGCATTTTTAGAACGTCGTTTCCTGTGCGAGAGGCTGTGAAAAGTTGGAAAAGTAGAACAGTGGATCGGAAAAACACTGTGTTTATTTATACAGCCAACAACAGATTATTTAGATTTTTTTATCACGTATAGCTGAGACATTGTGTTTCCACGACCACAAGGATCTAAGCTAATAGGGCAGATTCCTTCACCAGTCAGAAACGGGGTCTGTTACATTGTCACAATGTAAAGAAAACACAAACAACTGATTTTTAGACACTGTTTATGATTTATGGGAAATATAACAAAGGGGTGGGTGTATTTTTACCATTATAGGGTGGTTGTGTAAGACACTGGGGACACATTTATGTTCAAACACCAAAAAAGTGAATTTTGCATAACATTCCTCTTTAATGCATTAATGGCTGATTCCACATTGCGAAATACATGTTAATTTTTACAATGCTTTCTTCAAAACACTTCTAACTTCACAGTCTCAAATTCTCTGAATATTTCAGTCAATGTTACATTTAATATCCTGTTTTGTTTCTCTAAAGACCCTCCACTTTAACAATGAGAGAATTATCTACCACGACCTGTATGAGGAGCTCTACAAAGGAGGGAACAGCAGAAGCCTGAAGCTGGTGAACCGCATGTTTGGAGAAAGGACACTCGATTTTAAAGATGTGAGTTGGTTGAGAAAGCACAGAAAATAGTTAATTTACGTCCTGAAAATGACAGTAAAGTAATGCGTCATTCAATGAGATGCCTGGATCAGAACTCTGATGTTATTTTAATCCCATGCTGCCATGTTCCCTCTCTTTCTACTGATGATGATAGGATTTCCTTGACGTGTGAGGAGTGGTGTTACGGCAGCTTGAGGAATGTTGACTTCAAGACAAATCCTGTGGCTGCGAGAGAACTAATCAACTACTGGGTGAAGGACAAGACCGGGAGTAAATCAATTAAATTTTGCTTATTTGTTTTTTAAAGGGATAGTTCACCCAAAAATGAAAATTCTGTCAGTGTTTACTCACCTTCATGTTGTTCCAACCCCGTAAGACTTTCGTTCATCTTCGGAACACAAATTAAGATCTTTTTGATTAAATCTGAGAGCTGGATCACTCCTCCATAGGCTTCTATGGGATTGAAACTAGCCGGCCCAAAAGTTATGAAAGACATCGTTAAAATAGTTCAAGTGACTACAGTGGCTCAACCTTAAAGGTGCAATGTGTAATATTTCTGTGGATCTATTGACAGAAATGCAATATAAGATCCATAACTATGTGTTCAGTGGTGTATAAAGACCTTACTCAATGAACCGTTATGTTTTTATTACCTTAGAATGTCGATCTTGGAAGCATTTTAAGTCGATCGCGAAGAGTTTTCAAAACCAGAGAAAAAAAACAATATTTTTATTCATTATTATTTATTAATTTAAAATGCACCATGTGTGAGCCTATTGTTTGTAGTAAATGGTGTCACGTCATTTTTGCCGCGCGCACCTTTGCGCTCATGCGGACGCGTCGTCGATTATAAACAAGGCTTTACGCTTTAACCAGCTCAGCCACAGCCCTACAGCATAACAGCTCATATTAGCCAACTAAACTTTTACTACCCTGTTACTAAATATGTAGTTGGATTTCATGTGGTTCTTCTCCCTCGCAGTATTATGGGTTCGCTATGTGGGGAGAAATGTGCTGGTTACGTTCGTGAGACAATCAGCTGATTACTATTATTATATTATATATTAAGACCCTTGATCCTCACCTGACTATGGCTTTGTAAACTTTATCCATGATGTGGTTTATAATGGACTGTGGTACAGAAACAGTGACAATGTTACACACTCTTGCAGCTTACTCTGGCTATTCTCTGCTGTCTCAGACGATATGTTTGTCCCGTTTTAGCCACCGTAGCTTCTTCGAAAGGGAGGGGTGAGCAGTGGACTGAGCCATTAGTGCAACCGAACCGCTAGATGCCGCTAAAATCTACACACTGTACCTTTAAGTTTATCAAGCGACGAGAATACTTTTTGTGCACAAAAAAAAACAAAGTGTAGTGTTTCTGTGTTGTGATTTTTTTATCTTTCTATTTTAGATGAAATGGAGCATTTTTTGGATAAAGGAGATGTGCGTAAGGACACAAGTCTTGTTCTAATCAGCGCAGTGCACTTCATGGATAAGTGGGACAAGCCATTCACACCTGTCACCAACAAGGTAACTTTTTGTGAAGACAATTCAGCTTTGTCTGTAAAAATGGTAAAATGCTCAAACTGGATGATCCACATTTAAACCGCTGTGCAACCAGTGGCGAATCACTGTAAAGCATGATCTCTTGTGTCTTATTCATTAAGTGCCAGTGTTTTTATCAGCTCATCTGGCCTCTCTCGGTATAACCCTTAAATAAATGTGCTTTTTCAAATGTGCTATTACTTCTTTTAAACTAAAATATTTTCATATACAGTACTGACAGAAAATGTTGTTATTTGGCCTATTCTTGTACTTTTGATCAAGTTCTGTACTTAAAAATATAATTAAGTATTAGTAAACTTGGCATATAGCTGTTTACACTTTTGATTGGGTATCCTATTAAATCAGTTTTTCACATAGTTGTACATAGTGACTTATAAACACATTGTTTAAAAATATTAATTTGTAATTGTAATAACTCTAAGTATGTGAATTTTTGTGTAGGTTAGTAGGCTACACTGGTAGTGTAGCTACATAGGAATTCAACTCTAACCTGGTTAGATCAGGTTTAGTCGGCTCACAATGCTCAATATTAACGTTCCTTGTCAACTCAGGGTTTGGTCCAAAGCGTCAGTTCACTTCTCAACTGAAGATGATGTAGTTCAATTCATGATATTTTTCGTGCGTGCGTATGTGATGTGAGACACAATACAATCGCCTATGTTCACACCACAATAACGATAAAGTGGAAGTTGTGGAACAATATCATTGCCATCACTTTTAGATCGTTTTTCTTTTCCTGCCAATGAACGATTGACAGACGATCATTATTGCTGCTTTAAAGAGCTCGTATTCGTCAACGACAACATTATCGTCTGTTGGTGTAGTAGGCTACTACATAGATTATTTGTATAATCTACTAGGCCTACAATATTGATTTGTAGAATTCTAGTAGCCTATGTGAATTTTTATGTAGGTTCGTCCACTGGTAGTGTATAGGCTACATACAGGCCCGTCGCCAAGGGGGGGCATTAGCAATTATTATTGCTTTTAGAGGGAAAAGCTGTCTATAAATGCTGGTCTAGGATCAGTTTTCTCCGTAATAGAAGAATATTGGCGAAACTGGGTGTTTTGAGCGGTGATTGTATCAGTTCTACGCGCACACATATCTTCTCGTTATAATAAGCAGTTAGGCTATGTAAATAAGACATTATTGTGCCTCAGCTTTACTGATAGCCTAACGGAACTTTTTGAGATCGCGATGAATTTGTATAACCGTTTTTTAATGATAGTAAAATGAGTGCTCTTTGCGAGTTTTCTGCCATGCCAAATCCTCCAATGCCTTGTAAACGTTTTAAAGGGGAAGCGCATAATATCCTCATGGTGTTGGTTCACCCTCCGCCTATGATCAGAAACTTCATCTTTTGTGTTTTGGTGTTGTTTTAAAATAGAATGTGGTCTATTTCAGTTATATTAGGCTACATACGGGATGTTATTGTTTTGGTAACTGTCTGTTTTGTAGATCATAAAAAAGTGTGCCCCCCCATGAAAATGAAATGCCCCCCCATTCTATATGTTCTGGCGACGGCCGACGCTATCGACGGCCCTGGCTAAATAGGAATTTACTTCAAATCTACTTAACTCTTTCCCCGCCATTGACGGAAATTTAAACGGCATATAAATCAAAACTTCCTATGCTAACTTTACCGAATAAAATGTCGATCCAGTACAGGACTGTGAAGCTTTTGGGTGTTGATGGACTCGATCTACTGCATCTGTGTTTTGATCATCGTTCTGAATCCGATCCGGACGTAGCCTAGTCTTTGACAAAAA
Organism: Meda fulgida; assembly: GCA_030578275.1. Taxonomy (NCBI): domain Eukaryota; kingdom Metazoa; phylum Chordata; class Actinopteri; order Cypriniformes; family Leuciscidae; genus Meda; species Meda fulgida. Next base: position 4,031,836 of record CM060635.1, read on the forward strand.
CACGATTTTCTTAGCTTGCTTTGCTTCTTTTTTTTTATTAAACTTTCCAATACCTATTCAAGTGTTGGTAAAAAAAAAAAAAAAAATTTTTTTTTTTTTTTTTTTTTTAAAGCAGAGGGTCTGTTTTTTATCTTTTGATATATAGCGTGTTCACATAGCCTATTCATAAAACAAAATATTGTGGGGGCCATGAAAGTTTTGTGAAAATGATTAAAAAAAATGCTGGCGCTGGCTGGCAACATTAAAAAAAACGAGTTAAAGTAGTTAAAGGTATAGTTCAAGACGAAGGCAAACAGTGCACACGTTTAGGCTGTCTTTATCTCCTGCTTGAACTTAATTATTAGAGTGCAGAACATTTTTGCATTTTTATATTTCAAGTATAAAAAAATTTTACCTAAAAAAAAGAACATAGTAGCAAACTTAAAGTGCAAAAATAACATAAATAGCAAACTATAATGATGTTAAGTTCATTAACAGAAAACATACACAGGCTACTTGCAGTATAAAACTACTAAACTAGTTCACAGAGAGTACAAATTGTGCTTTCATAAACTAAAATGTGCTACAAGTATTTGAATAGTAGTATAGTTTTTAGTATAGTATAATTTACTTGTATAGTTGCAGTACAAACAAAAAACCTAGATGTAAACTAGATGTGTTCTCAAAGTTACTACTGTTAAACAAAGTGTACTTAAATGTATACTTTTATCCATTAAAAAGTGAGCCAATTTAGTCCCAAGTAACATTGAAATAGTACAATTACAAGTTTACTACTATTACATTGATATTAGTATACTTATATAGGTATACTTAAAAATCTACTTGAACTTTACTTAAGTATACTTAATAAAAAATGAACTTGAATTACACTTGTTTTTTGTAAGGGAAGTGAGACTTCAACAGCTAACACATCAGCATCACTAATGTCCAATCTGTCTGTGTTTTAAATATCAGGACAAAGGAGTAAATTGGCCAGTGATGAGCCGGATGGATAAATTTCCTCTGGGTAACATCCCACACAGACAACAATCACTTATGTGAATAATGATCTGAGCATGATCATTATACTCCCAAACAAGAGCGATGGGCTACAGCAGGTAAAACAGGCAGTCACATGATCAGCAACCCTCCCTCACTGCTTTTACTTCACTTGGAACTGTATAATTAAGATAAAGTCTACATGAACATTTGGATTGTTGTGTAGGTTTGGTATTACATGAAATGGGAAACAATTAAAAGTCTCTCCGTCTTGTCTCTTCTTTTTATCCCCTTCCTCTGGTAGACTTGATCACTTATGAGAAGCTTCAGGAGTGGACTCAGCCTGACAATATGATTTACACAGATGTGGCTGCTAAAATTCCCCTCTTTAAGATGCAGGAGAATTATAACTTGGAGGAGGTCCTGAAGACTCTGGGCATAACTGATCTGTTTGATGATAAGTGTCAAAAACAACCCATAAAATGCAGTATTCTACTTACAACAAAATTGTTGAAGCCTCTACTTATTGCAACAAATAATGCAATCAATTTTCGGCAGACCATCACTTTTCGGCACGACACCTGTCTGTCCTGCATATGAGGCTTCTTCAAGTCCGGACGAGGTAACCATGTCTAGCATTGCTTAGCCATGTCTGCCACCTAGTGGGAACCTAAATCGATTTAGGCTGACTCTGTTAGCATCTATAATGTCTGAATTAAGTGGATATACAGGCCGTTGAATCATTTCCTCTGAACCGCTGGGGAGGAAGTGTTGAACGCTCCTCTTTCATCACTCCCACGCGCTGCCTCTGTGGATTAATACACTTCCGTTTAGAGTTACAATGAGCTAAAGTAAAACTTGATGTAATGTGAAATCATTTGACGTTTATTCCTTTGGAGAACACAGTGGGAATGGGGAGAAACAATGCTGGATTCGATTAAGGGAAATGACTGGAAATCCTTAACAATACTTCCTGAATTATTCATTAGGCTATATATAAGACAAAATGATAGATCGATAGATAGATATTTTGCAAGATTTTTCACTGTTTAATAAAATTGATTTGAATGCTAGTGTATTGCAGATTAAACAAAAATATGAAGCAACACAACTGTTTTCAACACTGATAATAAGAAATGTTTCTTGAGCATTAAATCATATTAGAGTGATTTCTGAAGGATCATGTGACACTGAAGACTGGAGTAATGATGCTGAAAATCAGCTTTGATCACAGGAAGGAATACATTACATTTTACAATAAATTCGAATAGAAAACTTGTTAATTGTAATAATATTTCACAATTTTACTTAGACTTAATTCAAAAACATTAAATCGTAATTATTACAAAGTTTTGACTGGTAGGCTGTATATCGTTCAAAGTTTTGGGGTCAGTAAGAATTTTTTATGTTTTTTTAGGTTGTATTTGTTTACCTTGTGATTACCTGTGGATGTATTTATGTGAAAGTGGGATGTTTTGATGCTGTGCTTATGGTATTCTGAGATAAAATAGACAACGGGTCAGCAGAATGATACTATAGCATGGGATGTAATGTTTATCTGTTGCTTTTTGCTTTAGCAAAGTGTTAAGTTAATAATTAAGATAATTTCAATTTGTGAGTCTTTGACATCATTCTATCATCTGAGGAGAAACACGGCTCACAATCATTTTTTCACACTAAGATATATTCCTGGCTTAAATGATGAACTGATATTGATGGTTTAACAGTTTGTGAATCAATGTGAACTAATGAGGTCTATGATACCTAGAGAGCTATCTGTTACCATTCCCATTAATCTTAAAGGGACTTACTTGGTTATCGCATACAGCTCTGGGAGTATGTCATCAGACATTTGAGCCAAATGAGCCATTACTCATTTAACACATACGTTTAATTGAGCCAATCACCTAAACTGTAAATGTCATGTGACTAATCATTCTGAAGATCCAGGAAAATGACATCATGACAACACTAACTGGCTGATGTCAAAGTGACATTTTATCTCTATAGCAGACACTGGTTCATGTACAATGAAATATTAGCTATTATATGTTGTTTAAAATATTTAGAAGTTTTTTCACCAGATTAGCTGTCTGCTATAGCCTGGGAAAACCCAGACAACTTCCGACAAATTTAGATTTGCTCTGCGAGTAAGTCTGGCAAAGAGCTCATTCAAGCCCATTTCTAATCCGTCGAAATCGAGGCACCAATCAGAAACGTTGCGGCGGGCTTTACACGATGACGACAGCGCAGTGACGGTAAAGCAGATTTTGTACATTACAAAGATGGCTGCCGCCGTGCCGCAATCACGATTGTGAAGGGAGTACTCTGAAATTCTTCATCGGAGATGACCAAATCCCAACAGTGTCTGAACAGCCAGTAAAAAGCCTTGGAAGGTGGTATGATGCAAACCTGAAGGACAAAGACCAGGTGCAACAGCTGCGCAAAGACATCAGTAGTAGCCTACAGTCCATCGACAACACCCAGCTACCTGGAAATTTAAAGGCCTGGTGTCTGCAGTTTGGTCTCCTACCCCGGCTGTTGTGGCCCCTAGTACTGTATGAGGTGCCAATCTCAATAGTTGTGAAGAAGGAAAGAGGAGTCACAGGCTACTTAAAGAAGTGGCTCGGAGTTCCACGATGCCTTATCTCCATAGGCCTCTATGGAGATTGTGTCCTCAAGTTGCCCCTCACCAGTCTAACAGAGGAATTCAAGTGTGCAAAAACCAGGCTCCAGATGACACTGAATGAATCTCGAGACCCAGTGGTGAGTAACAATGCACCGACCTTGGCAACTGGGCGTAAATGGAGGCCAGGAAAAGCAGTCCAGGAGGCAACAGCAGCCCTCAGACATGCTGATATTGTGGGTCATGTTCAGCAAGGGAGAGGAGGCCTTGGGTTAACTAGCCGTGCTGTTTGGAGTAAGGCCACTGCAACAGAGCGGCGGCAGATGGTTGTGCAGGAGGTACGCCATCAGGAGGAGGCTGCAAGGTGGCCCAAGGCAGTCTCTCTTGCCAAACAGGGACAGTAGACTTGATGGGACAGTGTGGAGAAGAGGAAGATTAGCTGGAAGGATCTGTGGGCCATGGAAGCGAGGCGGTTGAGCTTTTCCATCAGAGCAACGTATGACGTCCTTCCAACACCAGTTAATCTTCACCAATGGTATGGTGAAGATCCGGACTGTGCCCTCTGTTCCATGCCAGCCAACCTCAGGCATATTCTCACAGGGTGTAAAACAAGCCTCACCCAAGGACGCTACACCTGGCGTCACAACCAAGTCCTTAAAAACCTTGCGTCCGCCCTGGAGGACAAGCGAGCCGCCACCAACTTGCTACCACCCCCAGCAGCATCACACCCCTTACGGGCGACTTTTGTCAGTGAAGGGGCAAAACCACCGAAGAGCAGCTCTACACCATCAGAGCGAGACCAGCTGCGCTTGGCCCGCGACTGGAAAATGCTAGCTGACATTGGGCGGCATCTTGTGTTTCCTCCGGAGATCGTAATCACCACCCTAAGACCTGACATGGTGCTCTGGTCCAGTTCACTCAAGAAGGTCTTCATTATTGAGCTCACAGTACCCTGGGAGGACCTACCAGACCTACCTACCGTCAACCTACAGACTCCCGAACTTTTCTGCCCTTTTCCCTTATATACCCAGATAATTCAATTGTTACCAAATGGTGATGTCTGTCATTATAATTAGATTTTGGTTGTCAATTCAGGGGCTCACACAGTGAGGTCTGCCTGATTTTACATACAGGAGGTAGCTTGAATGAGGCTATTATGGGACACATCACTTTTCTCACATTTCATAACTTCTTTTAGCTTTCCATCATAGTTGGGAGAATGAGACCATCCTACCAGGCGCACTGTGACACTTTAAAAGTCACCAAACATGAGTAGTTACATTTTTGTACACACATAACATTGCATAAGGTTTCAGTGTATTTCAGGTGAGGAGGAATAGGGGATGTGGGGGAGATAGTGTGGGTGAAGTGTGAACTGCACTGTGTGCTGCATCTCCAAAGTTCCTGTTACATATACAGGAGGGAGTTACATATTCAAGAGATAGTTCAAGTGTTAATTCCCAGGAGAGCCTTATGTCACATTGAGGGGTCGATTAGACATACTGGCACCAGCCTTACACTGCTGCCGTGGAACATCAATCGTTCGAATCAGCTATCGCGTCTGTTTTAAGCGATTTAAACGTTTCCTTTTTGTTAAAACCCGAGCAAAGAACAACACTCGGAGATGTTTTTCCGTCGCTCTGCATACATCATCTCCTTCATCGCTCTGATTGGTTTTAGGTCTATCCAATTGCGCCCAGAGGCATTTGAGCGACGTCCGTTGGTGACGCCCTTCGGAAATGATTGTCTAAGCTTTGCCAGACCATAACTCAGAATGGTCTGGTTTTAACCAGGCTATGTCTGCTAACCAAACAAAATTTGAACTTGTGGTGTGAACAACACATGCAGTAAAATCACTTAATTTAAAGGTAAAGTGTGCAGAGATACAGGTTTAATGTGTAGAAATAACTGTGTAAGCAAACAGTAAACATGAATCTCAGAAAACTGTAAGGAACAAGACTAGGTTATAGATGCAGGAGAATAACAGAAAAATAAACAGATGAGAATGACAAAGAATGACTCAAACTAAGGGCTATAAATACATAAAGTAACTAAAGGGATAAACAAAGAACAGGAGAATCAAATCAAACAACGAGTCGCAAACCAATGAAACCGAAAGGGAACACAGGAAACAAAGTTACAAACTAAAAGTCCATGAAAACAAAACAGAAACCAAACTGAACTGAACGTTGAAATTATATTTTACTGCAAATAAAAAAAGAAAGTTGGATAAAGACAATAAAGCCTATTCGGCTACAATAAATTAATAAATAAAAATATATATTATTTAAAGGGGCTATTTGTAGTTTTTAGCGGCCTCTAGCGGTGATGTTTCAGATTGCAACCAATTTTTACAAGAGCACTCGTGCTCGAACTCATAGGCAATACCGTCTATTACGCAAATATCTTGGCGAATACTCGACGGATTCGGCGAGCACTGAGCTCATTGGAATCGTCTAGTCGAGCTGAAAATAACCATATAATTCATCATTTTTGGTGGTGTTTTCGCAGAGACATTAGCCGAAAACCATCGGGCGCGCTGCAAAATTGCGGACGCCGGTGACGTCACGATCTCAGAAAAAAATCTCTCGTATCTCTGGAATGCGAAGTCCCAGAGAGCTCAAATTCAGGGGAGGAGGAGTCTTGGGAATATTCATCAAAGATTGACCGATGGATTTTGCGCGGTAAATCTGACCCGGAGCCTTCACATAAAAATAGGAATACTGGCCTTCAGAGGTAATAGCAAAACTCCACAAGTGGATCATTGTAATGTGTGATTACAACCCCTTCACACACAGGCAATAAAAAAAGGATTCGTTTTAGTTGAAAAGTTACATATAGCACCTTTAAATAGCATCTGTTTTAGTTAGTTTAATTTTGTGCATTTATTTATTTGACAACTACAAAAATTATCATTACTGTATTACGGCACCTATTTGTCAGTATATAACTGCTCACACATAATGGTAAGTAGATCAAACCGACTGATATAAATTTTGAAACGCATCCTTTTAAATAAATCTCTAGCTGGACAGACGGGGCTTAAATATAGAAAATCATGACACAGAGATAAGTTTCTCTCACACCACAGCATCCATGTTTACACTGAATCAGTAATCCGCTGTTTACAAAGGTGCGTAAATCACACTGTCAACGTGAAGGTGGAGGATTTGGACTTCAAAAGGAAACGCAGGCCTGTGGGTCAGGATGGAACCGTGTTATGATGCGTTTCCTGTTAGATAAAGCTCTATGTGGGCCACACTAATGAGGTGCCTGGAAAAATGTCCTGTATGGCTCAATCATGTGAACATGGAGAGATGAAAAGATTAAACCTCTCGTTCTCAGTAAAACAGACTCATGGATGTTTATGAATCCAAACACATCTTGTGTTCATCACGATACTTTGTCGTAAACACTCACAGGGTGACTACAACAGCTTCTGCTCTCGTCATAAGATCATTTAAGTCTGTGGTTTTGCCATCTTGAATTGTGTTGTGTTTGATTGGCTCTGACTATGGAGCACATTTGTCACACTCGTTTTCAAATCTCGGGCCAAAGACGTTCATCACTAAACGAAAACAAGCAGGACGTAGAATATAAGTTTGCAGTTAACGTTTCCTGCTGGTTAAATCCTCTGCTCACTGGGTCTGCTATTTATTCCACAAGAGCTGTTTTTCAAGCCCAGAATCTCTTAGGCAAATTGTAATTCCTTTGCATTAATATTGTGGCAATGCTGGGGAAAAACAGCTTACACACAGGTGGTTAGTTAGTCTTCCAACTTGGTTAACTGGTCTGGGTGGATTCAGAAGCGTCTCGTCTGATGGTCAGGCTGGGAGACCAGCTTTAACACCAGCACATTACCTAATAAGCTGAGTATTTCAGCAAAGATATGATGTCACATTGTGTAAATTGATTTTATAGTGTCTATACAGTATGTGTACAATGTTGTGTTGATTGGGTTGTTAGGCTGCACAATAAAAAGGCTAGCTTAGCATGCTAACCACAAAACTGAAAACACAAAACTAAGAAATCAGCCATCAGTGTGTTTATCGTATCTCGGTGTAATCTTGCATGATGGATTCACACTTTAACATTTGCAAAATAAGAAATGTATTCTATGTTCATGTTGGTGAAATTGCTGAAATTATGATACAACAACCATCTTTTACACAGAGCAGCTAAATTAATAATTTCTATGGCGTCACTTATAATTGTTAAGAAAAAACATAAAGTACACCAGGTAAAATTGTCTAAAACATAAATAGCCATTTAGTCCTGCATTAGTCTGGTAGAAGTCAAAACTTTTAAAAAGATTTCCAACTTACCAGTTAAAGAAGTTTCAACTTACAAGATCAAAAAAAAGACATGACCACATTTAATACTAGGAAATTTGTAATTGTGGTAATTTACAACATGGTGCACATTTTACACAGTGGACTATTATAATGGTGACAATGAATTTAAGAATCACAGTGTTCCCATTTAAAAAGTTTACCATTTCAATTATGCTCAAAATTAAAACAACAAAACTGGAAAAATCTAAAAACAAAAGCATCCCTTATTCACTCATAATTAATTACTTTAATCACTTATTTTTCATTAAGTTGTCAGTAAGGAAATATCATTTAAAGAAACAAAGTTCTGTCTAAACTGTTTTTAAAATCATTAACTGTTGCACTAAATTAAATCCGTAAAATGCATACAAAAAAAAAACACATTTACAGAACTGTCTGAAACAATTTACACATAAACTTTGCTTGTAGTAGAGTGTGGTTGCGATGTAAGGAATACACTGGTTAGTTGTAGATGGACAGGAGGATGACGAGTGCTGTGGTCAAGCTTAGAGCCAGAAGTGGATGTTGGCTGATGGAGGACGTCCCATCAGGCACCCAGATGTCTTGAGCCCCACACTGGGAGCAATCCGGCCCACACAGCGAACACACAGACATGTGCTGTCTAATCTCAGATGTGTAGGACCGCACTGTCCTCCGTTCTGCAGAGGATAAGAGAAGGAAACAAGGAACTTGAAACACACTGGAACAGAACATCATTTGAAGGACCATGAATTAGATTGTTTAGAGCAATTATTTAAAGAGTCTCACGCGGCTCATAGTAGTCGTAGATCATCATCACAGCATCTTGGACATTGGCCACCTTAAAGTCCATTATGGTGGATATTTCAATACACTTTTCCAATATGGTCACCTGTGATGAGAGGAAAGATTATCAAATTGGAGATACAGCCACGAACCATCTGATGCATAATGCACACACAAAAAATAAACCATCATAGGAACAAAAACACACTGCAAAACTTGTTTTCTTGCTTAGAATTTGTCTTGTTTTTCAGTACAAATATCTAAACATTCTTAAATTAAGATACATTTATTTGAGATGCAAAATGACAGGATATATTAAGTCTTGTTTTCTGAAAAATGCATCAAAATTGAGTTTTTGCTTAAAACAAGAAAAATAATCTGCCAATGGGGTCAGGAAAATAAACTTAATTCATTTAGGGGGAAAATACGATTATAAGTTATTTTTGCAGTGCAGACTTAGCACCCTTATGAAACATTGTATGAATATAAAGGCTGGCCCACACTACAAGATCTTTGGGCCCAATTCTCCCCTTCCAATTAAAGTCCCAATAATCTTGATGGTTCTACATATTTGATCAGATTTGCCTGTGGTGTGAGGTGTGTTCAGAGTGATTGAATCTGCTCGGAAGGGCCGCACCGATCTCAAATCGTAAATATTCAACATGTTAAATATAAAATTAAAATGGTAATTTAATATTTATTTAGTATCAGAAATCCTGTTGTGATGGGAGAACCCCAGGAAAAATGTGCAGAAAGCGAGTTGACAGAAGACTCCTCTCCAGCTTGTGCTGTAAAATGTAAAGTCCATGTTCACACCGTCTCCACGACTTCATCCAAAACTTTTCATTCCCCCTCCCCCGCAAATTTTCTATAAAAATCAGTCCAAAACACTATTATCGCCATTTCTTCTTGTCCGTCGTCCGCCATGTTTGTTTACTCTAAAGTCACGTTTGATATTGTGAGATTTCCCGGTGAATGTAATCTGTTAGTGTGTGGTGTGCTGTTTTGGTCACATCGTGGCACTCCAACAGTATAGGACCTGTAGGAATTTTTACTGAGAAAACAATGATTTTTTTTTTATTCATGTTTGGGATTTCTCACATTTAGAAAACCTGATACACTTTTTACAGTCTTTTAATGTGGGCCAGCCTTAAGTAATTAGGTTACTAAGAGCAACTCACCGTGTCTAAGTAAAGTATAACTCGTCCTGAAGGCGTCTCTACTCTTCTGACTATGTCATCTGTCTGGACACCATCTTGGGCCAAACTGAAGCCCGTGAGTAAACCCACGTCCAGTATGGCCATACCCGTCTGATTCAGGCCCTGGCCTTCCCTCAGACTTAAAGAAATGGACAAAATTATGCTTTCAGACAGATTTCTACTCAAATTTGATTGATTGATTCCATAAATCCTTTTGAATTTTATGATTTGCATTAGATATAGAATATATAATACAATATTGCTAGTTGCCTAATAAACCTGGCATTGTATATTATGATTATTGACGGCTCTTTTTGATGAATTGCTTTTGTTCCTCTTTTCGCTTTGGATAAGAGCATCTGCTAAATGAATAAATGTAAATTTTGATGATGTAGAACATACATCTTATTATTTAAGTATGCTGCTTTGATGTCGACACTGATGTTTCTATAACGAGACTACTGTTTATTAATATTATACTTGTATTATCTTATTGGTAAATGTGCTACTCATTTGTATTTAAATTGATACAAATTTATTTAATAACATTAGGTAAAAATGGTATATTTATTAAAATGTTTATTATTGTGTGGTGTCCCTGTTTAAATAAATAAACGTTTTATATAAATAAATGTCATGTGTTTTGATATTTTGTTATGTAATGCAAATACACTTTAATTGAAGCTCAAATGCAAATACTTGTCGGGTTGGGCAATTAATTGAAATTTATTTTCATGATTTACGATTTTGGAATTCTGAAAACAATCGAGATTAAACAATAATTGTTTATCTAATTTATTTTTTATATTATTTAAATGTACACAAACACATGTGTATGTGTATATATACTGTATATATATATATACTATAAATATATATATATATATATTAAATTCTCTTTTGTTACACATTTTATAAAAATTTTCAGCTGAGTTAAAGTGCAAAGGAACGCACTGTTAAAAAGACTAATTTTTCAATAAACGTGTGATGTTTCCAAAGTCAGTGAGTAATCTTGTCAAATAATCATGATCTCAATATTGACCAAAATAATCGTGATTATGATTTTTCCATAATCGAGCAGCCCTATTGTTTTATTGACTTTTTAATCAATTTTTTTTGATGCTGATGAAATCATTTTGGCAAAAAGTGAGCCGTGCGTGTGTTCAGTCCAACCACTCACCTGAAACATATGTGAAGGTTTACAAAAAACTCCTCATTGTCCATTACATCTATATCCAAATAAAAGGCCTCATCTGAGTGTATATCACGGCGTCTGAGAGACCTTCTCAGGTTCATCACGTTGTAGAACACAGTAAGCTGAAGCAGTAAGAGAAAATGAATGATCAAAGAGTTGTTTTCCAATTTTATCGCTTTGTAAAGTAACAGCACATTTCTCCTCAACAAGTCGGATGATTTGAGGAATCATTCACGTCTGAAGCACAAATGAACAAACATCAGGTCAATTCTGCTTTTGTGAATCTTCTGAGTTCTAGACAGTGTTTTACTGTTTCACTGCTTCTTAAAGCAGCTCAAGATGTTGTTGGTGTCTCAGCGTCTGGACCTCTTTACGCGGTCCACGGCGAGCAATCAAAGGTTAGTGTGCTAACAGAAGTTTCCGTATAATCTCCTGCCGTATATATACAGTAATTGAGGCCTGTTTCGCACACACTGCATCTGCAGTGCATGACGTCTGTTTTGATCACAATGCACTGGCAGATGTTAACTACGAGTTTAGACATACCTGAAACAGAGCAATGCCTTTACCCTCTGCCACCACTTCAACATCAATCCCCTCACTTGCATCAATCTGTAGAGGTAAACCAAACATTAGCATGCTTCGCTTAGCAGATCCTGACAAATTTCTAAGATCGCAAACAGTTAGCTAGTTATTTGCAATGATAACTTTGAAATACTAGTTATACACTACTGTTGGGGTCGGTAATATTTTTTCATGTTTTTTTTAAAAAGAAGTCTCTTTTACGCACCATGTATTTGATCAGAAATACAGCAAAAACAGTCATATTGTGAAATATTATAACAATTTAAAATAATTGTGTTCTATTTTAAAATGTAATTTATTCCTGTGATCAAAGCTGAATTTCCCATATCTATCTTTTGTGCATGGAACAGCATCATTACTCCAGTCTTCAGTGACACATGATCCTTCAGAAATCATTCTAATATGATGATTTGCTCGAAACATTTCTGATACTTAATCTTGTCAAACCATGATAACTTTTTTCAAGATGAAAAAATGAAAAGAAAAGTGAGTTTGATGAAAAGAAAGTTCAAAAGAACAACATTTATTTGAAACAAATGTTTTGCATCATTAAATGTCTGTACCGTCCCTTTTGACCAATGAAATGAATCCTTGCTGAATAAAAGTATTTATTTCTTTAAATAAAATCTTTTGAATGTCAGCACAGATCTAGATCTGTGTTTTATACATACGGGAAGGTCTTGGCTCTGTTGCAGCAGGTAATTGGATCTGTTTATGTTGAACATGGCAGCTCCGTTCACTGTGATGGTGAGATCCACAAACTCTGCATTGTTGATGGTGGCGTAGACTGACAGCGCGTGCAACGCCATCACCGTATCCTGACAATAAAGAAAAACACAGAGCACAGATATTACAATAAAGCTTCAGAACTGATCAAAACAAAAAAAACGCCATTCAACAAAGGCAAAATGGCATAAGCATATATTAAAACAGTAAATAGATTCTGTTTTGATTTCATGTGTAAATGGCAGATGTGTTCATCTCTTAGGCCCTGTTTACAACTGGTATTAAGATGCTTTTTGGTCGATCGGCTCACAAGTAGACGAGGGATACTGTTGTGGCAAACTTCAGAGTTTTTCTGGTCAGGTTCTCAATCTCGAATTCAGGTCTCAAGAAATCGTGCAGAATCGAGGTTTCAGGTCTCAGAAGAATTAACTTTATTGAGCAGTTCAATAAAGTGAGATGGTAGCTAAGCATCTGACTCCACAAGGGCCAGCGCTCAGGTCTTATACCTTTTATATCAGGTGTCCAATTAACGCTCATACACTTATCTTTTTCTACTTACTCCTCCTTGGTCTGTCGCCAAACTAACTTAAAACGATCAAACGATTAAACTAACTGTCATTTTCCCCTTTGTCTTGATCAAACTAACTTCAAACGATTAAACTAACTGTCACCATCAAAGCCAATACATCTCAAACTATCTGTCACACTCCCCTTTTTCTTATCAAACTAACTTCAAACGATTAAACTAACCGTCACCATCATTTTGACAGAAAGTTGAACCGCAAGGGGCGGGACTAGATCAAAGGTCATCATCCATCATTTTGACAGAAAGTGCAACCGCATCAATGCCTTTTTCTTATTGGTGGCAAGACCTCAGCGCATGCGCCTTTTAAACATCTACCCATGTATTCAGGCCTAGTTTTCTCTAGCATAGACATCACAGATTCAGACCTGGTTTTCTCTAGCATTACAGCATTTTATATTCAGACCCATGTATGAGACATGTATGAGACAAATGAAATTCCCCAACAATACACATTCCAGTTAAGTTTTTTAATCCGTCTCTTCTGTCCACTTTCCTCCACTTCTGTCCTGATTTCTTCGAGGGGAGGGTCTATGGACGAGTAAATGTATGGACTTTTTCAGATCTTTCAATTTAATGGATGAAATAAGCTCACGCAATTTACATATGAACACGACCAGAGAAAACAGAAAAACACATGGAGAGCAGAAGCTTTCATTTCTGCTCTCACAGCCGCAAGACCAGCGAATGCTGTGACTGTGTGTTAGACATCAGGAATGGAGAGAGAACATTGTGTTTGGTACATTTTTTATCTTCCAACCAAACATGGGTCTTCAGTCGACAAAGTTTAAATCCCATCTGTCTAGAGCGCTTTTCATAATGTTTAGGCATTAGATCAGTAGACGGGTCTTTTGTGGCTGTTTGAACACATTTGACCTCATGAGCGTTTACATTGCGAAAGCAATTTGGTCAGATGTTTTCAACTAACTCTGGAAGTGCTTGAAAGTGGACAAGCTCAAAACGTGTCGTCCACTTGTGATCCAGTCCAGAAAAACGCTTCTTAATACCACGTGTAAACATGGCCCTCAGGTGCATCTGTGTCACAGAAACCTAGCTTTCAATCTCCTACCACCTGGTAAATAACACCGCACATGTGCAGAGCAGAGCACAAAAACAGCCACACATCCTTTAATCTTTACATGCTCAAACAATACCACCAGGACTCTCTTGGCAAGTGCAGTCAGATGTTCTCCTGTTGGATTCAAGTTGTTGTGTCAAAGCAAGGGGCTTCAGCATGATTGCAGCGCTTTATCAAAGCTCACACCCCGGAAACTGCTAGTCCTCATTGAGGTTAGTGTTCCTGACAGAACGCAGGCCACTCGCAGACAGACATCCGGGTTAATATCATGAGGCTCTTTTTTAAATTAAAAGTACATTTTCCTATCTCACCTCAATGGCCTCTCACACATCTTGATTTCTAATTGAAACATTTGCCTGCAACAAATTCATCTCCCTGAATCAATGAGTCTGTTAGATCAAAGATGTGTGTATTAAACACTGGGACACTAATTAATACCTCATAGATGTTAAAACCTGTTTACTTTCTTAAAGGAATATTTCCAGGTTCATTTGTGGCGTGATTTCCACTTGTCCCTCCTTTTCTTTTAAAAAAGCAAAAACCTGAGGCTCTTACAATGGTGAATAAGTGAATCCACAAACATTCAAATACTCACTGTAGTACAGCAATAGATGTAAACAATGTGTCAATATGACTTTAGCATAAAAAATGCTTATGAATCTCTTCTGTTTAAAGTTCAAATAAGAGTTTTCAGAGAAAAACTAATGTAAGTGCTTTTATAAAATTATAAACACCACATTTCAGCTTTTAAATCTTTTATATTTTAAAAATTGGCCACTTTCACTTCCATTGTCGGACAGTGTTTCTAAAATGTCGACACTCATTTCAGAAGCCTAAAAGTCTAAAATTGCGGTCTACGTTCGTTCATTCTGTCCCATGTATAACAGTTCCTATTGTCTTTCATGAGTTTAATGTCTGTTTGACACACCTGAGTGGAACTGTATCCCCCGAGATGGTTTCTTTGCTGACTGAGCCACTTCATCAGACTGAATCCTTTATCTATTAGTTTCAGTCTGTACATGGAGAGGAGTACATATGCAGATATCTCAATGTCGGCTGAACGCGGCTGCTGGGAATTGTACAAGATGTCGCCTGGAGATCTCCACGTTGGCACTCCATCTGAAAGACCCAGAATGCAGCGTCACCATACAACTATTATAAACACATTAGCATTTAACATATTTTACTGTGCCAGGTACGACACTCGTCCATAACAGTACAGCTGGTCGCCACACTGTGTGGAATTAAAAGAAACTTATCGGTTATTTTCTTATGGGTTATGTATGTTTCACATCTGTAGCATGCTGTCGATTACCACAGACAATAGTTTCACTCTTCAGAGAGTGTATTCAGGGTATATTTACCGACAACTAGTGCTCTGTTCAACAGCTGTGTGAGGGCAGATGGAGCGCTGGTGCTGTTGGCCAGTGAGAGAGCATAGGTGACTAAAGACAGGCTGTAGTTACTGGAGGTTCCCTGAGCAAGTCGAGACTGCAAGAAACTCAAGGCAGAAGACACACTGCCTTCATATGTACTCTACCAGGAGACACAAAACAGTCTTCAATCAATCAACAATCAATCAATCAATCAACAATCAATCAATATGTCTGTATGCCTATCCATCTATCTGTCTGTCTGTCTATCTATGCATGTCTGTGATAATCTATTTATCCATCTATCTGTATATCTATCTATCTATCTGTGATTATCTATCTGTATATGTCCATCCGTCCGTCTGAACTCACCTTGTATTCAGCGTCCTCCAGAAGTGCTATGAGGACGTACGCTGTGAGAGACACAGGTCCATCCAGACCGCCCTGGAGCTCTGTGTGGATGACCCGACCCGGCTCTCTGAACGACCCGTCAGGGTCCTGCTGGACAGACAGCCAATATGCTGTCCTCTGCATCACCACCGGGTCAATGGAGATGAAGGCCTTAGCCTGGAGGAAACACCTGAGCACGAACGCTGACAGCCTGAATATCACAAAGCAAACCACCAATCACTCATACACTTGATTTGTGTTTGATTTCATTTTCACCCATCGGTTCTGAAGTCAGTATTGAACTGGAAAGACTATGGGCCCTATATTAACGATCTAAGCACGTGGTCTAAAGCACGGCACAAGTGCACTTAGTCCGAATCCACTTTTGCTAGTGTAACGACGGGAAAAATGGTCGGCGCACCCGGCTCATGGTCTAAAAGGGTCATCCCTATTCTCTCAATGAGTAATGGGTGTGTTTTGGGCATAACGTGCAATAAACCAATCAGAGTCTCATCTCCCATTTCCTTTAAAAGCCAGTTGCGCTCGTGTCATGGCGGATTCGCTATTTACCTGGCAGAATTTGATAGTGGAAAGACTGAAGGCTTCTCCAGAGAGGAAACGGATCTGCTTGTGCGCGACTTTAAAGCGCTCGAGCAGACCATCTACGGGACAAGCCAGATTCCACCATATCTTTATGAACAAAATATTAATCTTTTACATTGTAATCCTTTTATTTTTTATATTTGGCTAGTTTGTGTGCTGCTGCGCATCCCTATGTGTGTAATAAGCAGAGTGTATGTGCGTTGTGGACTTGCCTATAGGCGCAAATTACTAATGGACCGTTTAAATAACAAAAAAATACTGCGCCATTGACTTTAGAACAGGTTTCAGTTGGTCAATGGCTCAGTCTATTTCTGTTGCCTTAAAATAGCAACGCACCAACAATGCACCTGAATACACCTCGTTTTCAGACCAGCAGCCCATGAGCGCACAAATAGGCGCAAATGCATTTGCTATTTAAACAACGTGGCGAAGGAGGTGAAAATGAAAACTGCGTTAGGCTGAAACTAGCAAAAAACATTTGCCTGGCGTCGCATTGCGCCAGATGTATGATAGGGCCCTAAGTTTTTGGGGTAGAGTTTAAGCTGTGCTGTATTTATTTATGTATACCATGTGCTGCCAGAATAATCACTGTCTCCAAAAGCACTAAAGGATCCATCAAGCCTTTGGTAGGAAAGCTCACGTTCATACGCTGCAATCAAACAGAACAGACGTGTTAACTCAAGGACTTCTGCTGTGTTTCTCAGGACTATAAGACTTCACAACACTCACCTTCCATCATGTAGCTCATAGCCTTTCTCCTGGTCTGTTCCTCGGCTTGCTTGGTATTTCTCAGATACTCCAGAACATAAATATTTGGAGCAAAATGGATCATGTTCTGCTCACCACAACCGTAAGGCATCTCAATGAGAGAGTCCAGATTTCCAATGGATGGGCCCAGAATGTCACCTTCAACATAGACACATATAGAAGAGGGTCAGATAAGATGTTTGCACTCAAAAGAAGCCTGATTACAGAAAACCTGTTACAAGAAACCCAGGGTGAGGACACATACCCACAGCAGATACAGTGGCCCTCTGACTGTCAGAAACCACATCTGCAGGAAACCTAAAGGCCATCGTCCTAGACACCTGATTGTGGTTCAGGGGAAACTCCAGAAACAATGTTTGAGTTGACGACTTCTCCAGTCCCTCTGGCTGAGAGAAATTATTCAACACAAAAAGAGTTTAAGATTTTCCACTTTCCCGGCTGAGAGAAATCATTCAACACAAAAAGAGTTTAGGATTTTCCACTTTCCCAGCTGAGAGAAATCATTCAACACAAAAAGAGTTTAGGATTTTCCACTTTCCCAGCTGAGAGAAATCATTCAACACAAAAAGAGTTTAGGATTTTCCACTTTCCCGGCTGAGAGAAATCATTCAACACAAAAAGAGTTTAGGATTTTCCACTTTCCCGGCTGAGAGAAATCATTCAACACAAAAAGAGTTTAGGATTTTCCACTTTCCCAGCTGCTACACACTATGATAGCATTTGTTGTACGCTAAATATAGAATCCTAAAAAAAAAAGTTTTGTTTTTTTTAATTATTATCATGAAAACATTTCATAATGCAAAAATGAATTGTTGTACTGTCTTTAATTTAATATGAATGTGTTACAGATTTAGTTTTGCTGTAATAAATATAAAATGATCAAAAATAATTAGAATTCAGCTAAAAATGTGCAGATACTTTACAGTCATAACCATATGAGGAGAACATTTGCTTAATTGTCAAGAAAATAATGTCAATGGAAAACTAAATTGTTTTACCGTCTTCAATTTGTTTAAATAAAAACTTAAATGCATTACAAATATTGCTTTGCTTCAAAAAATATAAAATCATCAAAAATGTTTCAAGAATGTCCAGATGCACTGTAGTCATGAACCTATGAGGCAAAACTGGGCTTAACTGTCATGAAAATAATGTCTAAATAAAATTATTTATATCATGCTGGCATGAATCACCTTGACAAGAACAGTCTTGTAGACCCAGTCTGAAGAGTAGATGGACGTGGCTTTGACAGAGATGGGAATGTCTCCCAGCACTGTGGCTCTGATGGGGAACAGGAGCGTCGTAATGTTCTGACTCAACACTGAGACTTTCCTCACATTGTTCATAGAAAATTCTATATTGTCTGGTGACACAAATTCAAACGCCAAACTCTCCGCAACAACAACCATCACCTGTGAAGGGCAAAGACATGAAGAGAGCTGTTTTCAGCAGACTATAATTCATTTACAACAGAACAAGGCTACAGTAACCTGTGTAAAAGTCAACATGAAACAGCATTCACAAGCTATTTTACTTTCATTTAGCTGTGCGCCAGAGTTCAATATTGTGAGTCAGGGATTTGTTCAAATAACGTGAGCAACAATAATAATAATACTGAGCAAATACTTTACACGTACACAGTCCCAGCTGACAAAAATATGTTCCAAGAACATTCTACTAACGTTCCCATTAAGTTGTGAAAACGTTATTTCTGAATGTTCCCTGAACATTCAAAACGTCCAGTTTTTTTAAAAATGTCTATGTTTTTCTTGGTTATACGAATGTTCTAATTTTAGGATTTCTCCGAACATTCTAAAACAAGTAATAAAATTAAAAAAAAATGTTTCAGAAAAAAAAGTTCCATTAATAAATATGTATAAAATAAAAATGTTGTGCCAGCGTTTTGAAAACAATATTAAAGACCAGATAACTATGAACGAACATTCTATTAATGTTACTGGAAGAATGTTTGTTCATAACTTTGGGAGAACATTGCCTGTTAGCTGGGTTACTGACTGTTTTACAAACACAAGTCTCACCTCCAAATCCTCATCCAAATAGTTAAATAAATTGACTTCCATCAGTAGCAGTTCCCCACGGATCAGGAACGCCGGGAGATTCAGTGACAGGAATAAATCTTTAAACACGGTGAGCTGGGAAAGAAAATCCTTTTTAATAATCAGTTACATACTAATATTCAGTGATAGGTAAACTGTACACAATGCCTCACTTCTGCAGGAGCGCTGATGCCCAAACCCAGATTCTCTGACATCACGATGGCAAAGGCCACCCAAGAGGTCAAGCTGTCCGGCACGGTCATCGGGAAGGAAGCCGAGGCAGAATTACTGCAACATAATGAAAAACAGACATACATGAGTCAGTTGCTTGCATAAAATGAATGTGGGTACTTTGGAGAATTTGATGAGAAACATTTGAATTCCAATTGTGATATTAATGTATCTGGGCAAATATGAGCACAGAGACTTCTTCTGGTGCCTTCTGAAACTCTACAGGATGACTGATAGTACTGCGCTCTTTTTTTTAGTGGAAAGAATTTGCTCTCGATTTCGTCTCAATGCTGTCTTGAATAAATTATTAAGACATTAAAGAGATATCTCATAGTGTAAAAAATCTAAGTTATTGATCAGAAGTTGCTTGATCATAGGTCAGAAAGTTTTTTTTAATACAGTTAGGTATTATCCTAGTGAAAATCAGCTCAATGACAGACATAGTTCTCCTCGTACCTCATATTAGCATCCAGCCAGATCCAGGTTTCAGGAAAGTCTTTTCGCTGTCTAGGCTCTTGAAAACCCATATCAGCCATCTGATTCAGATAGGGTCCGTCGCCTTCTGTGGAACCCATGAGCATTAGTGAGAAAACGATTGAACCAGAAGACACTACAGGCAAACCATTGTTTTTCAGGCACTGATCAATTTTGAGCAGACTAGTGGAAATAAAACATCCAAAATACACATTTAAGTGGTGTGCCTCAAGGATCGGTTCTTGGCCCACAACTATTTCTAATTTATGGTTGCTTGGGGAGATTTAGCCTTAAGACTTACGAAGCTCAGGGACATATTGAATCTTCTCCTGATTCAGCCTGGCATCTGTCAGAACCGTGACACCGCACACCTGCAGAATGAAACAGTGTCCATAAACCATGTGTGAAAAAGTGATACATTTCTGTTCCTGAGATAACAATCAAATATCATATGATATTTATGTGTCTGATCTACCATGAATATGGAATATGGATCTCCCATTTTCATGCTTCTGTAATCTGTATGAGTCATCTCTCTGCTATATGACATAAATTCTTCAAGCACCTGCAAATCACACACACACACACACACACACACACACACACACACACACACACACACACACACACACACACACACACACACACACACACACACACAAAAGATCATTTTGCTGATCTTAGATCAGGACAAGCTGCTCTGGAGTCAGTGTTTGCTGATAACAAACCAGCTATTCTTTTAAATCACATCCAGAACAACAAACTGAACTACACAATTGTGTCTGCATTATCAAACCCGTTCACCTAGTTCTGATAAACACAATTACTCTCAGTTTCATCCTTTTGTCAAGTGAAAATAAAGTGAAATTCGGGCGTGGTGTTGATATTTGGTTACATAGGATGCCCAGTTTTACTTATCATGAGATCTTTTTGTGGGAACAAACAATCGTGTAAAATCCCAAAGTTGATTTCCCACACTTTAAACCTCAATACACTGAACGAGACAAGGCATCAGGTGAGAGAGTTGGAAAACAATGGATCTCCATATTGCCCCAGTTTTGATGTCTCAGATTATTCTGTGAGCGTAAATGATCTATAATCTCTAGCAGACCATATTACCTTCGTCTCTGTAATGCCATTGTCTTTGTTGGAGTCCATTGTTGCTTTGTCCACCACCAGAATTCCCACCAGAGATCCAGGCTCGGACACAGAAACGGAGAGAGATACAGATTCTGCTGGCCCGGCGCGATCCTGACTCCAGCTCAGAGATACCTGCAATTGAGATCAAGTCAAATTCATGATCGTAATGACATTACAACTCATTTTACTTCTGTAATGTGACACATGACACAGAATGTGTGGAAAAGGATATTCAACAAGAATAATATTAATTCAATATAATTTATAAAATATAATAATAATCAATATTCAAATAACCGCATTTAATATAATTTTAAACTATAATTCGTTTTCATTTAATTACAACTAACATTAAATGAAGAGTCCAAAAACATTACATTCAGTTTGCACTCAATTATATGAACGTATATTATTTCTGTAATTAAAAGCTTGCAAAAGCGGACTGAACTTAGTCAAACTATTTCACTAATTCATTTCATTGTTAAATATTTCATCAAAATATCAGAAAATAATACATAATGTAATAAATATATTAAATAATATGCAAAATAGTATGTCCACATTCTGCACAATTGCATTTAATGGGTTACATAATTCAGTAAATTAATAAAATATAATTTGTGGAAAACAAATTCGACTGAAATTTCCGAATTGCTGATTTTTTTCTCTAATACATTCTTTCTGTTTAACCCCATCATGGCATTTTGTCCTACATATAATAATTGTTTGATCTTTCTGACATCATATTTAATGTACTAACGACGTAATTTTTTCCTAATACAGTCTTTGTCAGTACTGGCTTTGTCAAGCTCAGCAGTTACATTTTTGTCTTAATTCCAGATGGATTTTCTTGTTGAATATCCTGAAATATGTCGATTTTGAGTATGAAATGCTTAAAGAAGAAATCTTTTGTTATTTTCTTACTGTAACTATTATTATATTAACATTAACCGGCATTAAATTATAGATAGGAAATTGTATTTCCTATTTATAATTTATGTTCCAAACAATTATATGTAATGCTTATGTGATGTTTCTGTTGTCCGGAACTCTTACTGTGTTTCTCAGGACTTGTGTGAAAGTAACTTGTAGAGCATCATTGACGATCTCTCCGTCTGGAAGCGTGTAGTACACCATCACACAAGCCAATGGAGTCCAAGACTGATCTGTGTTCAGACTGAAGGAAGAGGAATTCACCGTTCCAGCATCCACCACGCGACCGCGGGACATCACCTATAACACAGGCTCATTCTCACAAATGCCCAGTTGACTTACTACAGATATCATTAACAGGATACCCTTGTGAAAAATAATCATATTTTTTAAATGTAATGAATTACAACAAAACATCATTTGAAATATGCAATTACTAATTTAATTAAATAATTTGACATAAAAGTCGAAATTATGACATACTAAATCAAAATTGTGAAATTATGATTATAATTTAATATTATAATTTCAACATAATTTTGACTTTTTTCTCATAATTATGACTTGTTTCATAATTTCCCCTTTTTGACATACAGTCAAATTTTGTCAAAATATTGTCATAATTAAAATTTACCAAAGCAATTTAGAAAATTATGACAAAAGTCAAAATTATGATTTAGTATGTCATAATTATCTCTTAGTATATGAGGAGCTCTTTTCCAAAACGCGATAAATTCATTTCAATAGTTTTCAGGAAAATTATTTTTTTACGTAGACCCATACATTTTGTGAATATTCAATTTAGCCTGTTAAAATATTTTTTCCCCTCAGTCTGAACATGTTGAACAATGATTATTAAATCAAACAACAATATTGTTGATGATGAATTCAAAGTAATTTTTTTTTCAAAACGTTATAAATCCACAAAAGAAAAATCCAAAAATGGATGATTTTGGCCACTTAAGTTTTGTTTTGTAGAAAGCCTTTCTTTAAAGTGAATTTCGTTTTGTATAAATTGTATCTTAATTTTAATAATTTTTTCATCAACCAATTGCCTGGATTTAATAAATAAGAAGCAAATAGACAATATAATCATGACATGGAGGCGCCGGTGGTCACTTGCATTGCACGTGAACTGGAGAGCATCTCATCATAAATTAACCGAAACTCAGCGTATGCCTCACAGAGTCGTGAGAAATATATCTATATAGAAAGCTTGAAATGTCTTTAAACGAAACAATTAAAAAACGAAAATAAATAGCATACTCTCTGATTATATAATCCATACATGCATTTCTCTCTAGGCGCGTTCACTACAGAGATGCTGATCGTCAATTTCATCTTTGCAGACACTGACACACAGAAAACAGTTGATTAATAAAAATAAAATAAAAAATTCGATTTTTGAACGATATTCGACTTTTGCTCCTTGATTGTCGAATGCCATTTTTGGCAGAAATTATAAACAGAAACCTTTGGCAGCAGCATCTACCCCAGGTGTAGGTCTCACTGGCTCATCAAGGCCATCAAAAGTGTTATCACCGTTTAAAACACTCATTTTGAGGAATGAATGAACATAAACAAACCTTCAGCGCGCCGATGTTGGATTGCGTAGAACGCTCACTGGATTCTGATTGGTCGAGAGAGGGTTTATCGCGTTTAGGCTAAAAATAGGTTAGGCGCTTATCGCGGTTTGGAAAAGAACTGCATCTTACAGTACATTTTAAACAAGGAAATATAGCGATTTGGCATGAAACATTTATGGAGCAGTGAATAGGTTCAGAACACAGCAAAATGACATGACAAACTCATTTTTTTTTAAATGGCGTTTATCACGTTTTGGAAAAGAGCTCCTCATATCACAGTTTGACTTTTTATGTCGTGATTAGGATTTACCAAAGCACTTTCTTTCTTATGTGGTGGAAATGGGCTTCCAAATAAAATGGATTATCCCATGATGGAAAATACTTACAAGGTAGTGGAATCTGGTCAGGTTAAAATTGCTCTCCAAAGTGAAGAACAGCGGCTGTCCGACCTGCAAACGTCACCCTGTCAGTGCAAACTCAGTGATAACAAACATAACAGCTGGATATACACAAACAGCTTGAGTACCTGAGGCTCGCTGTCTCTGTGAAGCTGTATGTAGGATCTACTGGGTGAAGAATAAGTCTTGTAGAGCAGAAGACGCTGGACTGTGTCTTCAAACCGGGCCTGAAACCAACATCAGGAGGAAGCACTGCTTAGTGCTTGGCTGCATCCCAATTTAGATACTTCTACTATGCATAACGCATATCAAGGCCATGTAAGATGTGGACTAAGTGTTCGCACCTCTATATAAAGTGAAGCAACGCTGTCAGAGAGCTGAACCTGAAATGACATCACCCCATCAGCAGCAACTGGAAGCTGGATATTCTGGACTGGAATATCGTGCATGGGAGAGAAGCTTGACGTCGGTGTGCTGTTTATCATGCGAGGCATGGAATCCATCTCGTCCCACATCCACAGCCAGGGGCTGAACTTGCCCTGGGTCACCGCCAGCTGCACACTTCTGCTCTGTTCTTCAGCACTCAGGGCCCGCTTGTCATAGCTGGTTAACTTCACCTGGTAAAACAGAAAAACATTTTAAAAGTTTGAAAGAATGAATCTCATAAAACCTGTTAGTCATGTCTGGGTCATATTTCACTAACTATCTAATTCTAACTAACTAAATAAATATTGCATAAAGATAATTTACAAAATTTTTTTTGCATAATGACATTATTGTCATGATAATTAAACAATTAAAGAAAATGAAGCATATTCTTTAGAACCATTTTTTTTTTGCATTGTGACATTTTCACAATATATATTATATATAAATAAACAGGTATTATATTATATGATTTATTATTTAAATACTGTCATTAATGTGAAAATAATGATATTTTATTTAAATGCTGTGATTAATGTAAAAATAATGATACAGTATATAATGTAAATGCTGTCATTAATGTGAAAATAATTATATTTTACATAAATACTATAATTAATGTGAAATAATTGTATTTTATTTAAATACTCCCAGTGCCATTAATGAAAAGAATTGTGATATATCATTTATGTTGTCATTAATGTAAAAAAAAATTATAAACACAATTGTCTAAAAACAATTTTATATATTTATTCTTAAATTGTAGTTAAAAATTAAAAAAAAAAAATCATTGTAGTATTTTTTGGACTGTGTATAATTTATGCTAATTTTAATGAATAAATCATTACAGTAACATTGTGTAATAAAGTAAAAGCAATTGCAATAAGTAAAACATATCTACACAGCAATGAAACAGAGATGTCTTACACAATTAAGGGTATAGTCATGAAAATAGTTTTACAATACAATAAATCTTACTGTTTCTAAAAATAGGCTTCATTTTTTATGTAAAATATCATTTCTTATTTTTATCTTTGATTTTTAGAGTGAAAAATGACCTGTGGCCAGTCACAAAAACTGCTTAGACTAGTCTTAAAAGTTAGTCATCTAAATTGTTTCTTCAAGACTGGTCCTAACGTTTTTAAGTCAGTTACATAAACCCATTGGTTATCTGCTAGTTGGTCAAACATAGTGGCCCTTGACACGTTCACACAACTCACCAAAATGCACTCAAAATATGGACCGAAATGTAATGCTAATGAATTTTGTTCTGTCTTTACCTGAGCAGTGAAGGTCATGGAGGGTTTAATGATTTGTGGATGGTGCAGAAACTCTATATTATATTTCTGAGCCACAATAGAAACCCTCACACTACTGTTGCATGTTAAACCTACAGGCAGAGAAATGAAATCAGCTCAAATTAAATATGAAAGGACATCTTCATTTGTTTATTAATTTGCATGCAGTTAAAGTTATTTGATAGCTGGATACATCTACACAGGACGGGACAAACCTGTAACGCCCTCTGTGACGTTCACGATAATGTCGATATATTCACTTGGCCCATATCCATCATGATATGAATATATGTAATCAGAAGAGAGTGTGTACAATAACGCATCAAATGTGATATCAGCAGATCCTTCAATCTACACCGGAAATAGCAAGTCAGATTAACAGTTAAACAAACGTAAACTTTAAAATTCAACCGTTTGAATTTGAACCGTTTGTACTCACCGATTCATTGTGTTCATAACGCCTATCGAGACCACTGAATAACCTTACATGAATATATGTCACAGACATCAGCCCACTGACGGGCTTCCCATGAAAATATCTGAGAAAAACAGAAAAAGTATTGTTTGTGTGTTTCTAATGAATAATAATAGGCTACAACTATAGTTCAGGACAAACGCTCACTTTGCTGTGACCGTCCCTGTCAGTGTGTCTTTATAATGCAGAATGGAGGGGACGTTCACCTTCACCTCAAATCTAGGAAGCACTGTAAACATATATTTAAGATTAATGTCTGGAAAAAACATTGATCATAAACGATAAGTATCATATGTGAAATCTCACCATAGTAGTCCACAATGAACGATCTCTCCTGTTTAACATCCTGCTTGTCCAAAATAACAGTGTTTAGAAAAGAGCAATAAAGCTGGAATTAAATCGATATAGAACTAAAAGCCCGTTCACACCAAAGGCGATAAAGATAACGAGAAAGATATTGTTCTAAAATATTACAAAATATTAAGAATAGCAGAGTTAACTATACTGTACACAACTATACTGATAACGGCAACGAGAAAACTATATCGTGATAACTTTCAGAACGATTTTATCCAGCTGATGAACGATAAAAAAAAATTGACAGCCAATCAGAATCCTGAGCTGGAGCATAGAGGCCGACAAGCACGCGCTTAGAATAAACAGAACGATATCCGCTGGTGTGAACTAATATAGTTATCTTTATAGTTATGGTTGGTGAACAGTCCTTAAACGGTTAGTTCAACCAAAAATTTTAATTATCCCATAATTTACTCACCCTCAAGCCATCAGGTGTAGGCCTATATGCGATTCTTCTTTCAGCCAAACACATTCAGTTATATTAAAATTATACTAGGCCTACATGCTTTATGATGGGAGCGAATGATGCATTACATTTTGAAGCTCCAAAAAGCACATTCATCCATCATACAAATATTTACACAGCTTCAGTGGGTTAATAAAGACCTTTTGAATCAAAGCATTACATTTTTATTAGAAAAATAACCATATTTATAATTTTATAAACTATAGCGACTGGATTTCAGTAACGGCCGTATGCGAGTTGCGGTGGAGGAGTGACCTCTGACCCTACGCATGACTTATTGATGAACGCTGAAGCCAAAGGAAAGAGCAAAACAAAACACTAGTCATGAATTAGAAGTCTTAAATGAGGATTTTGAAAGAAAAATGAGATTGTAATGATGAGACATGTGTATGGTGTGTGTCTCTCTCTCACTCTGTCACTTCTGCAGATTGCACCGCCCTAATTGAACGTGTCGGTAACGTGCCCCGTTGGTCAAGATGGGACTGCGCGTCTTTTAAAAAGAGGAAGAGACGTGGATCAACAGAGAAGGGGGAATGTTGTTCATTCGTAGCGCTGTCGTTGAAACTGTTGTTGGAAAGAGATTAATCTGTGTTATTTATTTTCCTCTCGCCTTAACCCCCTGGTTTGTTGTTCTTTTCTTATGTCTTTTGTAAAGCGTTCTCTAAACGGTTTTCTTTTAATATCCATCCATCCATCCATTAATTAGGCTACTTTTATGATGGATGGATGTGCTTTTTTGGGCTTCAAACTCGAATTCACTGCAATTATAAAGAAGAGACAGAATATTTTGTAATATAACTCTGATTGTGTTTGGCTGAAAGAAGAAAGTCATATATATACCTAGGTGGCTTGAAAATAAATAAGTAAATTATGGGATACTTTTCACTTTTGGGATGAAGTCTAAATCAAAATAAAGCTTTTAGCATTTTCTGGGTGTGCATGATGAATGTCTGCTCAACTTGCTGAGCAATTCTAGGGTGTTGTGGGTGATTAACAGGACAATTTTATGCTTTTCAAGTGGTTTTTAGAGTTGCTATGGAGTTGCTAAGGTGCTCTTAGTGTGTTTAGTGTGTTGGGTTGCAATGCGAAGGTTATATATGGCTTAACGTTGTTGCTAAGGCAACTGGTCATTTCTTAAATGTAATTCAGTGTGATTTTTTCAGCTGTTCTGTCGTTCACCAGGCGGTGACTTTCCACTCAAGTTTTCACACAACTCACGTGGATTCCAGCTACAATTTTCCATGGGCCCAGCGGTGGGTTCTGAGAGAGTTTCAGCTCTTTTGAAACCACACCTAGAACACCGTCCACAGACAGCCACTGTCGAATCATATTCCCCTTGGGATCCTGCTCACATTAAAAACACAAAAACAATGGAATAAGGTTTGTTCTGTCCATCTCTCCGCCTACTCCAGACCATATGATGGGTGTATTCTAAACAGTGATTTCAGGAAACGAGTGTTTGTTACGTCGTAACAGTTTTGAAATGATTCGAAATTTGAGTGGTTGACCGCTAGGAGGCGATGATCTCTGTGAACCCATGATCCAGTGTTTACATGGTTTTCACCTGATCTCGGAGCCACGAGCGTTATATATGGCTTTACGTTGTTGCTAAGGCAACTGTTCATTTCTTAAATGTAATTCAGTGTGATTAATTAGATTATTTGTTAATTGCATTTAGTAGATTACACCTTCAATAATACAATAGCAATTAGATTGTAAAAAAAAAAATTGGTGCATGTTTAAGCTGTTTTCGCTGCATTTGCACTGTTCTGATCAGCATGTGACATTTTTGTGAAGCAATTGGTTCAATGTTTTCAAAGTTTCTAAAAGCTTTGTTTCTTCCATCACTATTATGACACTGCTGATGTATCTGTTCACATTCTACCAGAATAGGGCTAAAATAACCATCACCAATCACTTGAGACACCCACCCTGATATAAAGGTTGATCCGGCCCTTGTACGGCTTTCCATCGGGTGTAACTGATACAACCCGAAATTTCACCGTCTCCCCTGGCTGGTAATTGTTCTTGTCAGTCTGGATAAAGATGGACATGCACTTGGGGCTGAAGAACATCGCGGTGGAGTTTGAAAACACTTGAGCAGCTCCAACAAAGCCCTTAACGTACAGCTGATATGGATACCAGTTACTCAATTCATCATAAATGACCTGAAGAGGGAAAATAACACACAGTATACTCTGAATGTAGATCACAGACAAACAGCTACTGATGCAACCTTCTGGTTTTTAACCAATTCATTTATTTTATTTGGAGATTCAATCATTGAAACTACAGTCCTGATACTCACAGGCGGAAGAGACAGTAGTCTGGTAGAGCCTTTAAAATCAAGACACGAATACTTGTATGAACAGGGTGGAGTTGTATATTATGTAAGCAATAAGGTACGAGGGGCTGTGCTGTATCGTGAGTAAGTAACGGCTGAAGGGAGTTACTAGGCGCAACGCGAATTCCTAACAACGCCCTTCAGCCGTTACTTAGCCTACTCACGATACAGCACAGCCCCTCGTACCTTATTGCTTACTTATATTTATTTATGTATTGATCATTCTAAAAAGGTGCCTTTTTGAGTTTGACAATGCGATTTTCAATGTAAATCTAAAGAGTTCAGACTTACTACATCTGAATATATGTTGTTATATAATTGTGTCTTCAGAAATGTGTTGTATATTCATATATTTTACCTGCTGGGACAGTGCTCTGTGTTTGGGCCACACTGGTGTTTCCATGAATGAGCTCAGCTGTGACTTTGATGGGATAATCTGACAGAACGCTGACTGATATTGTGGTGGGAACGCCACAGTGCAGAACTTCAGAGACGGAGATGAGATAGGAAGGATTCTTTGCTGGGCTGAAACTAAAAAATGTCTTATTTTCATGGGATTATGATAGAGATACATAATATATCTGTAATAATATTCCATATTATATATTTCTCTAAATGAATAGAGTTTTGAATTATGAATATCAGCATGAATTGGCTGAAATTGGATGCAGATAATGCAGATTTTTTTTTTAGAACTGAGCATTATAAACATTAAACTCTGAACAGCTATACTTTTCTATCTTTCACTGTACCGGTTAAAAGTTTGAGTTCTGTACAATTTGTTTTAAGAAATTAAATTACTTTTATCCAGCAAGGATGCATTAAATTGATCAAAAGTGACAGTAAAGACATTTATAATGCTACAAAAGATTTCTGTTTTTTTTAAATGCTGTTCTTTTGAACTTTCTATTCATCAAAGAACCCTACAAAAAATGTGAAAATATGAAGCAGCTTTCCACATTGATAAGAAATATTTCTTCTTTCATTTTAAAATATATTAAAAAAAAAGAAAAGTTATTTTTACTGTATTTTTAATCTTAAACTTATTTCGAAAACATTTTAAAACTCTTACCGACCCCAAACTTGTGAACGGCACAGTGTATTAAAATAACGCAGCATGAAAAAATCCAGAAACTTGTCAAGAGACAAAAGATACAGATTTAGAATATTGAGCATAATAACAATTATTAGTTTGCTATCAGGATTTTACATATTTGCTAAAAAATCATCAACATCAAAAGCAATACAAAAATTCTATTCTGTGGTAATTTTGAGTAATTCATTTTTTTCTTCAGTTTTTAATCAATGTAATCCCCCTTTAAATGACTGGTACAAACATGTTACTAGAATTGGAAATTTGACAAACCTTGGTGAGACTAGAGTCCCACTGCAGAATACTAAACATTCCAGAACTCCAAACACTTGAATCCACTCCATTTGCAGATGTGACACTCCAGTGAAAGCACTTCCTGAAGACTAACAGATGCTTTTATAGAGCAATCCAACACCTGATCTTTCATCACTCCACCAACACACCTGAGGGAAGAACAGCCCATTCACTGGACAATGAAGGGACCTACAAAGACTTGCATGACATTGAGGACACTGTAATATATATATATATATATATATATATATATATATATATATATATATATATATATATATATATATATATATATATATATATAGTCATTTTAACTGTAAAAAAATATGACAGAAAAGAATGTTAATTGGTTAACAGTAAGTTCCTGTACTATATACGGAGAAAAACTGTAATAGACCTTGTAAAAAGTACAAAACAGATTTTAATAGCAGCTTGGCCTAGTTAATTCAGCAGAAAAGGGCTGTTGGATTAAATTTATAAACCTTTTTATTGATTTGTGTGTGAGTGTGTGTGTGTGTGTGTGTGTGTGTGTGTGTGTGTGTGTGTGTGTGTGTGTGTGTGTGTGTGTGTGTGTGTGTGTGTGTGTGTGTGTGTGTGTGTGTGTGTGAATTACTGATTTAAATAGTAGATAATTGTAAATATTTATTTTTTTGTAATAATTTTTACTGTACTTTTTACATAATTACATAACTATTCTAGCATCCACAGCTGCCGGTTTTATTTTGTAAAAACAATGGATTTTTTGTGCTTTTTTTGTACAGTGAAGAAATAACAGAGCAACGAAATGTGGAGTAAAATAAAATAAAAGCGTTGTATTGAACATAAACTGCGTGTGTATTTTTCCATCATGCCGACAGATGTCGCTGCTTAAAAAGACAATGGAACGTCATGCGTATGACGTAGAGGTGAGAGGTCGGAGGTCGTCCTGCAGACACGGGAGAATGACAACATTACGAGCTTTCACGTGCGATGACCTGTTTAAATTCAACAATATGTGAGTTATTTATTTACACATTATATAATAGCGCTGGTAATTACCTTTTCAAAAAAGTACTGTACTATGATACCATAATTCAATACCATGGTATAACCAGCAAGCAGCTTCGTTGCACTATAGTATCGCTGCTTCAGTTTTTAAATGTTAATTTAGATCATATTCAACATGATGACGCAACAGTTTTCTAACATAAAGTAGCATGTTTTTTAATCGTATTAAATTATTTACAAGAAACATGTTCAAAAGCGTGCTACTTCTGTTGGCACACTGTAATGTATCATATTGATTATTGTTATGTTCCTTTTGTAAAACATCTAGTGATATCCGAATTTCACGTATTAATTTTACAATTTTAATATTGATTGTGTATTTGTATCCCACAGTAATCTGGACCCCTTGACAGAAACTGTATCCTTTAAAACAACCACGAGCTGATATGCTGATCCCAAAATAACCAAATATTATTTGATTAATCAGCCTGTCATGGCTCTTACAGAGTTGCTTTCCCCCTTCTTTATCCTGTTTTTTATTTCTTAACTTTCATTCATTGTACAGTATGGAATTCCCTTCTATCTTCAATATCTGGCTCACTGGCCGGAGTATTTCATTGTAGCAGAGGCTCCAGGAGGGGAACTGATGGGCTACAGTGAGTCAAATGTGTTTTACTTGAACATTTTAGTTGAGAGAACATTTAAAGGGTGAACATTCAGATATTATTTACTCGCATATCGTTGCAAACCTGTATTACTCTCTCTCTCTCCCCTGTGGAATATAAAAAAGACACACTCATGCTGGTCTTTTCTATACATTGAAAGCATTGAGTGAGGAACAGACAGAAAAATAAACATATTACATCACTTCTAACGAAAGCTATCCATTTTTCTTTCTAAATCTGACTTGTTCCTAAGAGAAACAAAATATGCAACAAGATTAGATAGTCAATTATGGATGTTACATACCAGAATGTGTTAAAGGGGAGGGGCTGAAAATAAGAGGGATTGATGATGTCATCTGAAAAGTAAAGTTATTTTAAGTGTAAGCATATAATTTCTTTTGATCCAAAATTATGAAGACAAACTAGCCTGACGTCGTCATACTCAGATTCTAGTCAAGTCATCTTCATTTATATAGCGCTTTTAACAATGTAGATTGTTTTAAAGCAGCTTTACAGAGATACAGATATAATTTAAGGTAACAGAGATTGTTTTGGCTTTATAGCGGTTCTTGAATAATGTTATGAATGTGAGTCTGATACTGCTCCATTGGGCTGTGATTATGGGGCGTTTCAACCGAACCAGGAAAGAAAATGCCTCTGCACTCAATTGGATCGACAAATGCCTTGATCACGGTTCTCTGTTCCTCTTTTAAAATGAATGCTGTCTACATCTTCTATAACAGACGCGATGGCTGAATCTACATCTCAATTCTCCGGCGGCAGCCATTCTTTGTTGTAAACGAATTCAACCCAAGCGCTCTTTGGTGACGTGGATGATTACGTTACTGTTGATCATCTGTCCATCATCATATAAAGCCCGCCCTGACAATTTGATTGGTCCGAACAGCTTTGGTTCGGGCATGCTTCACAATGGATCAAGCCCAGACCGAACTTCCTGATCTCAAATGTTGTGGGCGGGGCTAAATTCGTCTGGCATCCAGGCTAAAGACAAATGTTTTTTTTCTTTGGAAAAACATGCACTGATGAATCGTTCACAATAAGAGCAGCAACTAGGCTCTATTTTGATTTCATGTCTACTTTTAAAGGATTAGTTCACCCAGAACCAATTGTGTTACGCAGCACGTTTGAGCTTCAGCAAGAACCAATGTGGTTTGGTGGAGCTTCTGTCTATGTTCGCTGATCAATGTTTATATGTGAATAAAAGCCTAAATTCAATCTGTTCATCATATAAAGCGTCATGTCGACTTTTTAAGGGATAGTTCACCCAAAACTGAAAATTCTGTCATTAATAACTCACCCTCATGTCATTCCTAACCCATAAGACTTTTGTTCATTTTCAGAACACAAATGAAGATCTTTTGAAGTCTCTTCAGAAAATTTGGGACTAAATTGCTCAATTTATATGGATTAGTTTTCCAATCTCTTTATGAACTTTTTGAAGCATTAAAGTGGTAGTTGCGCAGCTGTCACTTCATCAAAAAGATCATCTTTTGTGTTCTGAAGATGAACGAGTCTTACAGGCTTGTAACGACATGAGGGTGAGTAATTAATGACACAATTTTCACTTTGGAGTGAACTATCCCTTTAACAGTCAGATTGGAGTGTGTGTATATCTAACCTGTATGTGGATGGTCCTGCAGTCATGGGAAAGGCAGAAGGGTCCGTGGCCAGGGAGGAATGGCACGGTCACGTCACGGCTCTCTCTGTGGCCCCAGAGTTCAGACGACTGGGTCTGGCTGCTAAACTCATGGAGATGTTAGAGGAGATCTCAGAAAGGTACAACCAACTGTACAAAACCATCTGTAATGCATATAAAAATAAAAAGCAGGCAGAACAGTAATAACCTGAAATCATACTGTTATTAGCTGTTACATAATAAATCGGTGTCCTGATTCTAAACAATGAGTTATTTTTTGGCTCTCCTCCATTTAGGAAGGGCGGATTCTTTGTGGATCTCTTTGTGCGGGTTTCCAACCAAGTTGCTGTGAATATGTACAAACAGCTCGGCTACAGCGTGTACAGAACGGTTATAGAGTATTACTCTGCCAGTAACGGTGAACCTGACGAAGATGCTTATGGTGAGCGATTCACTTGCTTGCTAATTGTTCAAAAGTTTGGGGTCAGTACGTTTTTTTTTTTTTTTTTTTTTTTAAAGACGTTTCTACTTTTATTTAGCAAGGAAGCATTCAATTGATCAAAAGTAACAGTAAAGACATCTGTAAAGATTCTAATACAAATAAATGTTCTATTCGTCAAATTATTCTAAAAATAAATGTATCACGGTTTTCGCATTAAGCAGCACAACTGTTTTCATCATTGATAATAATAATAATCGAGCATATTAGAGTGATTTCTGAAGGATCATTTGACTGAAGACAGGAGTAATAATGCTGAAAATTCAGCTTTGATCACAGCAAAAAGTTACATTTTAAAATATATTCAAACATTTATTTTAAATCATAATAATATTTCACAATAATACTTTTTACTGTGTTTTTGAACATATAAATGCAGCTTGGTGTGTAGAAGACAATTCTTTCAAAAACGGTAGTGTACATGACTTACAGAATTTTAATTGTCTGCTGTCAGTAGATCACATTCAGGATATTATTAATGTTTCTAAGGAAAGCATCACTGTTATATTTAAGGATAGAGATTTGAATAATCCCCTGACCTTAAATATTGAACTCAAGGACAACGCATAACCCATCTTTCAACATTTGTGCTGCTTGTTAACTTTACTAAGTAATCAGACACCTGGCAAACAATAAAAGGCAGGGGGAAAAAACTAGGCTTAAATTGCAACATTATCAGTGTTCTAAAACCTACTGAGAATTGCAGCATCACTGCAAAGCTAAACCCATGTTTATATAAAATACTGATTTTAAATGTTCTTTAATTTTGACAGATATGAGGAAGGCTTTATCCAGAGACACAGAGAAGAAATCCATAATTCCGCTTCCGCATCCTGTCCGACCAGAAGATATTGAATAACACTAATAAGTGGCTCTCTGAAATGATCAACATCCAACTGAGAAAACCGACATTTGCTTTTTGTGTCACAATATTGATTTGAAATGTCAGAGAGTCACTGCTTTGAATGAATTATTTGAATTGTTGTTTTCTATTGGGTTAATAAAGCTGAAACTAAAGGACATTGGAACTGTAGTTACATGAAATAAAATGTTTAAGTGAAAACTTTGCTTATTTGTCTTTTTAAACAAAATATAAAACTTTTGTTAAGGTTGAAACCTAATTAGCATACTGGAAACAGTAACAGTCGGGATCATATACTATTTTTACCTCTGCCACTGAAATTTCTCTCATTTCCCTGTAACACTGCAAAGGCAGTCAAAATAAAACAAGGGAAAAAAATAAAATAAACGTATCCTGTACATGCGTCCATACACTGCTTCAGTACATAATGCAGTAAATAAATTCAATAAACAGGATCCTGCCTCTGCATTCTTATTGTATTAGTTATTTAAGTGTGGATCCACAGCAAAATACTTTGCACATTATCATAGATAGGAAGATTGCGAATCAGCTCGAGGATGCCATTTTTAAAGTCCCGATGAAACGGATGTAGCGACAGATCTTCCATATTGTGATGTACATCCAAGTGCAACAGATATTCGAAAAAAAAAAACTGTCTTTTTCCCCCAGGAAGATCCATTTATGACATTTTGATTAAACATTAACAGGTCAAACATTTAAAAATGAAACGTGCATAATTAATTGTTTACAATAAGAGCTATAATATGCATTTTGAAAATAGATAAGGTGAATTTATTTCACGACTTTAAAGCGAACAATAAAAACAATGATTGTCACAAGAATATTTGGTTCGCACCTTTATTTTGTTACAAAAGAAAAGAGACAAAGAGTCAAATAATATGTTAAGTTCCAACCACACCAGCTCACTTTTTTTCTGCGTCCGCCTTTGTTTGTTCGGTCTTCCCTTTGTCATCTTCATGGTGGCCATCACTCTCGCTGTCGCTGCTGCTGCTACTCTCGTCGTCGCGATCGTCATTTTCATTTTCCTTCTGTTCTCTGTGGGCTGCCGGTTCCTCCTCTTCTGGTTCTGAGCTCTCCTGTGGTTCCTTCCCTTGAGGAACCTGCTGTTCTTCTCCTTCTTCTTCTTCTTCCTCCTCCTGCTGCTGTTTCTTCCACATCTTGGCCATGGCCAGCAGTTTGAGGTTGGGCTGATTGGCAGCATCCTCTGGGAAGATGTAGTCGTAATATTCTTCCCACCCTGCATCCGACTAATAAACCAATGATATTGTGTTAGGTATGACTAGTCGATGCAAGAAAAAACACCCACAAAACAAAACACGAAAAGACTCTCACCCCGTCCTCCGCTGTGATCTTCCTCCTCTTCTTCACCTTCTCCGGCAGGAGTTTCTGGACTCTGTCCTTGTTGGCCAACGATCCAAACTCCTCCTCAAAGTCTCTCCAGGACTCCAGGAGCATCAGACGTTCCTCCTTCTCCTCACAGCCCTGCATACTCTTATTGGCCTCCTCGTAGATTTGTCTGCATCGCTGTATGCGGTCGTCACTGTCAATGGACATCTCAAACTGGGCATAACTGATCCAGACCTATAATACAACGAGATTGGAATCAAATGAGTCAGATTTTTATTTAAAATGAGCATGTTGTGTTGCCGTAATTTTGATTGCTTAATGCTTACTTTGACATGTTGAGTTCGCTGTAACAGTCTCTTGTACAGTCCTCGTGTGTTGTCGTATTCTTCTTGCTCGATCTCAAAGTCGATGTAAGACTTCCACAGCACCTGACGTGAACAATACAGAGAAGAAACAGTTAAAGGGGTGGTAAAATGCCCTTTTCACAAGATGTAAAATAAATCTCTGATGTCCCCAGAGTGTGTGTGTTAAGTTTTAGCACAAAATACCACACAGATATTTTTATACAGCATGTTAAAGTTGTCACTTTTTGAGGGTTAGCAAAAACGTACCGTTTTGTGCCTGGCTTTTTAAATGCAAATGAGCTGCTGCAGAGGGCGGGGTTTCAAGAGCTTGTGTGTGTTAGCAACTGCATTACCTCACGCAGACACACTAAGATGACAGAAACTGTTCTGCCTTTAATGTTAAAACGGAGTCAGACAAAGATGGAGAGACTCCAGAAGAAGTGACAAGATGTAGAATGCAACAGGACGTCTCTGAATGGTTAGCTGATGAATTTATGTTGCTGATGTGGAGTTAACTATCTTCAATTAGGATATTCTGTCATGATAATCTATAAATCACTCGTATAGGAACTGTTGTGAGATGCACACAGAGTGACTTTCTATTGCATGTGAAAAGAAGGATGCTAAAGTTTGAGCTGACTCACAAATGTCCTCTTTACAACAACTTTTCCTCGTCAACATGGACTGCGTGTTACCGGGGGCGGGGTTTATGTACATTTTAGGGTTGGTGATGTCACTAACCCGGGAGGAATGTCGTGTAGTCCCTACCAGCCGTTTGTTGTAGTCCTTTTGTTTAAAAGCAAATATCTCCCTATGCTTTGAACTTTGAGTATTGTAACTTTGCAGATGTTGTCTATGCTCAAACAGCAACATTACATACTAGTTAAAGTTAGAAAAGTGAAATCGTGTTTTACCACCCCTTTAAGAATCACCTTTAACCCAGTAAAGCCTGACAAGTTAAATAAGTCAGGGCTTTTTTATAAATGGAACAAAAAAGTAAAAAACATGTGTTTTATGTTGAGTACCCTATTTGATATATCAGGATTTAATGGCTTATACAGTACAATATAGTGAGAATATGGAGCTAACACTGGAGGAGAACACTTCTTAATTTTATTCAGAGGTCCAAACTAAGCCAAAATATGCAATTTGGTGGAGTTGCTGATATTTATATGGCCAAAAAGATTAAATTCTTATAGCTTGTAAATTAATGAGATCTTTATAACAGACTACTTGCATAAAATCACATAAATATCAGTCTTCGCTCTATATTTCCCAATTATACATCTTAGTAAGATGAAATTTAAATGCTTAGTTTTATGATCAAAGCTCTGTAGTTTCAAAACATATTGCAATAATTAAAATTATGACTGAGACTGATAATTATGATTGAGAATTTAAAAAATAAACGCTCCTCAAAAGCCTAATGGATGGTATTATATACTCAAATTTGAACATGGTCTGAAGCAGACTTTGATCAAAATTAAATGGGAAAATGGCCTTAAACTTTAACATGACTTCACATCTGACCTCTGGCATGTCCAATCGTGGTTGTCCAATGGCCAGTTCAAATATAGCTCTGGCCCGTTCTGTGTCTCCCAGGATTGTCTCCAGCTCAGAAAACTTGATCCAGGTGGTGCAGTTCTCTGGACTGAACTCCAGGTACTTCTCGTAGAGCTTCCTGCAGCGGTCAAACTCCCTCAACTGGAGCTCCAGCTCAATGTAGCCTTTAAAAAGTTTGTTTTTGGGACATTTTCCAATGGATGTGCCCTGATAGGACAGAGGTCAGAGGTTATATAAACTACCTTATAATAAACTTAAACCATTCAAAAGTTTGGAGAACATTTTTGAAAGAAGTCTCTTCTGCTCGCCCAGCTGTATTTATTTGATCAAAAATACAATAAAAACAGTGATATTGTGAAATAATATTTTATTTAAAATAAATGTTTTCCATGTGAATATACTTTTGTAATTTATTTCTGTGATCAAAGCTGAATTTTCAGCATAATTTCTTCAGTGTCACATGATCCTTTAGAAATCATTATAATATGACTGATTTGCTGCTCAAGAAACATTTCTTATTATCATCAATGTTTAAAACAGTTGTGATGCTTAAAACTTTTATGGAGAATATGATAAAAAAATGTTTAGGACTATGAAAAGAACAGCATTTATTTGAAATAGAAATCTTTTCTAATATTATAAATGTCACTTTTGATAAATGTCATGCGTACATGCTGAATAAAAGTATTAAATTCTTTCTTTCTTTCTTTCAAAAAAAAATATTTTAATGATCCCACATTGAACAGTAGTGTAAAAGTATATAAATCAGTTTTAGAGTGAAACACTTACCAGGCCTCGTCTAGCATTCTGGAGGTTCTTTTGTCGAATTTCAAACTGCCCATATAAGAGCCAAATCTTGGCAAATGTAAACTGAGAATAAAAACATGTATGATTAGAAAACTATTTAAAAATAATTAAACTTAGACATTATAGCTACAGCATAATGTAAAATCTTTACACAGAAAAAACAGTCAAGCATAACACTGTCATTTTTTCAGCTCTTGACGTGGTTCTCCACAAATTCTCCACAAGGGAGCAGAATAACTCATTTTTATGTTTAAGGATTTATGTTTAAGTTTAAGGATGATTTCACCACAAATGATATGAGGTTGTGTAAATAATGTTTTAACCATTAAGACGATGATAAGTTTACCTTTTTGTGTGGTATAACCTCCAGACATGCCTGGTACACCTGCCTCGTTCTCTCAGGGTCCTGAACAAAACGTATTACATCAAACTCTGCCTCAAAACGTGTACATGTAATTACAAGACTTGACTGAATGCTGAACACTTCAGCTGTCTATCATACCTTGACCTCCAGCTCCTCATAGAGAGCGTAGTTAATCCACAGGTAGATGTAGCGTCTCCAGTGTCTCTTCTCTTGGATGGGGGGTATGTTGGCTATCGCTCTCTCGTACACTTCTCTAACTGTGTCTGCGTCGGCGTCACTCTCCACCAGGCGCAGGTAATCAAACCAAGCATCATAATTATGTGGGCTGGCCTATACAGGAGGAAATTATGTTAATAAGCAAAGTCATTAAGAAAGAAACTGATGCTTTGCATTTGTGTAAAACTACAAACTGGTTTCGCAAAGACCAAATAGTTTCCATTCTCAAAGAATGACAGACACACCACAGATTAAACTAACAATATTCAGAAAACCCTCTAAGATGACCTGAAGTTGTCTGGAGAGTCTGAGGCATAACTATATATATAACTTCAGGGCATTTGGATATTCACTTAAAATGTGAGTCTTGACCAGGTGATTATATAATAATGATCATAAATATAATCATGCTTTACCCACCTTGACTTCCTCTTCATACTGAAACCTCCTTTTGCTGACGATCACGTCTTCGATTCCTCTCCTGTCTCCAAACCTCTTCTCAAACACGGTGTAGTTCTTAAACAGCTCCTGGGCCTGTTGCTTGGGGATTCGGTCCAAAGCGTATTTATAGATGATGCGAACTCTCTCAAACTGAAAGACGCGAATGGTCAAAGCGAATGGTCACGCATGAAAAGGAAACATCTTGTTTATTGGAAGACACGAACACAGGATGTCATACCTCTTTCTGCTTCTCCTCAAATCTGGCAAAAGCCACGTAGAGGCTCTCGCTGATGTGATCCTCACCAAAAAACTCCACGGCTCTCTCAAACACTTTTCTCCCGAGAGCGATGTAGCCGTGCTTATCTTCAAAGTTAGCGTACTTGATCCAGTTCTTCACTTCAGGATGGACCATCACGAGTGCTCTGCTGTTAAGGAATGGATCTACATTTTTTACGTAACAGCCAATCAATCTCAAATGAGAAATTATATAATAAACATGATTTAAATGCATTTATTTATTTGTTCATATTTCAAGTCAAGTCAAATGCTTTTGTATGGCGCTTTTCACAATAAACACGGTTTCAAAGCAGTCTTTTCATGTTATTGTCTATAATATCTTCATGACTTAGTCGCATTTAGCAGATTAGAACTGGGCAATCTTATTTATTTATGATTTAACACCATATCAGCAGCAATGGCTATATTCATGGCAAAATCAACAGTATTTAATTTTTTTTTAAATTATTATTACAATATCATTTCAATACATTGTTTACAATAATTTAGCAATTTTGTCTTTAAAAAAAAAACATACATATATAAAACAACAATAGTAATAATAACAATTATATAGAATCTTTCAATTTAATATATATGATAGAAATTCTAAAATTATTCCAGGAGAAACCTTTTTAAAAATGTCTATTAATATATTTTCTGAATAAAACAACATTGTCTAATATCATTTAAAATATACATTCTATTAAAATATGTTTTACACTCAAGAAATTCTTAAACAAATCCCAAACCAGCTTCTCTTCCCCTTTCAAAAAATAATGAATATCATGAGTCTCAATTCTACAACTAGTATAAACAACCTGGTAACGATACAAGCAATCAAACAGTTTAGGTAAGTTATATAGAACATAGTGTATATTTGCACTACATTAGATTTCTGTATGTATGTGGATAAAGCTGGACAAACTTACATATCCAACTTTATACAGAGCTGGATGATAATATAGTTACATTTTGCAAGAAAATAAATCAAGCCACTGGGATTTACTATTTTGTATATATATTGCTTAACGTGAATGTACTGTATGTATCCGAATTACGGATAAAGTTGACTATAATATTTCAGAGTAGATCATTAATGAAAGGATATATTTCTCGTAGATGCTCCGGGCCTTGTCCACCTCCTTATAGCGCAGCTCAAAGTTGATGTAAGAATGCCAGGCCTGTTCCTCTGGCTCCCACTCCATCCAGCGCTCAAACACCTGCCTGCAGCCGGCAACGTTCCCCAGCATCTCCTCCATATAGGTGTACTTGTACCTGGTGCATAAACATATGAGTCACAAGAAGAAAAAACAG
Source organism: Meda fulgida (assembly GCA_030578275.1). Classification (NCBI taxonomy): domain Eukaryota; kingdom Metazoa; phylum Chordata; class Actinopteri; order Cypriniformes; family Leuciscidae; genus Meda; species Meda fulgida. The sequence goes on from CM060635.1 coordinate 4,073,977, forward strand.
AGTATCTTTGTCTCAATACATCATTGTCTATATAAGCAAGTCGGTACTGAGATTTAAAAAATGTGATGATGCCAGGATTTCTGAGTACCGTGTATATTCGGTACTTTCAAACGCTTCCGTGTGTATCTGTGTAAGCTCTCTGTGAAGTGCTTTAAAGGTTTCTATTTACAACACGTTTCATGCTGCTCAGTACACTGCAAAGTTTCTGAATTGACAACTCAACTATATTTAAATGTGCAATTGAATCCAAAACTGCAATGATTGACAGTGATGTAACCACAGCTACCCACGGGACAAAACAATCTGATACTGTACGTCAAAACAGATATGTGCATTAAATCTTAGAATGTAAATGAAAACTAATAGATTTTCTAAGAAATGTGTGTTTCTTGTCCATTCTATTACTAATTTTTCATATGATATTTTTATAAACAATGTTTATTTATAAACATTTTAAGGCTACATGCATTATAAATAAGAAAATCATTTAATTTAGTATTTTTATTTTCAAGTAGTTATAAAATTATAAAATAATTCCAACAGTTTTTGCTATGGTACCAAAATTAGTACTGAGAATCTGGAATTTTGGTACCGTGACAACCCTAATATAATCATGAGGAGAAAGCGTACCAGAACTGATTCACACGGGGCAGGATGGTGATGGCTCGGTCCCAGATGTTGCGAGAGTGATTCACCTGCCGGTTCTTCATCTCCATCTCGGCATACTTCAGCCACAGTGTGATATTGCGGTGATCCACATCGAGCGCACGCTCGTAGATGGAGCGAGCTCTGAAGACAATGAAAAGAAAAAAAGTTAAGGAAACCACCTCCAGTCCACAATTCAATCAGTAGGCACTGAACAGAAACTCACCTCTGGACCTCTTGCAGGCTCTCCTCCCATTGTGCGTACTTGATCCAGTTACTGATGACAGTTCTGTTCTTCCTGATGTTGTCTTCAAACGCCTGAGATGAGAGACAAAAATGCACTTTATTGAATTATTTGGTTATATATATATATATATATATATATATATTATGATGGTATTGACAAAACCATGGTTTCTGGACACGTACTTTGGTAATAACATTTTTTGGACATGAAATATGATAATACCATATTTTCCAGGACATGTACCATGGTAAAGTCATGTTTTTAAACTATGAGCCAAAACAATAATATGTTTTATTGCATGTACATTGCTAATGCTATGCTTTTTTAGGCATATGCTATGACAAAACAATGTTTTCTGGACATGACAGATAACACCAGAGATGTACTATGGTAATACCATATTTTTCTGGACATGTCATGTCAGGCACATACTATGACAACACTATGTTTTCTGAGCATGTACCATGGTAATGTCATAGTATTGCCAAAACATGTTTCATTGCATGCACCTTGCAAATATTATGTTTATGAGACACATACCATGACAAAACCATGTTTTCTGCACATGTACCATGGAAATGTCATGTTTTTAAAGCATGAACCATAACAATATCATGTTTTATGCTTTGCTAATACTATGCTTTTTGGGGCACATACCATGGCAACACCCTGTTTTCCGGGCATGTACTATGGTAATGTCATGGTGTTGCCATCGTACATACTTTTAAAAATACAGCACTATGGTACAACAAGTACTATAGTACTACATTTTGATATCATGATGTTTTTTTGCAAATAATGTCGTGAGCATTAATAGATATGGCGCTCATACCTTTCTCTTCCTCAGTTTATAGTCGTTGAGCTCTTCCTTGTCTGTGATCTTCTGTTTGGGTGGAGGAGGCAGCAGCTCTAGTTCTCTCTCTTTCGCCTCTCTGAGCAGCTGCTCTGCGGTGATTTGCACCTCGGCAGGGGCTTTATTCTTCACCTGAACACATAACGTACAATAAATACACATTTAAACAATGTTTAACACGTTTAATTACAACTAAAAATATAATATAGCAGTTGTTTACAGAGGAACACAACAACTTCACGTTGTTTACATGCTAATGCTAACTCATAAAACATTATTTGTTACCTTCGCCACTTTCGGGATTCTCTGTTTACCCGCCGCGGTGGACGCCATGATTATTACGCTCCTGTCACTTTGGTATAAGGAACCTTTACGTGTTTATTCAAGTTTTTAAACTTCGATAACCCGCTAAAGCATTAGCGGCGTTTCAATGCCGTGTGTCGCGAGTCGCGTCTGTCATGACGCGCGCTGTAACCTTTGACTTCAGCTACGTCATAGAGTCCCGTCACCATGGTTACAGGACGCTTGCTAACGGTTAGCGAACTCTAGATAAAATATTACGTGTATTTTACTGCTTTTAAAACACTGGTTTTTAGTATCCTCAAACGAAAGGTCTGTTTATATTGTCCTTATATTATAATTTTCTTCAATGTAAGTGAATGAAAATTGTTTTTCTTATTTATTGTGTAGTACGAGTGACGAAGCTCAAACTAACTAGGCTACGTAATGATCGAATTCAGTGTGTGTCTAAACGTTTTACTGGTCGTCTAGACATGTAAATAAAATAAAATAACTTTGTTTTTTACAGCTACAACATAGTTTGTGTCTGTATGTAATCATATTTGTTTATTGTATTAGATTTAAAATGAGCACCATCACTTCATCCTCTGGTAAAGCTGAAAGTGTGACTGTGAGGAGGACAGAATGGTCAGATGCTGAAGAGATCGATCTTCTGATCAGGCCTGCAGCTGTTGCTGTGTTTGGGAGACTCAATGTCATACATCTTCTGTAAGTAAGAGTCAGTCAGTTAAAATTAGTTTGTTAAAAGTAAAAAAAAATGAAAACAAAATCAAAATGAAACCTATATAAATATATATAATATACATACATACATACCTATCATACATACATACATGTGTATATCGCACATATATATATATATATATATATATATATATATATATATATATATATATATAGTATATATACAGTATGTACACACCTATATTACATAAACACAAACATCTTTTAGATGTGATTTATCGTGATTAATCGATTTGACAGCACCTATTATATATATATACTACCGTTCAAAAGTTTGGGGTCAATTTGTTTTTTTTTTTTTTTTTTTTTTTAAAGAAATTAATACTTTTCTTCAGAAAGGACGCATGAAATTGATATAAAGTGACAGTAAAGACATTTATAATAATGCAAAATATTTATTTTTTAATGAAATGCTTTTCTCTTGAACTTTCAAAGAATCCTGAAAAAAATGAATCACTGTTTGCACAAAAATATGAAGCAGCACAACTGTTGTCATCTGTGATAATAATCATAAATGTTTCTTGAGCATCAAATAATCATATTAGAGTGATTTCTGAAGGACCATGTGACACTGAAGACTGGAGTAATGATGCTGAAAATTCAGCTTTGATCACAGGAATAAATTATATTTTAAAATATATTCACATAGAAAACAGCTGTTTTACATTGAAATAATATTTAACAATATTACTGGGTTTGTTTTGTATTTTTAATCAAATAAATGCAGCCTTGGTGAGCAGAAGAGACTTCTTTTATAAACATAAAAAATCTTACCGACCCCAAACTTTTGAACGGTAGTGTATATATATATATATATATATATATATATATATATATATATATATATATATAAATATAAATACATACAGTATATGTATACACACATACAGTATATATATATATTTACAAACTTTGTTATATATATGTATTTATAATAATTATATATATATATATATATATATATATATATATATATATAGTATATATTTAATTATTTCTTATATTTGACTAATCTTGCATCATTGTTCGTTATTTTCCTGTTTATTACTGTAAAGCTACTTTGAAACAATCTGTATTGTAAAATGAGCTATATGATTTTGATGTGAAATATGATCTTTTCTGAGCTGGATATTGTGTGATTTACCCATAGATTATATAAAATCAAGAAACGTTATAAACATTCTCAGGTCACAGTCAAAATCAGAAGTAGGTTATTGCTCAGACTTGTTTCTTTAGGCTTCTTTACACAGCTGATTTAAGGCTTCGCTGTGCTTGCTCACAATTAAGACATAATGCTGCATAAAAGCCAGACTTAATCATGCCTGCTCTGACCCACCTTAGCTTTTGTAGTACAAAAGTACACTATTAAAATTGCTGTGTAAATGCATTTACTGTATTCCACAGTCTGTAAATACATCAAATTGCCAGTTCAGAAGCACTTCTGTGCCATATTTAAAGTGTAAATTGGACAATTATAAAGAATTATTTCTCATTGCAGTGAGAAGGCAAATTTAGCCGTGACCCTGAGCACCACTAAGAGTGAAGTGCTCGCCCATGCATCTTTCTCAGATCACCCCATTGAAGAGCTAGCGGATCAGGCATGCTGGGAGAATTTACTTCAGAATCATGTAGATGGTCAGAAATTCACTGTAAGCAAAGCAAATATACCAAGGTGTCAATTAATATTTAACATGTATTTTTTAACGCCCCCTGATAGTCTTGTTTCTCTTTTTTCCAGCCCATGAACACTCTTTTCCTGCGTCTTTTTGTGTCTCAGCCTGGTTTCTCCATAGGGGGCGCTAAAGAGATAGTGAGGTAAAAGCAAACTCCTTTGTAAAGGCAAACAGGCTTCATGAAGTTCACCTATAAGAATTACAGTTCGGCCCTATTACATGAATACACACAGTCTGCTCATTGGTTTATATTTAACTTAATAAAACAAGACAGATTTTTCTATTGTTATTTGGTTAGAGTGAATATGACCTTAGGCAGCACAAATTGTATTGACTGTATAACAATGCCTTCCTGTAGCCACTCAATCATGTTATATCAAATTTCATGATCAAAGATTTTTATTTCCTTCCTATGCAACTTCTAGAACAGTTTTCAATGCCATTGTGGAGCTGGAATACATCTGCCTTCTGACTCCCTACAGAGGCTCACTTGGTAAGAATTACTATCACTTTGGATATGTATTAAATGCTGGCATTGACAGTAACATTGTACAACATGTTAAGGCATGTTTCTGTCATGCTTTTCATATCAGAGGCAGCACTGGAGAAGATCTTTGAACCCCTGACTCCTGTTAAGGAGGAAGTTCAGTATTCGGCCTACGTCTGTCATCGACACAGTCACTGCCCTCGACTTCACATCCGCAGAGCCAGGTTTACAGACACTTCTCACTCACTCATGGACTGGTGAATCTCATGGAAATGAAGGAGAACATGGCTGGGTCATATTTCACTCCCTTGTGGCAATTTGTTCATACGAATGAAGCAATTTTTTTTTAATACATTTTAATTAAATAATTTATTTATATATATATATATATATTATGTGTATTTTATTAGATTTTTAATGAATATAATAAATGTTCAAATATTTAATTACAATTTATATTTATAAATATGTAATCTTTTTTAATTGTAAGGCATTTTAATATCATGGTACTGTTATGCTGATTTAAATTTAACATTTTTAATGTTTTCTGTATTAGTGACAAATATTTCAATAGTCTTGTATTAATACAAGACTAATGAGAATCATCAATAAGAACAATAACAAAGAACTACAAAGTAAAACATCCATAAACCGTAATAATAGGGGAAATGTGCTTAATTGACATAAAGAATGTCACAATTGAAAGAAATCATGATGGTCCTAAAATGTTCATTTTCTCTGTGCAAAATATAATTTCTCTATGTTTCTTCACTTGTATTTGGGGTGAAATATGACATAGCCATGTTTCTGTGAAATTCACTCGGACATTTGTGTATTTCATCTAGTGTAAAGCCGATCATAATCCACGTCTAGACTGTTTTTCTCCTGCTGCACACAGTTTCTATCAATATAGAGTTTATACAGGACATTTGCAGCACAGCAATGAATTAAATTCCCGATGCAATAACTTCAAATTCCCCAGAGTAGAGGATCACGATGACATCATGCACATATTTGCGGAGCAGATCACGCCACTGGTGGAGTCCCACGGGCCGTACTTCCTGTCTGAGCTCATCGAGGCTCAAGATGAGGAGAACCATACAGTCGTCTGTGAAGTTAGTCACGGTTGTTGTTGTTGTTGTTTTACAATTAGGAGCTTATAGCATCTTTAGAGCTAAACAATGAATCGAATGTGGATAATAAAGCTCAGATCATTTGGTTTAATGTGCACATATGAAAAAAAATTTTTTTTTTTTTTACTTATCTATCAGGTTTTTCTCTTAGACAACTAAATGGAGAGCAACTAGATAATTTTGTATGCCTCTTGCTTCTATCTATTGAAAAAAAAAAGTGGGGCAGAAATTGTGTTAGTTCGTGTTTTCTCAGGAATGACAGGACAACAGATCGCCCCACTCTCTCCCCTGCGGCGCATGCTGACATGTGTTCATGCGACATATGGCAGATGAGAGCTCATGCCCTGCCAAGACATACTCACACTGAACATATTGTGTCCAGACATCTGTAGCGGTTTTTCCTTTTGTCTGAATGTCCCCACTATTCAGCAGGACAACTGTACTACATTGCCCAGGAGGATAACAAAAAACATTTTTTCCAGAGAAAATTCATAAATTATTACAGAGGTGTTGTTTTTCTAGGTCTTTTATGAGTTTTAAATTATATATGGGCGTATTTCATGAAATCTGTCAGGAGCATGTCCAGGTCATATTTCACCCCAAAAATAAAAACTAAATAGAAAGGAATTAAAAAAAATAGTTTCTTTAAGAAAAATAAGCCTATGTAGTACCATTATTTTACCACAAATAATGATTATCATTAGCCTGGATGCCAGCCGAACTTAGCCCCGTCCACATATTCTGATTAGAATCTGAGTATGACGACATCAGGCTAGATTATTATATGATTAAAAAACTGTAATTTACTGTAATGTAATGCAAACAATGCAATATTATTCAAATTAAACTGTTTGTTTGTGTGTGTGTGTGTGTGTGTGTGTGTTCTTACACAGAGTGAAGGAGCTGTCGTAGGCTTTGTCACTGTAAGTGGTCAAATGGATTTGAAGCTTCTCAATCAGTGCTTTGAACTTGGAGCATTTGAAGGACTGAGAAAGACAAATTCAGCACATCAAGAGGAGCCTCCAGAAGAATCGCAACCACTGGAGGAGGAAAACCATGTCACTGATGCCCAGGAATCTTCTGAAGCCAAAGAACCTGTGCAAGTGAGTTTCAAAAGACACGTTCAGCATGTTTAATGGTGCTCATTAGGGATAATTTATGTAGGATTTCCAGCTCCTTTACTAATCATAATGAAATTCACAGGATGAACTGACGGCAGAAAAAGAGAGTAAAGACGAGCCTACTGGCGTATCTCAAGTCAGAGCTAAACATCATCTTTGAAACATTTCTCACTTCTTTTGCATTTTAATAATGGTTATTATATTTAGGAACCACTCCAAATGTGGTTCATGTCAAGTATCTCGTGTAAAATGCCTATTTTTGTCTCTCTATTGATTTTTCGAACTAGCTAGAGTATGTTGAGTCAAGCATCAAAGACACAGTGGACTCTAATCCAGACGGGCCTCCTAATGCATTCTGCATCCAGCTCTTCACCATGGAAAAGAAGTTTGAAATGAGGTAAGGACGTCTTAGACTAGTACGGGGGGGGGGGGCTATAAAATATAGCTCCTCTTAAATACGTAAGCTATCAAAAGTCAGTAGAATTCGTAATGGTTAAATAAAATTTGGTTAAATGAAAACTGTCTGGCCGAGCTCCAGTGGCTTTCAGTGAAGAGCTGTTTTAAAAGTCAGTCTGAGTGTTATTTGGCTCCTGCTGAGCTGGTCTGTGTGCCACCTTATTGGCCAGCTGTTATGGAATATGGAGGCCTGTCCCACCCACAGAGCATGAACATGTAATTAATGAGTAGAATGCTTAAAGTGACAGCGGGACCAACTAGGCCACACTCGCTTTCTAGTGCCCAACATGGCAGCCTTTCTCATTGCTCTTACAGGACAGATGATGCTCATAAATTATCATTTCTGTTGTCGTCTTCTTTCCTCAAAGATCAGCCGATTTCTTGCCGTACCTGTTTAAACTGTTTCCGGTAAGTACATAAATCAGCTTATTAAAGGAATCACCCAAATACTCAATACACTGAGGTATTAATTCACCCAAAAATTAAAATTTTTGGCATAATTTACTCCCCCTTATGTTGCTCCAGCTGCTCTATGACTTTTTTTCCCTACAAAAAGTACCAAAGGTAGTTCATAGATTATTATGAATATTCATAGATTATTATAAATATTACGTTTTTGTCATATCTGGAAAATAGCAGAGTGACATTATTTTAAATATCTCCTTTTGAGTACTGTGAAAGAAAAAGTCACACCCGTTTAAGACAACATAATCTTTAAAAAGTTTGGGGTCAATAAGATTTTTTTTTGCAAGAAACAATTATTTTATTCAGCAAGAATGTATTATATTGGACAAAAGTGACATTTATAAAGTTACAAAATACTTCTATTTCAAAATAAATTTCTATTTCATTCATTCATGAAAGAATGCTGAAAATTCAGCTTTGATCACATGAATAAATTACATTTTAAAATATATTATAATAGAAAACAGTTATTTTAAATTGTAATAAGATCTCACAATATTACTGAACAGTCCCTTCAAACCCAAGTCAAACCCAGTTGCATTTCTACACAACCACGTGTGCTTTCCATTTTTTACATCTGACATGTAACATAATAAATCTAATAAATATGATAATAATTGTAATGGTGTTCATGTGTTCCACAGGATCGGGACTTCTGTGTGATCTCAGTGCCTAAACTGACTCCAGATTTCCCACTGCTGCAGGCCTTCATCAGAGTCGCCCCTCGGGACACCAGCATCTTCCCGCAGGAACTCTACCTGTGTCACCGGTGGGCTCTGCTCAGGTACACACACTCTCAATCATCTACATCAATCTCGAAAGGAAGCATCCATTGTTCCTTTTCTTGGAGATGAATTTTAAAATGAAGCATGGTTGAAACCATAATGTACTAAAAGAACAATACTGTGGCCTTGTTAGTGAATAAAACCAGATTCAAAAGACTACTGAAGATAAATCTATTATTCTGTGTGTTCTAACATATTTGCCCGTCGTTTTTAATCACGTGGCAACATTTCTACATTCATTAAGAAATTAATTCATTAATTTTAAAGAAATAATGTTAAATAAAGGTATGACTTTACAATAAGATCCCATTAGTTAATGAGCAATATACATGATATTGATATATATTGATATTTAACCTTTATTAATCTTTTAATGTTTGTTAATAAAAATACAACTGTGTATTGTTAGTTCATGTTAACACGGGTCCATTAAATAATATTTACTGATACAACTTTTGATTTTATTCATGTATTAGTAAATGTTAAAATTAGCATTAACTACTATAAGATGAATGAATGTTAGTTTAGAATGAATGTTTAGAAGACTTTTTCATTGTTAGTTCATGTTAACTAATGTAAATGAAACCTTATTGTAAATTGCTACCAAAATAAGTATTCTACAAAATACTGACAGGCATGGTATTTGGATTCATGTGTCAGACTAATATTTTTCTGTCCATCAGGACGTTGGAGGTGCATGTGGCAGTGTCATCGGATATCCCAGCAATCCAGAGTTTGACTGAGAGTCTCAGCCAGCGGGAGTCCATCAGTGAAGATCTGGATCTGTTCCTGCAGGCCCGAAAAGACCAGGTCTGCCACCAACCACACACTAGACTGTCTCAGTCCGTCGACAGAGCTGTGTTTGTGATGTCTGAGCATTGTCTCTCATTCTCAGGATGGAACTGCTCTCCAGGCATTTGTGGCGCAGGTCGAGGGGCGAGTTATTGGTTTGATAATCATCAGAGATGAAGAGGTAAATATTTAATGATGTGTCATGGTGTTTGCCGTTTCTTACCATCAATCGTTTGCAGCGTGTTTCGTTCTCCCAGGACATTGAGTTCATCCGAGCCAACTTTGACGTCGAGAGGTTCATGTACTTTAGCCATCAGCAGCGAGAGGAACACGGTCGACTGTGTCACTTTCTCCTCAACCCTGCTTTCCAGCATCACGCTAAATATATCTTAAAGGAGGTGCTACGCTTGGCACACAAGTCCTGCCTCTATTACCTCCTCCATCCACCCCATTACAGCCATAAGGTGGGCAAAAGGTTTTTCTCCTGTAAAAAAATACCACAGTAATCTCACATGTGTGTCCTCTAGAGCAGAGGTTTCCCAAATGGGAGTTCACGTGTTGATGAAAAGCTACTAAATAATAAAATTGTATATAAAATTTGACTTAATAATTTCCAGCATCACAAGTATTCCTCCCAAAATAAAAGCTTGAGGGTTTGAATGTTATATTATATTATTGTTGTAACTTGTCGTGTCAAATAAAATTGTTATTATAATTATTATCAAATATTGATTTTTTTTTCTTAGGACAATTGAAATTTGCAACAATAATACATTTATGTCTAATAATAATAATAAACCTTATATAAAAACAGTGCTATATATAAATGATTTTAAAATAAAATAAAATACATAAAATTTTAAAATAAAAAGCTCAAATATTTTATCTGTTTACTTGCACGTCATGTGAACATTAACCAAAATCAGAGAACCACAAATGCCTTATTTTATTACTGAAATAATAACTTAAAATCTCAGGGCGTACTTCAAGTAAATATTTAATGTCTGAAGGATTTGTCTGACAAAAAACTTTTGGGACCCTCGGTCTAGAGTTTCAGAAGTTTGCAATCAAAAGCCTTTATTTCTGGTTCAGAGTTTAAACCAGCAACCTTTTCATACCACATTATCTGCTCATGAACATTTCTTAATTTGTCCTTCTTTGCTCTCAGAATGTCAGTTATCACTCTCTGACAACAGTGCTGAATTACATGGTGCCGGTGAGCCCGAGACGACAGATTATCTACCCGCTGGAAGAGCTGGGTATCAACGCACCGTCCCAGCAGATCACCAAACCACAGGTCAGACCGCAACCAGAGTCCTGAAATATGAACATAATTGTGCATTTAAAGCAATTTGACAATTAAATACTGAAACAATGTAAACAATGGTAGCATCTACCATTGAAACTATTCTATGCAACTCACCACCATAATGCTTGGCTGTTGTATTTGTAAATATATATGTAGCACAAACAGTGGCAGATTGAATAGACATGTTAGTTATCAAATTTTTGTCTTTAAGACTGGTCATATCTTTTTTAAGTCAGTTACATAAAACAGGGGTTCCCAAACCTTTCCATGACAAGGCCCCCCAAATACCACTAGGTTCTGGCCAAGGCCCCCCTTTTGCAGGATGTTATTAAACCCATCGACAATACTACAGCAAATGTAGAAATAAATAAATAAAACCTCTAGGTGAACATCAGATTATGTGATGGTGTTTGATACCAGCCTATTAGAAAGATTATAGAGATGCACCGATTACAATTTTTGTAATCGACCTGCCGATACAGATTTTAGCCGATTCTGATTTCATTTTTTCTAACCACTTTACAGCACAGACAAATATTTATTTTCTATTATATATTATATATATATATAAAATAGAAAATAAATATTCACTTTAATTGAGCGTGAGCTGCGCAGTAAAAATAGACTCGCCGCCGAAACCCACTTCACTGCTGCTCACGCGGCGCTCTTGCTCGCGGTGTGAATGCACTCATTGATCAACTGAAAAAATACGCGCTGAAACGGCCATAATTCACGAGGTTTCCTACATGTGCGTTCCGTGTGCACGTGTGATGCTGATGTTGCGCGATGTTAATCATGCGGCGCCCGAGTGCATTAGACTGGCATAAAATCGGCATGTCAGACTGACCGGCCGGTCGCCGATCACATGAAAATCGTCCAATTCCGGTCACCAGCCAATCAATCGGTGCATCTCTAAAAGATTAGCATTACAAGTAAAACGTTCAGATAGGCTATGCGACAAATTATTTTAATTCTATTTCATAACAATACTCATAATAATATAATATTTTTACTTTAAAAAATTATCTTCCAACTTGCTGCGGCACCCTCTGGCGGTCCCCGTTTTGAAAACCCCTGACATAAAACATAGATTGGTCTAATTTGTATCCGAAAGTAAGACTGACTGGTCAGACTAGTTCTGAAAAAGGTCCAATTATGCCCCTTTACAAAGTCTTGATTTTGTTTTTGGGATCTACTAGGTTTTCATGCTTGAATGTTAAAAAAACACATTATATGTCCCGTATTCTCCATTGTTGCAGCTCCTCTCTTCCCAGTCTGTCAGTAACGCTCTGTTTAGTTTCTGTCTCTATGAAGCCCCTCCTTCTGAAATGCACACTGTCCTCTAATTGATCGGCTGGACCAGTGTGTTGTGTCTCAATATTTAAATATTTCAAATAATAATAACAATGTACATCGTGTTGGAAATGATGTGCCACAAGAGGGTGCTGTGCAGTAAATGAATGTGCCATGATCACACTTGTAATTTGACACACTTGTAACTCTCCATCCCTAAACTGTCAGGGGACAGCATGAGATCTTTGTTTCTCACACTTATGTTTATCAATAATTAACGTTATAGCTGTCTGCATTATTCCACTCATTATGCGTTTTGTGTATCAGAATCGTTAGCCGCATGTGAAGCAGACGACAGGGCCGTTGTTGCCTGAGGTTATTGAACATCTAGTTGTAAAGAAACAGATGGATGGATGGTGGCAGATGGCGGTGAATGTTTACGCTGGTTTCTAACAGGTAAAGCAGCAGCGTTCTTATCCAGCCATCATCAGTACAACCAACATCTGCTGTAGACGTGCTTGTGTGTGTGTGTGTGCTTTTCATCTGACGACACTCAAATCACGGGGTGGACAAGAGGAACTGCGTTTCAAGCGTCGTGTTTATTTATGTAACACAAGGAGAAAGACTTTTTCTCTGCTGGCACAGATCACACATGTACACATGCGTCCCCTCTCAGCATGAGATAGGCTTCTCTGATGGAGGGAGGGGACAGCTTTCACAGGTAAAAGATGAACGACCCACTTATTACTTACTGAGAGGTCACACAACAATTATTAACTGAACAAGAGGTATTTTCTTGTAGTCAGTCAAATGCTAAAGTTGCATCTTATTCATTCTTCACAAAGCCAATCGCTGCATGCACTGCTATGAAGTCGATCCAAGATGGCTGACAACATTAAGGAAACGTTTAATATAAAAGCAATGTATTATTAAAAAATAGTTCTGGCTCGCAAAATACCAGCTTTGCCATCACAAATAAATTACATTTTAAAATAAATTCAAATATATAACTATTTTAAATTGTTATTACTGTTTTACTATATTTTTGATCAAATAAATGCAGCCTTATTGAGCAGAAGAGACTTCTTTCAAAAACATTATAAATACGACAATGATTTACATTTAATAACTATATTGTGTTACGATTTTTTTATGTTTATTAGGTTATCACATTATTAGCTTATTTATGTGTACTTTTGCTTTACAAACAATTCAGTCACCACCTCAAGGCCAATGTAAAGTCTGGGTTCTGAAGCAAAAGGCAGTAGACAGCAAGATTTTGGAACTGAGCTGCTGTGTCATATGCAGTTTATTGTGTATATGTGTGTGTTTGTGTTTGTGTTTGTGTTTGTGTGGGTGTGTGTGTGTGTGTGTGTGTGTGTGTGTGTGTGTGTGTGTGTGTGTGTGTGTGTGTGTGTGTGTGTGTGTGTTTGTGTTTGTGTGTGTGTGTGTGTGTCTGTGTGTCTGTGTGTGTGTGTGTGTGTGAGGTGCATTAGCAAGAAACACAAGCTGTCACCCTTCAGTCCACTTTAGAAAGCTCCATTTGGTAGCGCAGCAACGCCGGTGTCCAGGCAGCCCTGCAGATAAGAGCGCAATGACTGCATTAATCCTCCGTCTGGTTCAGATGAATTAATCAGAGTTAAAGCACCTGTTCGGTCTTCGTCAATAGAGTGTTGTGTTACGAAGGGCATGATGTCTGCATATAGAAGTCCTGCATGTCCACCAGTGTTTGATACGGACGCACCTGTGCTGGCTTTACCTGAGCAGAGAGGACAGGGTCAGCTCCTTTTTGACATTCTGTTACTGTCATATCATTATCAGGAGCAGATGAACACCATCTTAGAACATTTTTGTAGTTTTGAAGAAATAAACAGAATCACAAAAATACGGACCGTTTTCAAACACTTTCACAGTCTGCCATTGACTGCCACACATCTTCTGTGCCATCTTTACAGCTGCTGTATATGGGTTAAAGATGTACCAGAGAGAAAGACCAATCACAATTCAGTATGTAAACTATTACAATGACATCATATTTTACTTGTTTGAATGAATTAGCAAATATCATCATTTAAATTTTGAATGATGAGCATTCTATCGATATCAGTGGGTGATGTTCAAATGTTAGTCTTAATCTCCTTTTTTTTATAAAAAAAAAAAAGAAAAGACCAAAATAGATAGAACAAAAATAGATAGCAAAATCAATTTATGAATTCAAAAGTTTAGGTTAGTGAGAGCTTTTAAAAAAATAAATTAATAATTTAATTCAACAAGAATACATTTAATTAATCAAAAGTGACAGAAAAGATTTTAACATTATAACCAAAGATTTCAAATAAATGTTGTTCTTTTGAACTTTCTATTCAAAAGAATTCTGAAAGTAAATGTATCACGTTTCCACAAAAAAAACAAAAAAAAAAATTAAGCATCAAATTAGTATAATAGAATGATTTCTGAGGATCATGTGACACTGAAGACTGGAGTAATGATGCTGAAAATACAGCTTTGATCACAGGAATAAATTACACTACAGATGCAATTACACAGAAAACAGTTATTTTAAATTGTAATAAAATTTCACAATAAAACAGTTTTTTCTGTATTTTTTGATCAAATAAATGCATGCCTTGGTGAGCAGAAGAGACTTCTTTCGAAAACATTACAAATTCTGAACAACTCCAAATTTTTAAAGGTAGAGTACGGTATATATACACACACACTCACCGGCCACTTTATTAGGTACACCTTGCTAGTACCCGGTTGGACCCGCTTTTGCCTTCAGCCTTGATTCTTCATGTCATTGATTCAACAAGGTGCTGGAAACATTCCTCAGAGATTTTGCTCCATATTGTCCTGATAGCATCACAAAGTTGCAAATCTCATCAGTAGATGGTCCACTGTGGTCATAAAGGATGGACATGGTCAGTTGTAATACTTAGGTTGGCTGTGGTGTTTAAACAATGCTCAATTGATACTATGGGCCCAAAGTGTGTCAAGAAACACAGCATCACAGCACCAGCACCTGAACCGCTGATACAAGGCAGGATCATCCAAGCTTTCATGTTGTTTACGGCCTCCACAGTCACCAGATCTCAATCCTATAGAGCACCTTTGGGATGTGCTGGAATGGGAGATTTGTAACAGTGTGATGCAATTTTGGAGCAAAATCTCTGAGGAATGTTTCCAGCATCTTTTTGAACATATGCCACAAAGAATTAAGGCAGTTCTGAAGACAAAAAGGAGTCCAAAGAGTACCTAATAAAGTGGCCTGTGAGTGTGCGCGCGCGTGTGTGTGTGTGTGTGTGTGTGTGTGAGTGTGTGTGTGTGTGTGTGTGTGTGTGTGTAATTATTTTTTAGTAAAATTCTTTATGACATTCAAACCTTCTCAGAGGGCACAAGAAAATGCCGCTTGTGTGATTTTCGTGCACATGATTCTGATTTCTGCCTTCAAGTAGCCCAACATGTCCAGAATGTAAACCTCCTTGAGTCCCTGCCATTGATTACAGCAATTAATGAATGACTTTGAAGAGCCAATCATTGATGGCTGTGTAATCAGCTACGTTTCCTTAAATTACAATGACAATTTGGGCCTCTCCCTTCCCAGAGTCCACCGCGTCTCTATTCTTTCATGTTAAATCAGATAAGGTGTACCACAGAACAAATCCCTCAAATTATTCATGCTCAAGGGCCAATTAGAGAAGTAGAGAGAGAATGGTTAGGAGAACACGGCAGCTGTTCGCTTTCAATTGATTCAGAGACGGCCAAACATGTCCCTCTCTGTAAATCTGCTCGAAGAATTGATCATTTCAATGCTTCATTTTAGGTGCAGAGCCTATTGAAGTGGTCTGCACTGTTTTTTATAGAGTGCGTTTCCATTCTTTCAACGGAACTCGGCACATTTCAATATTTTAGACGAGTTATAGTGTTCGCTAATGCAATGCTTTTTCCTGTTTGCTGGTATCTTTTTAGCTCAATAAGTGCTCAGTGAACCATACTGTCGCTCTCGCGCTGATTAAACTATTGTCATGCAGGGAAACCCTTCCAAATGGACTTGTCTGTGTGTAGGACATCAGCAGTGCTTTTAGGAAAACTGCAATTACTGTTAGCTGCTAAGTAAGATTAGCTGTTAGCTGTTAACTCACTGGTTAAAGGACAAACATACACCTGAAATGCAACACACGACCATTTCACTGTATTGACAAGCAAAGGCTTATGAGATTATCCAGGGTTCAACAATAAGGCCCAGTTGAGCTGGTAGTTCAAATGACCACAAATATGATAAACCGCTGTTTTAGCTTCATATCCTTATGCGTGTTAGGAAAACAAAAGTGTAGTTTTCATTATATTTTTAGTCTCTTCTACTCAGCAAGGCTGCATTTATGTGATTTATGTGAACAGTAAAAGCAGTAATACTGTGAATGTGAGATATTACAATTTAAAAGAACTGTTTTCTATGTGAATATAATGTATTCCTGATCAGAGCTGCATTTTCAGCATCATTACTCCAGTGTCACAGAAATCATTCTATGATGATTTTCTGCTCAAGAAACGTTTCTGATTATTATCCATGTTGAAAACAGTTGTGCTGCTTCATATTTTTGTGGAAACTGGGATACCTACATTTTTGCAGGATTCTTTGAATAGAAAGTTCAAAAGAACAGCATCTATTTGAAATATTTTCAAACTTAACTGTCACGTTTAATCAATTTAATGCATCCTTGCTAAATAAAATTATTAATTAACATCCCATTTGCTGTAGTTAAATTGAATTGCCCTTTATATATATATATATATATATATATATATATATATATATATATATATATATATATTAGTTATTAACCGCCCCACTGTCAATATCAGCATTAGCCACTGAAAACCCTGTTCCAATTACCCACCGGTGAGCATTTATATGGGTTAGATGACACTAAAGATAGTGTTTTCTCATTTGTTCCTAGGCTCATTTTGCCCTGTACCACACAAACAGAAAACTCACCATGGAGCCCAAGGTCACCATCAATGCCAGAATCGTGGTAGTGGGAGCATCCGACACAGGTTTAGCTTTTCTTGAAGCACTGACATTCAGGTAAGCATGCCGTTGTTGAAACGCTTCTTCAATCAAATGGTCGACACAGGTAAAGAAGCCCTGAATAGCATTTAGGATTTCTTTTTGAAGAAATAGCAAGACATTTCTGTCTGAAACAGGGTTTTTTGTCCTGGGGGGTGGGGGAATATCGTCTCAAGTGTGGTTATAATTAGTGAGAGTGACCCTCAGGGATTTCAGCGAAACAATGATTGCATGAAATCTGAGCTTATGGCTTTATATAATAACACTCAGCCCAACACATGCCAATTAATACCTGTATTCTGGATCTCTCTTTGTGTTCTAAAGAAAGACGATGCATTAAATTTGAAAAACAGCCATTTATTGATTCTAAAAATAAAATATTGATTATCTTTATTAAAAGATTTTTAAGCAATGATTCCCACCCAAGTGTTGGTTCCAAGGGGAAAGACGGGAAAGAATTCGACTCAAATATCAGGTCACATTCTGGTAAAAAAAAAAAAAAAAAAAGAAAAAGAAAAAAGTGATTCTAGATTGAGTGAAACCAGATATTTGAACAGTTATTTAAATGTCACTTTAGAAAAAACACATTAAATTAATTTATACAGTAAATTACCACATCTTGAATTAATTTAGAAACAAATGTGCCAATAAGTCTTTCTTGAAAATGTGACGTACACTACTATTCAAAAGTTTGGGGTTAAGATTTTTAAATGTTTTATTGAAAGAAGTCTCTTCTACTTTCCAAGGCTGCATTTATGTGATTTAAATACAGTAAAAACAGTAATATTGTGAAATAATATTACAATTTAAAAGAACTGTTTTTTATTTGAATATATTGTAACACGTAATTTATTCCTGTGGTCAAAGCTGTATTTTCAGCATCATTACTCCAGTCTTCAGAGTCACATGATCCTTCAGAAATCACTCTAATATGATGATCTGATGCTCAAGAGGCACTTATTATTATTATCAATGTTAAAAACAGTTGTGCTGCTTCATATATTTGTGGAAACTGTGATGCATTTTTTCAGGATTTAATAGGAAGTTCAAAAATAGATAATTTATTTAAAAATGTAAATATTTTATATCATTATAAATGTCTTTACTGTCACTTTTGATCAGTCTAATGCATCCTTGCAGAATAAAAGCATTCATTTATTTTGGAAAAAAATACTGGCCTCCAAACTTTTAAACATTAGCTTACACAAGACACACACGTTTAGTCTCTGAAGATTTGAACTTTTCAGAATGTCATTTTATGGAGAGGATGTCAGGAGTTCGGATGCAGCTTCTCGCAGAGCGCTTGACCAAACAAAGCTGTGATTTAAGGCTGTTCTTGTTTCCTGAAAGCTGATAACTGCTTGGCAACCAGGGGTCGCTCTGCGGTTGTGTGTGTGTGCGTGTGTGTGTTAACTCCTGCTGCTTTGGCAGGCACTGCGGGCACGCAGCTGTCTAGAGCTGGCAGTGTGCGGAGGTCACGCGCTGGCCCTTTAATTAGCCCTGCCACTGTTCTCTAGGCTGCAATTGGTGTTTGCTGTCGCTAATGACTTGACTAATGAGGCAGTTAGTGTCCACTAAACTTATGGCCGGTCAGCCCCTGTAGAGGCCGCCTGACTAATGGAGAATGTGGAGGCCATGGCCGACAGCGCTTATCTGTCAAGCCAAAACCGTTGGCCCCCCTCAAGCTCGTTCACTTGTCCTTTATCACCCCTGAGGATGGGGTGAAACGCGGGACCATTGAGGACCGATAAAGATGCTTGGCCCCTGCTTGGCCCCTAAACTTAGCAGTCAGACACTGGCCACAATAGAGGCCTGTCAGCTGCTGATAAGGCCAGAACGCTGTGAGCTGGTGGTCAAGAACAGCCTGTGGAGAGAAAACACACACACAAGATTAACATTTCACATTGACACACATTCTGGATTTCTTTTTTCTAATATAAAAGATAATTTTATAATTTATTACTGAAAGAATATGAATAAAAATAATCAAAAAGTTAGTAAATAATCACATTTTCTCAATTTTTCACAAACGGTAGTGTGCATTGCATTTTTCAAGCTAAAAACAAACAAAACAAAAAAACACTTATTGTATGAAAAATGTTATGATCAAACAAATGTTTCTTTAAATTATGTTAATCAATAACTACAACGTCTGGTCCCAAACTAGCTAACTTCTACTGAATATATCATTTAGGCTAAATGTGCAACCCTATTTTCATATTATTTGTATTACTAATATTTTTATATATTTGTATAAATGTTTTAAAATTGTATTTTAAATTAAATTATTAACATTCAATTATTAATTAAAATAATTAACATTACTTTAAGGTTATTTTAGCAATAAACATTAATTAAACAATTTAATAAAACACAAATCAATTTATTCTTAATTATTTTATTTATTTTATTATTTTTAGGTGACTATTTTATTTTAACTCCATATAGAATAAATTGAAAATAAAATTCATAATAGAGTGAATCTCTTAGTTAAAAATAAATAAATTGACTTGTACACTGCTCGAGGTGCTGTTATAAAATGGCCATTTCTCTGAAACATTTGCATATGAATGTTTGTGCAAAAAATCAAACATGCAGGAGCGAGTTAAGTGACCCCCCCAGCTCAAATAAAAGACAGATATCTGAAGACGGCAGTAGCAGCTCTGTCTGTCTGCATGGCTTAGAGCGCTAGAACGCAGACCTGCGGCTGTGTGTCCAGCGTTTCCCGTCTGATCAATCGTGACGGTCCGCAGGCCTCACACACTCCTCTTTCTACACACGCTAGCCTGATTTCCTCTCTCGCCACTGATAGAGATCATGTCTTTCTTGCACATACAAAACAGGTCATTTACATGACAAGAGACCTTTTTACACTCCTGAGGGGACAGGAGGAGGGTGACGGGGGGAGACCTCTACACACAGGAAACAAAACAAGAGGGGGAAAAAGACAAAACAAAAGGAAAGGCTTTTACTGTGAGTAAAAGCAGGCTTTAATGCAGGCCAGCGCTGCGCTGGAAATTAAGGGATTTCAGCATCTGTCCGTCGAGTGTTTGCAGAATAACCTCACACACCCTGCATGCTTTTGTTCAGACTTCATCACTGTCCTCTCTTCATTCAATGGTATTCATTTCTGGACAGAAAAAAGAACAAAAAATTGGACAAAAATAGCCTCATTATCCAAAATGGACTAGATCTGTTCTTCAAAAGAGCACAAATCAAATCAAAATATCCAGACTTGTTTTCTATACCTGAAAGAGTATGAGCATCAGTGTTACTCATTTATAAAATGTCAAAATGCAGAAAGTTAATAAAAAGATGTTTGATTCTCACTTGTCTACAGTAACACATGTCTCTCTCGTGCTTGTATTTGAGCAGTCCTCATCTTCGATTCAACAATCTCACTCTCATCTCCACTCACGGCCTTCCAGATCGCTGCTCTGATGATAACATGAGATTTCTGGCTACAAGGTGAGCGATGCATTGCAAACGAGAGGCATTTAGACTCCAAGCGGCATATTTCCACTACACTAGAGAGGGGGAAAATACATTATTTCCATTCTATCACACAGATGTGAAGTGCTAAAGCATTAAAGCACTTCTGGTCCCTCATTGAAGTCCAAACTTGAAACATTGACTTATATTTTAATATTGCAATCCAGAAAGTCAATTAATTATAAACATTATTATTAATTTCTTAGGAGGCCAGTTTAGATGACAGAATTGCATAGCAAAAGACAAAAAAAGTAGGGGAAAATTGAAAAAAAAAAATGATCAGTCAATTTGTTGACTGATCAAAATGCAGAAAGTTTGAAAATGATGACTGCAAATGAGATTTGAGATTTATAGTTTTGGACTGCTTTCATGACACTTTTATACAGTCTAAAATATTTTTGAGTTAATGCTTAAAACAAGATTTTTTTTAACCTTTTTTTCAGAAAACAACACTTAAGACTAAGTCATTCAAGACTTACTGACTTCTTAGTGTATCTTGACTAAAGATTATTTAGATATTTGTACTGGAAAAAAAATCATAATTTTTGGCAGAAACATCTTGTGTTTTTCTTCAAAGAGGAACAAATAATACTTGGCTGGAATGAATAAATCAAGATAAAATTGGATGAAGTATTACTTTAAAAATGCTTTGGTCTCCTAGGAGATTCTGACCAAGAGGTCTTACCTTAAATCTGACTGTTTTGAGAGCTGCAGCATTAGTGCGGTTTCACTTCCTGGTGCTCGTGATGAAAAGCAGGAACTGAGCTTTATCATCACTTCTGTTAGTGGTTCTGGATGACTGGCACATCTAATCCAATCCAGCGATCCAAACAATTGATAAGACACACTGTATCAGAGCTCTGGAGGAAGAGCTTAAACATGAAACCTTGATTCTCAGCATCTCAATTATAGCGTGAAACAGTGAATGAGTCAGTTAACCTTGAGCATTGAGAATCTAAAGCGGTTACACTGAAAGATTTCCTGACGTCCTTCTGGCCGCTCGTGAAGACTGCTCTTTTCCCGGATGCGGGGTCTGTTCCTCTACAGTCACTGCTACAGCGATCAGGATCAAGCCCAGCTGTCTCTGCGCTCCTGGATCAGTGTGGTGACGGGTAAGATGAAGGCCATCGACCGCGAGGACAAACACGTGGAGCTGATGGCAAATGGTAGAGTGAACTATGACTATCTGATCCTCTGCACCGGCCTGCAGTATCAGGTCAGAGACGCACAACACAACATTAACAATTCAAATGAACCAAGATGTTGCTATGAATTATGAAATATGTATTATGTGCCAGCTTAGCTCAGTGTTTGCAAATGAATGCAATGCTAATTTGTTATCCATGCCGAGCACAATAATTAGTACATGAGAAATCAGCTAGTGTGGATGCTGCTGTATTTGAGTCTGACAATACATTTGCAGAGAGAAGCTGGAAATATATAATAAATGAATTATATTAAATGAATTGAAATACATAATACTTTAAATAGAGGTAAATAATTTAAATACAATAGATATTTATTATTTATGTTTATATCTCTCTGACAGGGAGTTGACACACATACCCTCACTCACTCGTTTAATTTGCTTCAGGTGAATATTGTTGCTGTTACAGGGCTTGAATATCAGCGTGGAATTGCACGTATTGCACTTTTACTCATTCCCGCAGACTTTGTGCTCGCATCCAAAGTGCCTGAACATAAAGCCGTCTCTCAGTACTAAACGTTCTTTTTCACTGCGTTTTGCGCTTCATCAGTAAAACACACACAAAATAATGTCAAAATGCTGATCTTGGTGAGTATTCACTTAAACACAGTCATTGTTTTAAGTAAACATAAACAGTTGAGGCTGAGAGAGAAAACACATGGATCTGTGCGCCAGGTCTTAAAGTGACAGCAGCCTAATATACCTGATGTCATGGTTTCCCCATGGTATCGATGTCAAAATTGCGGCCAGTGCAAATGCTGACCGGCTAGTAACTTTAGATAACCACAGTGGCTGGTGAGCAAAAAAGTTCATGTCATGCCCTGTATAGATGTATATATATTTTTTTTTTCTAATGACACTTCAGATGCCCAGTCTCACCAGTATCGACATCATTGACCAAACCACCAGCAGTCTGAACCCACATCATCCCAGGCACAGATCCACGTGGCCTGTTCCATCTAACCTCTTCACCCTCAACGACCAGCACGACTGCTCAAACCTCCACCAGTGGCTCATGGACAACTTTGTGGAACTGACAGGTGCATTTATTGCAAATCTAAAAAGATTTTATTAGCTGCTCTAGAGCCCAGTCTAGATCAGTGTGACATGCCAGACCTCGCTCATGCATAATCTCATTTACCACGCCACTGTTATTCTAAAGCTGCATCCAACTGTCAGAGCATAACAAGTAGCTAATTAGCGGGAGTGAAATCTAATCTCTTTCCATCCATTTACAGGGGAATATTAATATTAGCAGGGTGAGCTAAGAATTAATCTGCATGGGCCGAGATGAACCACCGCTATCTGTCTGATTAAGCCTATTATATTTACTAATTACACCCTCCTTTAATAATCCGGGAAGTAGCGCAATTATCAGTGAATGCTAATTATACCGTCTGCATATGAAAGATATCAATTTAGTGGCATGAGAATTTGTATTTGGGTCAACCGGAGAGGCATCGCTGGGTCTGGCTCTGAATACGTTGTCAACAGAAATGAGCTGATAATAGTTTTGGCAGAAATCCTGTTGTGGTTGAAAACGTCCCTGTGCTCAGAGGTTGAGTGTTGTGCAATGTGGCTGTGGTTCAGCACCATGGACAGGGCATTGAGCGCTGCATTCATTCACCACACAGATGATATGTAAATGACCACTATTACAACATCCTTTTTAGCAGACAGAAGCTACAGGACTGCATGTGTGAGAGATGTATAGAAGACAAAGCCACATTTATAAAATAGATAGTTCTGGCTCTCAAATGTGATTGGATGTGACACGTTCAAAGCCACACCACACACACACACACACACACACACGTGACTGTTTTGATGCACATTCAATAATTTGTATACATTAATGTTTTTATTCTGATAATGGTAAAAGCAATATGATGCTTTAGTTTAAACACAGCCAAACTAATACTCGTGTTTAA
This sequence comes from Meda fulgida, assembly GCA_030578275.1. Classification (NCBI taxonomy): domain Eukaryota; kingdom Metazoa; phylum Chordata; class Actinopteri; order Cypriniformes; family Leuciscidae; genus Meda; species Meda fulgida. The sequence continues at coordinate 4,097,978 of CM060635.1, forward strand.
AATGATTTTACAAACCAATCATCTGTCATTATACAGGATCATGCATGAGCGCTCTGTGTCATTATTTTATGTGAGCTCCGACTGATTAGTTTTCATACTTGAGGACTCTAATATTAACATCAAAGGCCTTCCTTCACAAAAGATCTCAATTAAATCAATCCAGCACTAAGAGGGTTTGTGACACTGTTTAAATGCAGCAGTGAAAGGACATCACTTCCTTCATCTTCTCTTCCTTCTTTCTTTCCAATCCTCAAACCTAATGGGACCTTCTCCAGGTTGCTAAGTGACCCTTCTCTGTTTCATAGCCACTGATATTATCTCTCCAAGCTGCCGTAATAAATCACTTCCCCTTCCCCCTTGTGGAGGGTAAATGGCCTTAAGTTTATTTTACTCTTAAGTAAACCATCTTTCTATTGGAGGGAATGTAACTTGATGAATTATCTTTGGTGTGGATGTGGAGGAAGTCTAGTGTCTTTTTACAATTGGCCACTTTCTTAAATGCGAAGTGTGTAAATGATGCACCACCAACGTGAATTGTGTGTGTGTCGTCGCAGGCGATGCTGTGGTATATGGAAACACCATAGATGTGTTCACCTGTGTGGAGATGCTCATGCGCCTCGGTGTCAGCGGCCGCCGGATTCACGTAGTCCATCCTCCCAAAGACACATCTTCCTGTTTCCATGATGGCTCAGTGGACCGCGCCGTGAAACAGGCTCTGGAAAAGGAGGAAGTCCACGTTCATCACGACTGCCTGTTGAAGCAACTCAACGATGGACAACACACAGATCCTGTGACATCGGTGTCCTTCACCACTGATGGTCTGACCCTACGACTGGAGTGTGCGGTATAAAGGAGTCGTATTACACATTTTGTTTTCATGATTAATTTAGCTGTAAGTTACTTATAATGTTAGTAAAGGATTTGGTGCCAAAAAAACACAGTACCATTCAAAAGTTTAGGGTTAGTAAGATTTTTTATGTTTTTAAAAGAAGTCTCTTCTGCTCACCAAAAATCATTTATTTGATCAAGAAAACAGTAAAAACAGTTTAATTTAATGCATGCTTGCTGAATAAAAGTAAAAATATATATATATATATATATATATATATAAAAAAAAAATCTTACTGACCCCAAACATACACATTTTAGTTTTAAGACTAAATTGATTTTTATTTAACATTTCCTTTATCTTCCTGCTGTGCCTTTAAAATATTCTTTCACCCAAAAATGGACATTTTGATTTGAACAGAATTATTTCATAGACCTTCAAAGTATTTTAAAAGATCAAGGACATTTTGCGCTCTTCATGATATGAGCTGTTGACATGCGTCCATCAACTCTTCATTTAATGCTTGTGAGATGTTTAGTCCATCATGATGTGGACAACACTTTAAATGCTGCATGTTTGTCACTTGCATTCAATTTTTGACAGGTTTTCTTCAGCTTCTCTTGTAAAACTGTCGACTGTGACGCCTTCAAGGCCATCAATGATGCCTGTTTAGTGTTCGATGGCCGTTTGGTGGTAGATACCACCTTCCATACCAACGACCCCTCCATATACGCCGCTGGCCCTTTGACCAAATACTCCCGCCGTTACCATGCTGACCAATGGAGTGATTCTTGCTTTAATTCCAAGGAGGTGGGGCAGAGTTTGGCATCTGTTCTCCTGGCCTTATGTGATCCGACCCTGGAGCGTCCCGCCGACCCACCGTCTGATGAGGAGCAGCTCATTGCTCTCTACACTCAGGCCAAGATCCAAGGTCACCATTCTCCTTCTGAATTTCTGAATCACAAGCCCAGTACTTTCAAGCAGGAGTTTAAGATGTTTAGCATGTGTTGTCACCCAGTACCCCCCCCCCCCCCCTCCCCTTCATCTAATTCTGACCGACACCACACTATTGACAGTTAATTTGCATAATCTAATCACAGGCTAAGTGATTATAGCATAATGGACCATCTGTTACACAGAAACACAGTGTCTGATATGAGATAAACTGCTTTATAATCATAATTGTGGTGTTCGGGGGGGGATGCTATTAATTTTGTGTTTGTAAAAACAAGAGTTATTAGGAATAACTTGTAAAAAATACTCTGAATTCACAGGGGGAAGATTACCAGGCGGCTACAATTATCTCCATGTCGCAAAACCGACTTCCAAAGGCCATGAAACTCCATCAGCTCAGAAAGTACGTTTAAATTCTGCTGGTCAAAATCAAATATTAGTTTGCATCATATCAGAGAACAATCCTAGTAGATTACCAGGGTGTTTTCACACTTGTAGTTCGGTTCTCTTGGTTCTTTTGGTCCAGACCAAAAAAGAAAATTATACATTTAGTCCTGGTTTACTAAGCATTCACATTCACAATGTCTTTTTTAACACTGAACCTAAATATATAAAAATTAAAATTAAAAGACAATGCTGTGTGTGGGGCTAAATGCATGTACATATGATGGAGCTGAGAATTCGTGAAGAGCTTATAAAATGAGTTAGGGAGTCAAAACAGCAGCAGGAATCCCTCTGTCACACACACAAATGAAGATCTGCTGCGAGGAGACGCGGTTCTGTTGCCTGAACTGAACTGTGATGGACTGAACTATGACCCTTTTTAGGGTCGCATCTTGTGACATTGTGTGTGTGTTTGTTTACATGTCTTGGTCTGTTGTGTTCATATTTCAGTCAAACCGCACTAGAGTTAGTTTGGAACCATCTTTACAGCGTCTCGGTCCGTTTGTTTGGAACCGTCTCGGTCCGCTTGTTTGGTGCACCAGGGTTCGGATGGCAGCATTTATACTTCTTCAGATGAACCGCACTAACAGAGCAATATCACCAGAGTCCGCTTTAATCGAACCAAACATGACAAGTGTGAACACACCCTAAGTGTTGCAAAAACATCCATCTTTATGATCTGTCCTGCAGGGTCTTGACATGGTGACGGGCTGCACTGAAACGGGGAACTACTTTCATCTGCATCTCAGCCAGCATGATGTGGTGGACAGCATCACGTGCCTCTCGAAGAATGCACTTCCTGTCTCCAACCTCCTGTGTCTCTACAGGAAACACCAGCTGCTGCTGAATCACCTCTGCTCACGCTACCACGAGGGTTTGGTCCATGACATGTACAGGTCCAGCCTGGTCACATAAATCTTGTTACAATTTTTTTTTTTCTGTTACAGTCTAAATCAGGGCTGATCCTAAATAACTAGGTACAGCTTTCAAATCAGACTAAAATTCTACAATGAAAATTCTACACTAGAACATTCTTAAAACCCTTAAAAATGTCAACTTAACATGAAACTTAACATGGTGGAAAAACTTGGAATTTAACAAGAAAGTCAAATTTCACCCTAAGGGGGGCAATATTCTGCATAAAGTTGTATTACAAACGGCTGATGATGTTTTACTGATAAGTTCATTTATATTATTCTCAGTGCGCCTTATATATATATATATACATGTGTTTGTGTAGTTTCCCCTCCTTTTTTTGTGGAAATATTTGACCTACACATGTTCTTGTTAGATTCACCCTAGAACCAGTTTTGATTGTTCATTCCAATACCGAAACAGCAAATCTAACCACTAATTCTCTTGAATTAATGCACAGGATTATTTATGACACTCCAACTCGTAGTCATATCTGTCCTCATCTGGTCACACTTTATATGACGATTCATTTCCAACAGTGTGACCTCTGCTCCAAAACTGACCCTTCACCAGCAGAGCCTTTGTCCCGCATTAGTAATCTGTTTATGCAGGTGTGCAATCCGCTTCACCACACCACCAGGAGACAATAGTTAAGCCACCCACCCAGCAGTGCTGATCACACTTATTAAAATGGGATTCTTCGCTGCTCTTTTGTCGTTACTGAATGTGGTCGGTGCTCAATGTCATTACGGAGAACGGCCGATCTTAAAGACAATCATGAACATCATTTATCAACTGTGCTGCTATATGGAGGATATTAGATGAACATTGTGAACATCCAGAGTTAAAGCGGCAGTTCACCCAAAAATTTAAGTTCTGTAATTATTGACACACCCTCATGTCGTTCCACACCTGACGGCTGTTTTCCATGGAATGCAAAAGGAACAATTATCTTTATGCAGGTCTTCCAGACCATCTCATTTATACAGTGCCCATGTCTGTCAAGCTTTAAAAAGACAAAACACTATAAAAGCATCATCAAAACGCCATGTCTAGCAAGTCATAGACATAATGATAGAATTTCGATTTTTGAGTAAACAACACTATCGTTCTCAAGTTTAAGCTTTTTTAATGTTTTTGAACAGTCTCTTCTGCTCACCAAGGCTGCATTTACGGCTTTTAAAAATACAGTAAAAACAGAAATATTGTGAAATATTATTACAATTTAAAATAACTGTTTGCTATCTGAATATGTTTTAAAACGTAATTTATTCCTGTGATCAAAGCTGAATTTTACTCCAGTCTTCAGTGTCACATGATCCTTCAGAAATCATTCTAATATGCTGATTTGATGCTCAAGAAACATTTCTGATTATTATCAGTGTTGAAAACAGTTGTGCTGCTTCATATTTTTATTTTTTTATTAGTATTCTTTGACGAATAAAAAGTTTCATAGAACAGCATTTAATATTATTAACATTATAAATGTGTTTACTGTCACTTTAAATTTAATTCATCCTTGTTGAATAAAAGTAATTTCTTTCAAATAAAAAAACATATTGACCTCAAACTAGTCTTTAAATCCAAAAGTAATATTTTGATTTCCTCTTTCCCCAGTTATTTTAAAGAGAACTGGTGCTTGGCTCTTTATCACGACCGCTTTGCTGACTTTGAACAGGAGGTGCGCCAAATCATGGACGCGGCCAAACTAGAGGTGGGTTTCCTTTACATCTATGTTATCTATGTTTAAAGCATTTACTCTCTTTCCAAAACATCTGTTGATGTCAGATAAACATGCTAATGCAATTACGTAACATGGTTGCACATTACACAGGTTCTTCTAAAGGTGCATAAAGCATGATTATAAGATAAAATTAAAGAACGTCTCACTTGTCTCACTTTCCTTTTCCTTTTTTTTTTTTGAAGGAACAAGATTTGCATATTTCAAAAACAAGACTTGTATTGTGTTTTGTCCTGACAGGGTGAGAGTGGTTCTGTGTCAATTCAAGAGGCTCTTCAGAAGATAGTGGACGATAAAGCAGAGTCCAACCAGCTGACGGGTCTCAGCGAGGTGTTTCAGAAGAGCGAGGCTTATTCTGCTCTGAGAAAGAGTGTTCTGGATTATCTGAGGTACAACAGATACCATCTGACCATGTACGCCCGGCCGGGACTGCTCTAATCAATATCCATTTTACATTTAGGAGCATTTACTCAGGACTTTATCTTTTGTTTCTTTATTTCTTTACATTTGCTGCACCATATGTTTGTGGGGGAGAGAAGCACATTGTGGGGGGTTGGGGTCAAAGAACTTGAGCAAATAAATAAAGCTTCTGGTTTTGTCAAATGCAAATATTTGGTGTGTACTGAGTGACAATTCATTAAAAATAACTGACTTTGCTGGTTTGAATACTCATGTGCTATCCAGTATTGGGTTGTATATTAAGTGGAGATCTGAAGGCAGCAGAGATAAGAGCAGCAGAATGAGAGCGCAGCAGCAGCTGTATGATAATGAATGTGGGGCAGAAAATCACAGGCGCATGATCCAACAGTCCACCGTCATATAGCTTATGTATGGGTAGTAATGCAACCAGATCAGATGTTTAAAAAAAAAACTATTTCAGATGCAACAAATGTGTTTTTCTAAAAGCTGGGTCTTAAATGTGGAAAAAAAAATTTTTTTTTTTTTTTTACTAAAAAAGTACACAGGTTTCTCTAAAATGCAAATCAAGTGAAATAGTAACATAAAATAAAAGGTTTGCACATCAGATATTAGGTGCAACAAACGTGCTTGTTTAAGTTAGGCAAGTAAACCATCTGGCCCCCAAAAAAGATCTTACATGTGGAAATTTAAAAAAGGCAATATGTTGCTCTAAAACGCTCACAACGAGTTATGAAATCACATACAACAAATGTGCTAGTCTGGACCATAACGCCGAAGATTACGCGAAATTCCGCTATTACGAGACCGTTGCATTGGAATGACATCATCACATGCACGAGCACAATGATGATGATGCTGATGATGATGGCACGGTTGAGTCTGAGACAGGAATGAGTCCGTTTGAACAGAAGGATGATGTGCGTCTGTACCGGCAGCTCGCGCAAGCGTGTCTTTTGTGATGCAAACGAGAGGAGCCTCTTTTATGAATTATGTATGCGCGCAAAGAGTGATTAATACGTCCCGCATTCAACTGTCGCACATGTCCTAAGCCTGCAGGCGTCTGATTTATACATTTAATTAGTTTCGAGACAAATTACGCATGCACCTTGCAGCCCTTTCGCCGCACAAACCAATTTCAAGACATTTGTGTTAAAACCGCGCTGCTTTGCAAGCGCGAGTATAGGCCTATTCAAAATTGAACATTGCACGACTTCTTTGTTGTCATTTCCCCCCTTTTTAATTTGAAATTCTGATGCTCTAAGAGTGAAGGAGCCCCTAAAGGATGCTGACAAAGGCAGGGCACGTGCGCATTGACGGGACGCATCAAAGCGTGAAAAGAGGAGGAACCAGCGTGTGCCTAAAGCATCCTAATATAATAAACCCCAGGTACATCTGCCCGAGCAATCTGCAGACCCTCCCATCTCCAAATCCATAGGGATTCCAGTTCCATCTGATTGGACGAGGCGGCGAGGGGCGAGAACAATGTCATCATCCCTGCTTAAAAAGACTGCTGCTATGCCTCCGTGATGGAAAGATCACCGCACGCGTCCAAATATAGTACCAGGTGTGCCTCTGATTTCAACCCGTCTGAAGTGCCTTTCAGCTGGCGAAGATGCCCAGAGGATTTTTAGTCAAAAGAAATAAGAAAGCGACACCTGTTTCCTACCGCGTCCGCTCGGATGAGGATGAGCAGGGCGCGTTTCCAGCCGCGCAGCAGGAAGCGCTGTGCGCGCGCCGCCCGGTATCACCGGTGCAGTTCGGGAACCCCGAGACAGTCTACCGATCCATGTACAGCCCGACCCGACCCGTGAGCAGAGAGCACGAGAGGGCATGTTTGGAAAGGCGCTTCAATCTCGGCTCGCCTATTTCAGCGGAGTCCTTCCCGGTGGCGCCCAACAGCTCCGATCTCGCGCCGTTCGCGCCCGTGGATCTTAAAATCGGCACCAGCAACAGCAACCGAACCGGCACCACAACAACCACGAAAAGACCCGCACCAGACCCAGAGCGCAAAGGCAAAGCCGCGTCCAAGAAAGCCAAAGCTATGAGGAAACTGCAGTTTGAGGACGAGATGACCACTTCTCCAGTGCTGGGCTTGAAGATTAAAGAAGGTCCACTGGAGCAGAAGCCCAGATCTCAGTGCGCAGGAGGAGACAAGCCGCTCGGAGAGTTCGTGTGCCAGCTGTGTAGAGAGGCGTACGCTGATCCCTTCTCTCTGGCCCAACACAAGTGCTCCAGGATCGTCCGGATCGAGTACAGATGCCCCGAATGCGACAAGCTCTTCAGCTGCCCGGCGAACCTGGCCTCGCACCGGCGGTGGCACAAACCCAAACCGGGGAACCCGGAAAGCAGTAAGACGCCCGCGCCTGAAAAAGAGCACGAGACCTCCAGCGACAGGGACACTCCTAGTCCTGGACTTTCCGAGTCTGGATCGGAAGACGGTCTGTATGATTGCCCGCACTGTGGGAAGAAGTTCAAACGTCAAGCGTACCTGAAAAAGCACGTGACGGCACTTCACGAAGCGTGTGATAAACCCCAAAGCCAAGCGCCTCTGAATCTCAGCGCGTCCGAGTGCCACCTGTGCCCGGTGTGCGGGGAAAACTTCCCGAGCAGAATGAGCCAGGAGAGGCACATCCGACTGCAGCACTCGGCGCAGGTGTACCCGTGCAAATACTGTCCCGCCATGTTTTACAGCTCACCGGGACTTACGAGACACATCAACAAATGCCACCCGTCGGAGAACAGGCAGGTCATCCTGCTTCAGATGCCGGTGCGTCCAGCCTGCTGAAGCTGTGCCTTAAACCAGTGCTTCCCAGTCCCAGAACAGTGCACATTTAGGATTTGACACAACTGTTTGATTATAGGAGGAAGAAGACGTCCAAAACGGGTCGGGAAGCACTGCCTTAACCCACAGAACCCCGGACGAGCGCCTGCATGCGAATCCTGCTGTTTCAAAAGGTTCCAAAAGGAGGTTTTCGCAGCAACCACCATTTTTGATTCCATAAAAAAAAGGAACCTGTTTTTTTCCTAGTGTGAAGAACATTTTAAAGTTCTTCATGGAAGCGTCGATGTCAATGCAGAAGCTTGATTTTGAACAGTGTAAGGTAGTTTATCTGGAGGAGGTATAACAGGTTAGACTGTTTGCTTATTTTTCTAGGATCTCCGCACAAGTGCTTTTAGCTTTTAGACCTAAGAATCCTAGAACATGCCTTGAATTCACAGGCTGTACATACGTTTCCATCGTTTCTAGCTTTAATAGAGCTTGTGAATCTGTGGACTTTGACTGTAGCTTTCAAAACAACCTGACAAGGGTTTCTCCCTTTAGTGTAGCCGGAAATGCCTTGAGTTAGATCTCGACACGCTGTAAAACTGCCTTAATCATGTAAATGTTGGAGTGATTGCAGTTGCTGATAATAATTTTTATATTGTTATTATTATTATTGTTGTTGTGTGTGTAAATGTTTGTGATTATTTATCTTATCATTATTATTTATTTATTTCAAATGTTTTATTTAAATTATTTGCTCGCCTAATTCATTTGTGATTGATTTTAAATTTGTCTCGACAGCCAAATGTTTCATTTATTGATCTAAAGATCGATCTTCGTCTGCTGAAATTCACCTTGCATTAAATACAATCGTTTATTAATTTATTTATGTTTTTCATGTTCGGCGCTTTGTGTGTTTCTGCAGTTGCTATTTGTCCAAAAATGCTTAAAATAATAATAATAATAATAAACAGTCCAAAAAGTCAAAATGGGATCCACTTTTGATGTGACATTCCAGCAACCGTGCGTGTTGTCATGTGGAAACCCAGACACTGTGAACACAGAGAAATTCATCATCATCATCATCATCATCATCATCATCTTATACAATGAAATGTGTCCAACTGGATTCTGTACCAAGATACGTCTGCACTTAATAAAACACATCAACCTAAACCAGTCTGTGTCCGTGATTAATGACATCCTCATCATCACAACTGATTATTAACCATCATCAGCAATGAACTGCATCATAACTGTTGAAAAAAAATCTAATTCCAGTAGAGAATGTATGACATCATATGGAGAACAAATGGAATATTAGTACTTTTAAATGGCCAGTTAAAAGCTAAAAGGTGATGCCGTAAGTCTGTACAGAAACTTTAAAGGACTTTTCCACTGGTATAGGGCAATAAATAGTTTATTAAAGATGTTGTTGAAGCAATTCTTCATCTAAAACTATTTTTCTAATTCCTGTAGAATTCGTGACATCATACGGAGACTAAATGGAACTTTTAATGATACTTTAAAAAGCTAAAGGGTTCATTAAAATGGTGGAAGAACTCTATGGTGAGCAGGTACAGTATTATATGTTAATTGTA